>JAOVYU010000002.1:6152230-6163496 GCA_025674565.1 Synodontis membranacea | reverse complement strand
GAAAGCATTCTCTAATTTTGATCAGTGTTCTTTTTCAAATATCTCATTTAAGTTTCTTATACTGTGCTTCTGAATTTATGTAACTCGTGACTGAGAAATTACTCTTTTACTCCACGTCTGAGACACACGTCTGAGAAATTACTCTTTTACTCCTTTGGATAAATTCCAAATAGGACTACGTAGTGACCTTGATATTTAGGAAATTGTAGGTTGTTCTCTAATTTTGATCTCCAGATGCTAGTACAATCTTTGCTACAAAAACTATTTACTGATCCTCTTTCAGTAAAACTGTGAATAATGCAAACTTACATGTGGGAAAATGAGTCAGATTATACAAATAATTGCAAACAACAATGTTGCAAGCAGCAACAAAGAAGAGAGAGATTAAAATGGGGTGAAATGTTTATTTTCTGTCAGCTGAAGCATCACTATACTCATTTTGAGTCTTTCAAAATGTATCTTTCGCAAAACATTGTGTAAAAAGTTACACACATATCTGAACTAGGATCCTGGAATAGAGCTCAAGTTGTATTGACTAGTGCTGTTATTTTTTGTTTATTTTTAGGGACTTTGAGAGGTCTGAAGACGAACCAACCTCCCTCCTTCCCTCCACCTCTTCCCCCACAAAACCAGCAGGAGAATGGAGGCAAAGAAAAGTCTAAAAACAAGAATGTCTTAAAAAGATTTTTTAAAATGTAGTATATACTGCTTGGTAGAAATTGTCTTTGCCCATCAAAATCCAGGGTTGAGATGTTTCAGTGATTGCTAGGTCTTGTAGCAGAATATGTAATGGGAACAGAAAAGTAGTTATAAAGAATCACACTAGTCTTAATTATTTACAATATTTTTGTTAGTCATTTTGTTTCTACATACATTCTGAACCTTGATCATTAAGTAAAGCTTACTACAAATTTAATTAAACAGATCATTCCTATAAATTACACTATTTAGTGTACATTGAGTATCAACTTTATTTTTCCTCATTAAATGAAAGAATAAACTTATGGAAGCCGGTTGCTGAGTAATGTCGCCTTGAGCCTTACATTTTCTTTCACTTTTTTTTAATTTTTTTTATCTTCATTTAATCTCTTAAAACAAAAGCCAAAACAAAAGGGGGGGGGGGCATTTTTACCACATAAGATAGATGTATCTTCCTTTTTTTTATATGTTCAAAAACTGAAATTGTGCAGTTGTTTTCAGGACTCATGCATGTTATTCTACTTGTAGTGTGTGAATTTCGCAACACCAATTGGGTGTCTCAGACTGTTAAAAGTGGCGACAGGTGGCAGCACTGAGACACAAAACACTCACTAATTTCCCCTCTCCTCAGAATGAACTTTGCATGTTATTTATGTGTTAGCCCAAATTTAGATCTTATTAAGCTTATGGCCTAATTATATATTTATTTTATCTAATCTTTAAATTTTTCTTACATTTGTTTTCTTTATAACATAACTTCAGCCATATTGTACCCTCAAATAACATTATCCAGTAGAATACTTTTCCTTAGCAGGCTAACACAGCCTACAAAAAAACTATATTAAAACATAAATTATACATATTTTACAAGGTAATGCTTTAAAGTTAAACGCAAACAAAAGGTTAAATTTCTTGTAGTTGTCGCTGATTTCTTTAACTGCAGACTTTCTTTTTCTTGAAAAGTAGACTACAGAGAAATTTCCAGAAAATATATCCTTTCAGGCCTGCATCCCCATGGCAGCACACTTGAATGCCCATTATCAACTCGATTTTAGTAACCTCAAGCAAACTAGCTGCCTCAACAAGCTTAACCCAGCAACAAGGTAGTGCAACGATAAACTTTCACTTCATGAAAGAACCATACATATGCATTTGTGGAATTTTATGTTACATTTTATTTTAAAATGATACAATTGTACCTGCTCTTACTCTAGGAGCAGTACTGGGAGCCAGTGGCCTACAACAAAATGTACTGTACAATAGATTACGTTTTGCTTAGTGTAGTTGTTTATTGGAGTTGTCTGGGATAATATTATATTGTTATAATGATTAACAGTTGGATTTAATAAGGGTTTTCTACTTATACGCTCTACTCAAATTGGTTATCCAGTTGGTTTGGGTAATTTCTCAGACTTCTCACGTTAATGAGATAGCTCTACCACAAGATGGCGCCAAAGACTATGCAAAGCACAATACCTTTTTTCGGTCTAGACTCTAGGGGGATGAGACAGTAATCTTTGTTTTAAGGGTTTAAGGATTTGTTTTAAGGGTAAATTGTAAGTTGGAAGAAAGACAAACACTTTCACCTACATCTGTTGAGAGTTTATATTTAAACCAAAAGCGCCTGACTTCATTCTTGCGTTCAAACTCTCTTAGTACTCAGTTCCTCAGAGCTTTATTTTCGATGCTGTGTATAGTAAATTTCTGACGTGATTGTTCGCTGTGTAGACACAATTGTATCTCTCTTAGTTTTATAATAAGCTACATTTACATGACATTCCACGCCTAACAAGCTATCCTTCATAATGTAAACGGTTCAAAGGATTATTAAATGTGCAGTCCATACATATTAATGTCAGATATGTATCTTCAAACTTTTTGCTACACAACTCAAGATAAAAATCTGCTGCCTGCTAATAGCCCTCTTCTTTTGATGATGGTGATGATGATTATTATTTTGTTTTGCTCTTTCCTTTTTTTGTTTCTGCTGATAAAGTGTTGATTTTAAAGAATTGGCAAGTCCAAGTATTTTTTTTTCGTTTATCGCTACTTCTTGTTGAAAATAATTTACTGTATGAAGATACGTTCAAATTTATTTATTTATTTATTTTTACTGAGTGTAATTTTAAACGAATCTCGGTAGCCTGCATGTGCTGACAGTCGTTATTGTCTTGTTTCAGGAACAGTCACAAAGAGACTAACGTTTTTCAGTTTCTCTAACATTTGGATTCAATGCAATAAAATAACCAGAAAACAAATTATTACAGTTATAATAACTTTAAACGAACTAGTCTACATTTAAGCTTTTATATTGCCCAGAGAATATACACGCTATTTACACTCGGTAATTTTAAACTGCTTGAATTTAGACTATTTAAGCTTTAGGCAGAATTTCTAATGATGCTTCGTTCTTTTCGCTGTAGTGGTAATGAAAAACCTAGATATAGTACTGTTTGTGACTCTAATGGCAAATCTGGTTCATTTTGATTTGAAGACTTATTTTAGGTGAGTCACCTGCTCCAAGTCATTTTCCAAATAGTTGCACGTTCAACGTCAGACATGCAAGCATTCTCTGACCGCTAGGAGGAGCCCTTACTGCATTTAAAAACCTGAAACATGCTGTAAATTATCCTGAGGTGTTACCACTTCAGCGCCTCAGAGTATGTTCACTGATATGGGGTAACTCTGTTTATTTTAATACAATTATGTGATAGATTTTCCAGTTCGCCCCAACAACTTTAAAATAGCTTAATTCCACAGTAAACAACTGCTGTGTCTTAAATGACATACAATTAATTTGCGCAATGATAGAAGAATAAAGTAGGTTTAAATTAGGTCTATACTAATCTGTTTTATTGCTATTATTGTTGTTGTTGTTATATTATTATTATTATTATTATTATTATTATTAATTAATTAATTAATTAATTTATTTATTTATAGTAGTAGTAGTAGTAGTAGTAGTAGTAATAGTAGTATAAGAAAATGTGTGCAACCACCACTAGTTGCTGTACAAACAAAATCCAGACGGGGTTTACAACGCACTACTTTATAGCCTGTGTGTGTGTGTGTGTGTGTGTGTGTGCGCGCGCGCGCGCACTTGAATGACTAAAAAATAGACAGCCCAAAGACAACACAACTGTTAGTCTACCTAACAGTTAAACGTTTTAATAAATATTTTACAATATGTTCATTCTAATTATGTTTAAAATCTATTGTTCGTCACAACTGGGACTGTGATTTTTAACAGTGAGAAAACATGACAACCTCTGAATTAGACAAATTGAAGTGACAAAAAGAAATGGTGTGTTAGGCTATTTCTTCCAATACAACTCGTCTCCTAGAGTCTACCTACGTCGTACCAGTCTACGTGTAATTCGATGATTTGTTTGTTATTTGGAGACAAAAACAGGTAAAAAGAAATAAAAAGCGTTTGTGTTGTGCTTTATAGAAAACATGGTACATTTGGTACAGGAAAAGAAAAACCCCTAACCAACAATATTTTCTTAAATTTTCTTTCTTACCGAGTCAAATGTAAATTATGCCGATACGTAGAGCAACATGTGTAGGCAATCACAATCATACATGCTTTTATTGATTTGTTTTGAGACAAAGACTATATCAATCTGTTTTGTGTAAATATTGTGTTCCACGCGCTGCTGTACAAAAACAGTAGGGAAAAGGGGTTTAAGCAAACAACCTTCAGTGTATAAAATTACAAAGAGAAAATATAGGTGTGGACTCCGTTTTTTTTTAATTGAAATTGCGAATGATTATTTCTTTATTGTACACAAGTCATGCAATTATAACAACAATACTACTACTACTACTTTTACTACTATTGCTGCTAGTAAGAAGAAGAAGAAGAAGAAGAAGAAGATAAAGAAGAAGAAGAAGATAAAGAAAAAAGATGATGATTATAATGACGATGATGATGATGATGGTGAAAAATCACATATTTGTGCTCTTCTTCTTCTTCTTCTTATTATTATTATTTTTATTCTTATTCCTATATTTTTCTAGAGTGAATTGCTATTTATCTACAATGGAAAATGTAGAAGCTAAATAACAACCGGTCATAAGGCGTCATTATCCTTTCTGTCTCATTCATTTAAAGCGTGTATAACAAGAATGTAAACTCATCTAATGTCTAATAAATTCTTTTTGGAAAAGCACACGAGCCCTCAATAAACTGCATCTGTTAGCTACATTTATCCGCACTCCCCGGGCGTGTATCTTTTGTTTGTGTGCTTGCATGTGTGTGGACAATTTGTTGGAACATGGAGCGTGTGTGTGTGTGTGTGTTACTTTCATGTGCCAGTGAAACACCCTGCAACGTCTCTAATACAACACGTACATTTGACTGGAATTCAATAGAAACAAAAGTATAACGTCTTTAAAAGCCAGTTATGTTTGCATTGATGTCCCCTCCCCCCCCCCCTCCCCGCCAAGTCTTCATATAAAGAGAACTTCATATATTACTGATGTACGGAAACTGAACTGTTGGGATTTACATTTGAAATTTCTGAACTAAAAGCTGCAGGAAAGGTTTTATTCCATCCGCTGTACGTCTGAGTTTAGACAGGTTGAAATACAAAACAAAAAGTACTTTTCAGTGGGTTAGTTTTCTAATGAGCCTGATAATTATTAAATATTCTTGAAATATTATTCAATTGGATAAAAAGTAAAAGAAACACTTCCTGCAAATACTTATTTCATAATCACAACAAATATAAAAAGGTTTCCACGCTGTTAGTTTCAGCATTCCTGATGCAACTGAAATGCAGTTAGCACCTAAATTTTTTAAAACAAATCTGAAAGAATTGTGGCATATAAGATTAAACGTCATTGTTCTCCAATATTAGTGCTAAAATAATTTTATGGTTAGTTGCCTAAATGATTATCATTAACATTTTGTGCGATACTGCACCTAAGATGATTTAGTAGGTGTACTGTTAGAGGATATTATATAAAACACCACGCGCTATTGTTTAGTGTAAACACGCACTCTTGTCAAACAGAGGCAAATTTTCTGCGTAGGCTACAGTAAATGTAACGACGTGCCGCTGATGATAAACAAATTATGTGCGTCAAAACGTGTGAATTTTCCAGAAAAGAAAATTGAAGATGCTGTGCTATGATATAATGTCCCAGGGAAGAAATAAAAAATTAAGGCAAAAAAAAAAAAAAAAAAATGCCAGCAGACACCAAGCAGTGAAATTATGAATTGTGCCACTGCAGGGAGGTACATGCACGCGCCGTATTAGAAAATAATGTCCGATACAGGAAGTAGTACCTCTCTGTCCACCCCCACACACACGCGGCATGGAAACAAATGTGAGGGCGTGCGGGTCTGTTGAAACAGCACTCTAAAATTATCTAAAGCTGCGGAACGGATCGAGGTTATGTGGTGTGTTTTTCGTGGTAGGGGTTTGGTGCGGAAATGCGAGCTCGCTGTTGACTGTGTACGCGAGTTTCCGTGTGTATCCTTACGCGCTCGAGCGGCCGTTAAGAGCTGCGCGCTGATTGGCTGCAGGCAAGGAGGACGCTTTAATACTTATGGTGCTGTGGTTGGCTGCAGACTGTAAAGGTTCAAGCAATTTTTTTTACAGCTTAGTGTCTGTGGCACCGTAATTAATTGTAGCTAGCCGTCTCTTATCGATGCGTTTGGAAGGAACATGAAATAGCTGTGGTGTTGTGGTTTTTTCTCCTTTTTTAATCAAAGGACTTTACCGGTCGGCCTTAGAGATTAGAGATCCAACTGTGCTGCTCCTGCTCCTGCTACTGCTGCTGGTTGCTATTTCTACCTTTACGTGTGATGTTGGATATGGGAGAACGGAAAGAAGCGAAAATGATTCCCAAATCATCGTTCAGTATAAACAGCCTGGTGCCTGAAGCCGTCCAGAGTGACAATCACCACAGAACCATCCCCGAAGAAGAAGAGAAAATCCCTTTACCTATAGCACAGGAGGCGAAGTCGGACAATACTTGCGCTAAAAGTGACAATCCTGAGCCAACTTGCACGGACGATAAGGAAAAGCAGGAGGAAAAAAAAGACTCCAAAGAAGGCGATGGAGGCAAAGACGGCGAAAAGAAAAACGGCAAGTACGAGAAACCTCCTTTTAGCTATAATGCCTTAATCATGATGGCTATCAGGCAAAGTCCGGAGAAACGGTTAACGCTGAATGGCATTTACGAGTTCATTATGAAAAATTTTCCATACTACCGGGAAAACAAGCAAGGCTGGCAGAACTCCATCAGGCACAACTTAAGTTTGAACAAGTGCTTTGTCAAAGTTCCGCGGCATTACGATGACCCGGGCAAAGGGAACTACTGGATGCTCGACCCATCAAGCGACGACGTGTTCATCGGCGGCACAACGGGAAAACTCCGGCGAAGATCAACCACGTCGCGGGCCAAGTTGGCGTTCAAGCGCGGCGCACGGCTCACCTCCACCGGCCTCACGTTCATGGATAGAGCTGGCTCTCTATACTGGCCCATGTCGCCTTTCCTTTCGCTTCACCATCCCAGGGCAAGCGGCGCCCTGAGCTACAACGGCACCTCCTCGGCCTACCCAAGTCATCCGATGTCCTATAGCACCATGCTGACGCAGAACGGTTTGAGCAACAACCACTCGTTTCCGGCCTCGAACGGGCTGAGCGTGGACAGACTCGTGAACGGAGAGATCCCGTACGCCACGCATCACCTGACAGCGGCCGCACTGGCTGCATCTGTGCCCTGCGGCCTCTCAGTGCCCTGCTCAGGGACGTATTCGCTCAACCCGTGCTCAGTGAACCTGCTGGCGGGACAGACCAGCTATTTCTTTCCCCATGTGCCGCATCCTTCCATGAGTTCGCAGGGCAGCACATCGATGAGTTCCCGCGCCGCTTCTTCTTCATCGCCGCAGGCGGCCGTTTCTCTCCCGTGCGAGTCGTTAAGGCCTACACTACCGACCTTCTCGTCAGGACTTTCTGCCGGACTGTCTGATTACTTCACACATCAGAACCAAGGCTCTACGTCCAATCCTCTTATACATTAACTGTCATCCCGAAGGATGAAGACTGTAAGTGAACATTTTACACCCCCATTTACACTGTAATATATAAATATAAATATACTTTAAAGAAAAAAGACTGAGAAGGGAAAGGAAAAATGCAAGCGGCCGAGCTCCAGGTATTTTGTATTATTCTTCTCCTTTATTTCTGTACACACGAAAAAAAGTCGGGTGTCGCGAAATTGTTTATTATTCACTGTCAGCAACGTGCAATGTGACAAGATTTTTTTTAAAGAGGGTGAAGCGTCGATTTTTTTTTAATTTGGAAAGGCAGTAAAATTACATTAGAATGTGTATTTAAATAGTGGTTGGAGATTTGTTTAATTTTAAATGTTAAAAATATCTAATACCATGGCATCAACCACCAGTCTTCATGTTTGCAGTATTACACGTATCATGGGCACACTGGTGAAATATGATTTTACAAAATTAACACAAAATTTTCCTTTTTTCTTTTTAAATAAATGTGCTCAAAGTGCAGAATACCCGTTCGAATCCATGGCTCCTTGTTATTTTGTCCTTTTCATAGGCTCTTGTTAATGAAATAAATGCATTTATAATGCGTTCTTTTATACATATTTTTAAATTACAGTTTCTTTAAAGACCAAAGAATGGGTATCAAAATATTTTTTTTTCAGTATTCACTATCTGACGGACAGTTTTAAAGGGAGCAGAATGAATGAATGCTTTTAGCTTGTGTTTTGCATATTTTTTTAGGCTAATGTATGTGGTCACCACCAGGTCACATGCTTTTTGTAATTAGTGAAATGTCAATTCCTGTTGTAATTATAGGTTAACTTTGCGAAGTGTAACCGTGTTGAGTAAATGCCTCATAAAATATTAAGTGAATGTTTATGTCGTCTTTAAATTCCATGGTTGTGATTTTGTGGTCTATATGCCCGTGTTTGTCGCTTAAACTGTTAAATCTAACAAAATAAAAGAAATAGGTTTCGTCCATATATCGCGATCATTTTGTCCTTTTTGAAGGTAAAATTTACATTGAGTTTAATCTTGTTTGTTCTCAAAAGCGTCTTTTAAGCGACAGTTTGCGGGTATGCGGAGGGACCTTTGGTTTCTTAATTGGCCTCTACCAAAATCTTCGAATTTGTCCGTAAATATCTTTGTCACTTCCCGGAATAACTATGAGAGAATAAAATATCTAATTTATCATTATAAAGCGCAAGTGTTGCTAATCTCAAAGCTGCCCGTGACCGCAAAAATTTAAGGTGTTCGTGTGCGCCTTCACCGTTTGCTTTCTTATGCGACTATTTGGCAAGTAAGTAAGTAAGTAAGTAAGTAAGTAAATAAATAAATAAATAGATATAAATATAAAAATTTCTCCCCGCAATCTTGTATGTTTTTATTACAGGCTACTACTATTTGTAACAATCACGATATATTGTTTTTCTTGTCAACAAACAATAGAGATGTTCATTGTAATAACAACGAGTTTTCAGCACTATATGTACAGCAATTTGTCCATTTCTTAAAGAGGCATCATGTTAAATGTGGCCAGCTGTAATGCAATAACCTCACTGCTTTTCACAAAAGAGCGGTGGAATTTAATATCTCCTTGCAAGATGTTATCACTCAAATGTTAAATGGGGTGACCACTCATAAGACAATAACTAAGAGAATAGAGAATCACGGAGACAAAATTGTGTAAATTAATTAATTAATTAAATAAATAAATAAAGACTATAACTTTTAAAAGCGCCTAAACTTACATAGGAAGCTGACGGAGGAAATATAAATAAGACTCATTCTAAATTTTAAACATCATAGGCAATATGTAGAGTACTTTTTAAGGGAAGGCTGATTATTTAAAATTATTATTATTATTATTATTATTATTATTATTATTATTATTATTATTATTATTATCATCTGTATAAAGTGTACACTGTATAAACTGCCATATTCAATGCGTAAGTGGTGGAAGGAAACTGAGAACATGATGGAGGAGTTTTCACTTGCTCCTGTGTCAGTGGGCTTTAATGAGGACAAAGCGATGATCTTGAATCAGTGATTGCTGTCCTCGGTGCTTGACGTCTTAATTAGGCCGCATCTGCCTGGAAGTTCAGTTTCACCCCGCGACAATAAACAATCAGTCCATACCTGAATCTCAAGTGGCGTCAAGAAACAAAGCATCAGATCAGATTTGAAAACGGATCATCGGGCCTGCAGTTAATACAAGTGTTACATGCTGAAAGCTTGCCGTCTCGTACATTTAGACGAGTTAATGAAGCGATACAGGTGTTTTATAATGTTTGTTTAGAAGTCACACCCAACTTCAGGTTACACGTTTTTGTCTTTTTTTATCCTAAGGCACAGGGAAAGACTGGAGATCTGCACACTCAACTGTTAGTATATAAATTCGATACTGTTGTATTTAGCATAGTAAGCATACAGTGCAGTGTGTGGTTACTAATTTCGACGCCTGAAGCTGTGTTGCACTTTGTCTTTTCAAAAAAAAAAAAAAATTTTAAATAGATAACAGCTAGCAGGAATGTATTTTTCAGGTTTCACTATGTTGTTTGAGCGTGGCGTGATTTAGCATTTCTTTATCTATGTATATAAATACAAAAAAATTATAATGACAAATAGCAGTTACGTTTAATGATTATTGTTAGATCATGCAGTAGAGTCTACCTCACGTACACAAGGCAAACACACTGATATTCGGCATTTATCATTATAAACTAGAAGGAGCATGACCTATAAAATGTAAACATTTTAAGTATTAACCAATTACTATACATGTGCGTAAACTTCTTTGCTGAAAATGTTTTTTAAAAAAATCAAACAAGGCTTTGAATACTGTTCTTTATAATCACCTTTGCATTGTCCTGTGAGGCTGTGCAGCTCTTGGGGCTTCAAATAAATTACATGTGCACCTTCTTACCCGATACCTTCAACTGGCGCACATCTGTACTGTAGCTTGGCACACGCAGAGCGTTTTTTTTTTTTTTTTTTTTTTTTTTTTTGCAAAAGGTGCAACCTTATAAAATATAAACTTTAACAGTCTCTATCACTGTGTGACGGATTATCAAAACCAGACAAAAAGGGGGGAAATGTAATGTAAAATTATCATTTCCACAGGGGGCATTTATCAGACCCTTTTATACGAGTTGAGAACTTTTGTAAACAACGCAAATCCTACTTAAATAGTAAATGGACATTTCCTCCCTTAGTGTAATACGAGCTGAGCAGAGTGAGGGCGCTAGAATGACACGGAGTGCTGCAGGCACACACCTCCTCACACCACTACCTAGCCTACAATGCGTCTCACTAAGTTTTACCCCCATGGCATGTAAATAAATCTGCACGTCGTATACTTAAAAACAAACAAACAATAATGGATACAGATTATGGATCATGGAACTTGCTTTTTTAGCGATATGGAGCTCTTTAATAGAAGACTGAAAGAAGATGCCAAGCTACTGAGGATATTTAAGTAATGTAATGATAATAATTTCATAATATAATATAATATAATATAATATAATATAA
>JAOVYU010000002.1:6124420-6140128 GCA_025674565.1 Synodontis membranacea | reverse complement strand
CTCTCATAGTTGAAGTATGATCGTAAAAACCTTGTAAGCTAAACTTGCCTATTTTGACACATTTTGCGCTACGGGGAGGTGGGCCTTTTTGTTTATTAATCGCACGATCTTGTTTGGAGAAACTTTGAGGAACGGAAAATGCTGGGACCCCCCCCCCTTCCCCCGCAATCGGGGCGGATATTATTAAGCAGCATGGGGCGGCTCGGTTCACGTCACGCGGCCTTCACGAACTGAACGCGGCGGGACCGCGCGCGCGCTCTAACGGGCCAATTGGCGTCGCGGAGCGCGCTTTTCTGCTTGCCAATCGGTGGCTCTCCTCTTACTGCGGCTGCCATGGCAACCCGCTCTTTAACCGGCAGCCCCCTCACATTACAGCGTCGCGCGCTTCCGTCGTGATTGGTGACTCGGGGAACCAAACGAGGGGAGAGCGGTTTCCACAAAACAAGAGCCATCATTTTGTGTGTGTGTGTGTGTGTGTGTGTAAGAAAAAAGACATCACTCTTCTAACACCGACACGTTCCCGTGATGAGGCGCACAGAAAAGCAGACAGGGACAAGATAAGACAAGGCCAGCTGCGAATGTGAATTTGCTCCGAGGCATTTGTTTGGGGTTACAGTTGGGCAGAAAATTGGAAGGGTGGCAACACAGTTTGGTTTAGTCCAGCTTTGCCGTGTCCTCAAACCAAATCCACAGCAGCACACTAGCATCAACAAAATAACCAACACGCTCAAGAACAAACCACAATGTCGCCTAGCCTTGTTACCAAATTGTGCTGTTCCTTGTCGCTGTGGAAATACCATCAAGGATAGCTACATCTTTTCCACCTGTGAAGGTGCATGTAGTGCACCTTAAATTAGCTTTTAGTATAAAGTCGTAAAGGTACATGGGTCATCCTTACTGTCCAATTATGTAACTTAAATATTTTTAAATGTAGATTGTTTTTCCAGGTGAAATATAAATAGTTTACTAAAGGTAGAAAAGATAATATTATCACCCCAAAGATAAGGAAGAGTACAGTTTGGCACCATTATTTCTGAGAGGGTAGGTCTAAACTATTGAATCCAACTCCAAATCCAACTCCAAGAAATCTCTAAAGTGGCACCGACTATTGTTTTCTGTATACTTAATTCGCATATTAACCTTCTAACTCGTAGCTGTGCCAAAAAAAAAAAATATAACAAAAAATAAAAGTAGTACCAAATGTACACACTAGGTTATAGATTATTTTAAAATGTGCACAGTCGCATTAAAAAAAGGCGTGGTGTGCTATTTATTACCAAGAAATGGGTAACTAAACATATCTAACAAAACATATTCAGCACGGCAGTGAACTACTGTTTTGAATGCAGCTCATTATTATTATTATTATTATTATTATTATTATTATTATTATTATTATTATTATTAAATTCCCCCTTCTTCCAGTAGTTCCGCAGTCCTGTTCGCGCCTTAGAGCATGCACAGAGCGCACCAACGGCGGCCTCGCGCGGCTCGTCATCTTAATCCTCCACTCTCACCTGCTCTGGCCCGGAATGCACTCATATATCAACCTGCGGGCCACACCGAGCCACTCCAGCCCAGTAAAGCGATATCCCGGGGTGTCATGCTGAAAATTAGACTTGGATTTGAGTGAAGAGTCTCCCTCCCCACGGCGGCCTAGAAGCCTTTATTCAACACAGATGTGCTTAGATATATACAAGGCATGAATGTGTGCGCCTGTTTTCAGACAAGTAATCTGTGCAAAAGAGAAAAAGAATTAATCAGGCGTGTTTAGGGTTATTATGGGGTCATTTGAACATGTGAGAATGAAAGATAAATAGATATATGTTATAACTCAAGGTGCATCTCTCTCTCTCTCTCTCTCTCTCTCTCTCTCTCTCTCTCTCTCTCTCTGTGTGTGTATATATATATATATATGCACATAGCACAGCAATTACAGGCCTAATTACGTGGGGGGTGCCCACAAGACCACTAATAGAAATAAAATAACATTAGTAAGAATAGTTTGCATCTGTCGCTCTGTACTAAGAGACATATTAGTGAGCAATTAAGTGACCTTCAACATGACTCTTGACAGATTAATATACCCCTGACATTGTAGAGGTGTTGCTGATACTGTAGAAGCAAAAGTTGCAACATGACTCCGTGATTGAGGAGGAGGTTATAATGTATGTTTATGACAGCTGAAGAACCTGTCATTTGTTAGAAAAGGCAAAGAAATAGGGAAATGTAGTGATGGAAGTCAAGAGAAGAATTAATTTTCTGTACCTCTAGTGGAAAGATGGAAGTTTAGCTGTCCATTAAAACATTCAACTTGAACCAAGCAAAGCACTGCATCAGATTACAGAGAAAAATGGAAAACTCTGCATTTAATACCCAAAATATTCATGATCAAGATTGAGTGTTTGAATTGGTCTGGTATGCTTCTTTTTCAAATAATGGAAAAAAAATTGGCACACAGTTCCAGGACTGTGGAGTCAGTTGGCCTGGAGATCTAAACAGGTTTTGAATTTGCTTTATTTCTGAGAAGGTCATCACTTGAACACCAACCCAATGATGTACAGCTGCATTTTCTCAGTGTTTTGAAATGCAAAAAACTGTATTGCCTTCTGGTAGAAAACTTAAATGATATGTATGATCCATATTTATTTATAGTCTGTTTTTAAAATGTGGTGAAGATGAAATTAAAAAATATAAGTATACAATTTGTCAAGCTCTGTATGTTTCTGTAGGTTTACACATATCTAGGGTTTGGGTTAGGGTTAAGCCTTTTTTCTCAGTTGAAGACATTCACTAGACACCAAGGTTATATAATGTTGCCTTGTTTTTATCAAATGAACCTACTTACAGTAACAGCTGCTAAGCCTATTTGCCATCTCCTCCCATGCCAAGCATACCAGAGGAAAAGCCACAAAGGAAGCAATAAGGGTGCTAATTTATGTTTTAATAGGTTCATGCACCACCACATGGTATATAATACAAATATGTCTCTGGCTTCAACTGCACCTGTACCACAAAATAAATAATCAACCCCAAAATGATAATCGCAGAGCCTCAGTGTTATCTTGCTGTGTTTAATGTACTGGCTGGGGCATTAAGAAAGTTTTAAATAAATTAAAACTAAATATATACAGTATATGTTAATCAATAAATTAATACAGCTGATGAGTCACATAAGTAGAAACACCCAGCATTGCTCACATCTGAGTAAACCAGTTCCAAAAGGGCAAGTCATTAACATATCCCTAAATGATAAATAAATGCATCTAAATGAAAACCACAGGTTGATGAAAATCAGTGATTTGGAATGTGAATCTATGTTCTTAATAATCTATAGCCCTGTATTGTTTTGTGCATCATTGTATATAGGATGTCAAACTTAATGCTTTTGTATTTTCCAGCTGACTCTAACATGCATAAAGTAGTACCTAAGCTCCAGTTACTACAAGTACACAATTTTCTTCCTGTGAGAGTTTCCTCCAGGTACTTTGGTTCCGGGAAACATGCCTGTAGGTAGACTGAATACTGTGTGTGTGTGTGTGTGTGTGTGTGTGTGTGTGTGTGTGTGTGTGTGTGTGTGTGTGTGTCTCTGTATGTGTGTACCATGTTTTTATACCTTTATGGGGACCAAATGTCTTCACATGCATAGAAAGATCTGTCAGTTTTGGCTAGTATTAATTTTTTTTAACAAAAATAAGAAAAATAAAAAGCAAAAAGTTTCATTTTGGTAGTGCGGTTAAGGTTAGGGTTAGGGTTAGGTGTAGGCATAGCATTAATTAGCAGCATTAATCATGATCATTAAAAGGTCCTCATTAGTATAGTGAAACCCGTGTGTGTGTGTGTGTGTGTGTGTGTGTGTGTGTGTGTGTGTGTGTGATGCTCTGCAATCGACATCCTGTTCAGGGTGTGCTCATGCCTAGTGCCCCATGTTTCCATGGGGCTTTGGATCCATTGTGCCCCTCAAGTGGATTCTATGGATAATAAATGAATAATAATTTTGTGAGAAAACAGAACAGATATTAACAGTAGAGAACAATCATTTCAAAGCAAATTCAGGTATTTTTTTTATTTCATATTCAAAGGTAAGTAGTTCGGGATATTTATGTGATGTAATTGTGGTCTTCTTTGCATTCTAACAAGATTTTATCTGAATTTGTCAAATGAACTAAAGACCAGTGTCACATTAAAGGCTTGAAAGCTTATAATTTAATTGAAAAAGTGTTATGTTTGATTTATCCAATCCATGAAACCACGCAAGAATGGAGATCAGAGACAAGAAAATGTTTTCCTTAATGTAATACAGAAAAGATTTAGGCAACTCACTTTTGTGCAAATCACACAAAGAAAATGTAGTCATGCAGTCTTGAACATTCTAGAACAGACTGCAGACATTTGCAATGTTCATGCTGCACATAATTCAGAAGCTCGTGGAGATGGGCACGATTTGCAAAAACACAAGTTATTTCAGGTGCCATAGCTCCCTTTCATGCCAATCTCCTTTTGCAGACAAGAGTTTTTCTGGGGAAAGAGTAATTTGAGGTATTACTCTTAATTCAGATGTACTTGTAGAATCTATTGTATAAAGAATGTGTTTTGTTATTTGAGAGCACCATTAAAGATATTTCACTTTGTTACACTCCATTTTATAGCCTTCACACAGAGAGAGAGAGAGAGAGAGAGAGAGAGAGAGAGAGAGAGAGAGAGAGAGAGAGAGAGAGAAGGCATACATTAGCATCATTTCAACCTTTAAAACTGCCATGAATTATATGAGTGAGATGAGAATTTCTCTCAATTGTTGAAAGGTGTCATTTTGCAATATTTTAAGAGTCAGCAATATGTCATGGAACTGTTAGCTGCACCAAGATTAGCTCATAATTATTAGAACAACAGCACCTGTCCAGCAATTGAGAAATTTGTTAAGTGGTATGCATTTTCCTCATTGTATAGTTTTTACTAGGAGCTTCCACATAAATGCATTAAAACCTTAATAAATAAATAAACAAATAAATAAATATTTGGGGGGGAATTATTGCTTTACTTTATATAGTTCAACACTGATTTGAGATTTCTGATGTTAATGCAATAACATAACTTAGTGCCTAGTGCCTGTAACTATGTTTTTTTTTTTAATGACACCAATCACTCAGTACACAATTTGACAAAATATTGACCATAATTCCCCTACTGTCCTTTGTAACCAGATGTCTGTGACACAAACTCCCTGAATTCCTTGCACGCATTATTATATGATTTGCTAAATTATTATTATTTTAAAATTATTGCTCATAATATTTAACAAGTTTTTGGGTCAAGTAGATTGTTATACTACATGGTTATGAACTGCACTGGGATCCAGATGTTCAATGTAAAGGAGTGAGGAATGACAGTCTCCTGCACCCTACAATCAAGTAGGTGAAGGGAATAGAGACAACAGTCCAACAAGAAGACAGAGCCCAGCTGTACAACTAACATGTCTTTTCACTCTCACTCACTCTCTCTCCAAAAGACATTCTTGACTTCAAATAAAAGATAAGATCTGGGGTGTTTTGAAAACCCTGCTTGAATATGATCAACAGCTGTATCTGATTGGTGCAAGAAACCATTGCTAACAAATCAGTGGCCATTGTACTAGTTTATGGTGTACTAGTCACTTAACAGAAACTGTTTTCTGTAGACCATTTCCTAGAAAGAAATTGCCAATTACTGCATCATTACAACATCAACCCTGCCATAATTCTCTTATGAACAGATTAGGATCACTATTTATAGCTTAGAACTATGCTTAGGTTTTGACTGCAGAAAAATGACTCGTTCTGTGCTTGAGTGTCACAAAGGGGGCCCCCCAAGGAGTGTTGCTAAATGTCTTCTCCTTGCCGTGCACTTTTAGCATAAACAGTGCTCAAGGACACTCGGGGAGGGCACACCTGGGGCATGCCAGAAATCCAGGCCTGGAGCCCAGTACACTGGGCCCCAAGGCACCAGGCCATGGGAAGAAGGCCTGGAAGAGAAGAGGGAGGTAAAGTGAGATATTACTCTTTAATTATTTGAACGAGTGGCTGTTGACAGAGAAGAACAGGCTGGGGAGGGGGGGGGGTGGTGCAGGGGGTTGGAACAGGGCTTATGGTGCTAGCTGCTAGCTGCCAGCCACCCCCTCCCAAAATCTCTAGTGGGGAATTCATCAAGCAAAAAGAGAAGGATGATAGCAAACACTGCAAAACACTGTTACCAGTGATAAGCTAATGACTGAGGAAGAAAGGGTCAGATGGGGAGCAAAATCATGGACCAATTCTAAACTCAGTGTAGAGAAGTTTTTTTGGAAATTATTTGCAATTATGATGACACAATTTAATGAAACATCAACACAAGAAATGAGATAAAATGTCTCGCAGTGCTAGTGAAGGTTTCAAGTCAAGCAGAGCTTAAACAGCAAAAGGGAAACAGGGTGCAAAGAATGTGACATGACCGTGCTTTGTGAACAAGTCAGATGTACAAGGGATGGTTGTGCTGTTTACTCAGAGTCGAGGACTAATTAAAAATAGATTAAAAATACTTCATTACTGTAATTAAGTTTCTATTCAGACTGATTGCCATTTACTTTTACTTTATGCTTTTGAAGACATACACTCTTAAAAGTGAGGGGTCCTACGTTGTACTACATTTACAGTGTATAACACATCTTAATACACTTATCACCCAGATGAGTTCACAAACTGTGCACATATACAGTTAGCATCGCATGCACTGGAAAGTAGGATGTAACATAATAAATTTCAACATAATTTCTTTCTCTAAAGTGATTTGTTTTTGATGTCTTTTTGACACAGTTTTAAATGTCCATGACATTAAAAGTCATAATAGCTTTATGTATGTACTTATGCATAACTAATATTTCCTTTTTATAATTAAGTACAGTTTAGCAGGAGCAATTTAATATAAATTTGTATTTTTTTTGCAATAGTAGGCAAAAATAGTTGGCATTTTAGATTAAATATATTCTACATTTATTCACTTAGCAATATTCTAAAGTTAAGATTAACCAGAATTTATATATTTCTGTAAAACTGCTTTGTGACAATGTCCATTGTCAGAAGTGCTATACAAATAAATGAACTATACTGAACTGAACTGAACTGAATTGAATTAAATTAAGAATTTCATTATTTTCACCACTGAACTTAAACAAGATACTCTGGCCCAGTCCTGATTTCATTATGTGTTTTTTTTTTCAGGATCACACGATAAAGACTACAGTCATGACTTTTCATGTTTGATATTCAAAGTACAGCACTTTTCATTCATAGCTACACTGTGTCTGATTGTTTGTCCCATGGTCACATGGGTTTCCTCCAGGTTCTCTGGTTTCCTTTCCACTAATAAAAACATGCTGTTAGGTTGATTGGCTACACTAAATTCCCACTAGGTATCTTAAAGTGTGCGATGGACTGGTGTCCCAACCAGGTTGGATTTCCACCTCACACTCAGCGTTCCTGGGGTATACTTCACTGCAACCCTGACCAGAATTAAGCAGTTTCTGAAGATGGACGAGTGAATATTTTAGAACTATATTAAATAAATGTGTCTCATTTTCTAATTTCATGGTAAAGCACACTAGAATATTGTGCCATAAACTACAATTCTGCAAGGGGATTTAATAAAAGATTCCTGGAGAATCTTTATAATAAACAGACAAAAACATTAAGCAAGATAATTTGAATCAGAAGGCCATAAAATCTCTACAGATGAATGTAAAAACATTTGTATTGGAAATAACTTCTAAACAATTATTAGCAATTATCAGAGCTTCAAGACCAACAGAATATATAACATCATTCACTAGTCTGAGGCATTGTCCAATGAGTTATTGGTAATTAAAGCTTCCCTCTTGCTGTTTGCTATTGCTCCATCTCCCTTAGTGTTGCATTTCAGCAGCATGAAGCACCCTTAATGAATGGAGGCAGCAGAAGCATGGGCTGCATAAATTGACACTAGAGTAGTGTGCCCAGTATCACCCTGCCCCCGTGGGAGCCGGGAGGATGAATGTGTGTGTGCGTGCGTGTGTGCTGTTTTCCATTTTTAATATTTGCACACATTTTTTTCTTCTCTGAGAATAACAGTCCCCCGTGTGTGCACACACGCTCGAACGACAGGAATGAAACTGTTAGTTAGCTGCTCAGAAGACTCTTCCCTCGAGATGATGGGGAAAGTTTTATAACAAATGACAAAATTGAATTTTCATCCCAATTTTCACCTGAGACAGATATTGATATTTGGGGGGGGGGGGGTAACTCAGACATGACATTTACAATTATTCTGTGAGGAAAAACATGAGCAAGAGGGTGAATGCAGCTGACTAAATTCTATATCATTTCCTGACACCTGAGATGTCATCTACTTCACGTCTAACGATTGTGTGCCCTATCACTAACATCATCTCTGGTATTGACTTTCTCGTAGTACGTCTCATGAGTTGAGTGATGCAAGGACCAGTTACATGAAAACTTTTTCTGTCCAGACAAAACAGAGATAAAACTGTGCACGTCAAGTCATTTTTCAAATCGATCCCATGCACATACACTTCCACAGTGGTGGTACAAACAGTGTGACTAATGTAATTCACGGATGAGTACAGAACTATTTAATAAATGCACAGAACAGCATAGGTACATGTTATGCCTATGCTAAACTGTCCTTTGTTGTGAATGAGTGTGCTAGTGTATGTGTGCAGGGTGCAAAGATAGACTAGCACCCCATTCAGTGTGTATTCCTTTTTTGCATATGGAGCAAAAGAAGCAGCATAATTGACCATGGAGTTTGCATGCAATATAGATTCCCAGTTAGCAGTATATGAACATAGCAGCCTAAAACAATATAGCAGATTAAAAAGAATACAGTCATTACTACCTACATAAATACAACACCAGTCTACTGACAATGGCCAAATTTTAGCTTTCTTACACTAGGAGTAGTTACTGGTCAATGTAACTCTGTATGTTTAAACATTGACACATTAACCTTCATGTCACTTGATCAAACTACGCCAACTGTCTTTGCATGAGACAGGTGTTAGGGCACTGCTGAAGAAGCAGCAAGGACCTGAGAGAACACTCACTCACCATAGACATTTAAGGGATTTTCATTTCACTTAGAAATGAAAATGTGTGTTTGCCCAAAAGGCTTGGTCAGTTACACCGGTGAATGACACTGATGACTCCACATTCTACAAGAACAGAAATCCTTACCATTAACCATGTATTCTTTAGTGCAAGGATTGCTCTACAGTATATAACTCAAATATATTCTCTAATATACTGAATAAAGGTATTTAGGGTAATAATTGGTTTATTATTATTATTATCTCAATATTAAGGTCTTAACACTGATGGGTGGTAATAAGGTCTTAAAAATGCATAAAGAGATTCTAATATTTTTGATTTACAATGGTTTCCACAGTTTAAAACATATGCTTACTCACCATCCAGAAAATACGATATCGGACTTGACGACTGTTTGAATGATTGTTCGATGACTGGCTGAAATGAAGTTCTAGGAAAACAATTATGCATGCAAAATATGTACTCATTTAAAGACTTGTTCCCAGCAGAACACTTCTCTCACTAATTGCTTATTATTAATTAGACTATTACTAATAAGATGGATCTACTATCACTGAATGATTTAATGATATAGAAATATGCTAAGAGTAACAGTTTGTTTATGGTTTATTGCTGTTGTTGCTACATGATACAAAATGTGAATTCAACAGTTCACCAGCAATAAAATGCAAATGTGACAAACATGCACATATTTTGCTTGAGAATTAGTTATCACGTTCACAAACCCAGTTCTGATTTACAAAGCTGATGTGTTTTAGTGACTAATATGCCATACGGCATCTATGCAGACTTTTCTGAGCTTTGTATAGCCTGCCTCATTATATGTGGAGTGTGGTGAAAGGTGTTCAATCGACTTTTTGAGGCAACTAGGAGAGCAAAGGGGAGAAAAACTAATTTACACTCGCCTACAGCCCGCAGATTCCTTTCTTCAGCTGAGAGAGCAGGCAGCGGGGTCGGGAGCTGGTGTGATCGAAACGGCGAGCCCTTTGCGCACCAATAGGACGCTTCCTATACGATTAATTGGTTTTGTTTGTAAATCGGTTCATTACAAGTTAATTGCTGTTAACGCCAGGGAAATGAGTGGCTTAAGAGGGCTTGACCTGACAGGTGAAGGTCTTGCCTGCAGAATGTGTGACGATTTCCTTATCTACCATTGTCTTGGGTCAGAAGGGGTCAGGAGAGCATTGTTGGTTTTTGTATGTGCAAGTGGGATTTTGTCATTCACAGACACAGAGCATCCAAGATCTGAGCCTGTCTACCAAGGATTTGGATAAAAGGACAAGGAGAGCCGAGGATGGATCTATTGAAATGAAAGCACACTTCCTTCAGAGACAGAGCCTCCCTCCCTCCTTCCTTCCCTCCATCCACTGAAAATGGCTTCAGGGCACTGGCCATATCTATGGTTCTCCCTTTTCTCTTCTTTCTGTGCTCATTAGCCAGAGTGTGATGGTAAAGCCCACATATCCCTCTTTTGCCCATGTAGTATAATAGACTTTTCTCAAACAAGAGCGAACAGCTGAATAAGAAAGAAAAAACTTGACTAAGAGGGAAAGAACTTCTATAATACAATATTTACTGATGATTAATCCTATGCAGCACTCTCAAAAGCTTTTCCATATCTTTGCTGAAACTTGACCATGTATTCTGTTGAAATAAAGTAAAATGTTTACTTCTTGTCTGTTTTTAATTCTGGGCGTTTACAAATAATATTCTGGGCGTTTACAAATAATATTCTGGCTTTTTTTTTATTTCCATCTATTGACTTAGAAATGATTAAGCAGTTTTATTGTTCTCCATCCACTTGCATAGAAATGATTGCTTAAAATAATGCTTATATGTAGCTACTGTAGTTAGGGTAAAACAAATATTTGAACAATAAAATACATCATTTTAGATTTAGATTTATATTCTATACAAGCTGGTATCCCATTTATTGTTTATGGCATAGTGGAGCAAATCGACTTCTACCACAAACACATCAACAAGATCCACGCCTTAGGAGGAAGATGCTGGACCTCAAGAGAACACAACCAGCTTCTCATTATTAACCTCCTAATAGACAGGCAAAGTCTGGCCTGATTCCCACAGGCCTTCCTTGTAAATACAGTATCTGATTTGAGAAGACCACTTGTCTCCTTCGCCTCCCTCTGGAGAACAGAGCATCAATTCAGCATAAGTGAGATCTATGTAAGTGCAGTCACGCTAAAGACTGATATCAGACCGCACTTAGAGGTATAGGTAAGCTACGGCATATTCACAGTAACAGTTCCACCTACAGAAGTTGCGATTTTCATGTTTTTGGTTGTTGCTTAACAAATGCAGATATGTCTTGAGATGGCATAATGAGATACGAATTTCATATTCTGTATCATTAATTGGTGGTTGCAAGCCATGAATTCCCGCCAAATCTCTCACTTGTGCGCACTTAGCATTGTGCAGCCAAAGGCTGTTCGCACCCATCATCTGTCCTCCCATTTTGTTTTGAAGGAGGAAATCATTTTGCAGTTTCGTCTTGTGCCTTAGCAGCCCAGAAATCTGGCTTGTAACATAAACATAAAATTCCACTCTGGATTACTGAATAGTTTCCAACTGTTTGTGTTGAACGAGTCTTAGTGCACTCATGTTTGCAAATAAAACACGGGCTCTTCAAGGTGCAGCAAGTGCTGGAGACACTAATCTTCAGCACCTGCCTTGGCACTGCTTGCGGAAACCACTTGACCTGCCTTGGCATTAACTCACAGAAATAGCTGACCCCAGGACTGGCACAGCCATATCCAATAATTGAAAATACATGAATCAAAGTCCAGACATTTAATGCATATGGAACTGTATGCTAAACTAATATATTGTCCCTTATTAATGCTGAAGCAAATAACACACACACACACACACACACACACACACACATATATATATATAATATAATATATAATATATATTTTTTTTTTACCAAACTGCATCTGCACAAAATGAGGGCAAGTAAAAGAAAATAATAAAAACAAATTGTGGCTGTTTTTTAAAATTCACAGATTTTAGTATTCTGCTTCTGTTCAGAAAGGAAGTCCCTTTCTGGACCAGAGATTCATGAAACAACAAGCTAGTCCCTTTACACAACCTGTAATGGACACTTTAATCTATACTACTCACAACACTATACCTCTCACACAGTTCTGGGCCAAACACTGTTCTCATGGCAAGTGAGACTATCCTTCCCTGATATAGTTTCCTTATATGTGGGTGGCATTTCTGAGAGTTGCAGTTGGACAAATCTAGAAGACAAGTGCCTATTTAAATGACCTCCTGGGATAGAGGACCCATGGTGCAAAGCCCTGTTACTGAAGGAAAATAAACACTCCAGGACTGTGTGGGATGGCCCCTTGTTCACAGAATTTATTAATTTGTTTATAGGAGCAGAGAGAGAGAGAGAAGAGGAGTGGGCTCTTAGGGAAGAAAAAGTAGCTGAAGGGAAAGTAATCTAAGAGGCTAATGATCTTTGGCTTTACAAATGGGTGGGAGAGAGCACTGGGTGAAATCGGATATACCCTGAATCACCCTTGAAGGTACAACAGGCTTTGTCCCACAGGAAAAAGACAAGATGGCAGTTGATGAGGGCTATTTCTTCTCAGTGGTTACAGGCACCATTGGTGGTGCAGATTCATCTTGATACCTTAAGGCTTGATGGCTTTCTTTTCTCTGCCTGTCTTAGAATAGATGAAATTGTTGTCAGTGCAAACTATATAAATAAATATTCTCTTTGCCAGATTTAGATGGATCACTGCTAAACTATAAAAAATAAAAAAATAAAAAAAAAATCAAGACAACATCTAATCTCAAAGACATTTTATTAATAACAGGAATCATTTGCTTGTACGTACTATCCTGCAGGTGGCACAAAATAAATCCAGCTCGCCTGGCAAAGGCAAGTTATATTATACAGGGACAGGACTTTCTTTAAACATCATCCTTTAAACATTTTTTCTGCACATGGACGGCTAGTTTGGAGGGCTTGTGTTTTAAAAACATTGCCAGTTTCTTTCCCAACTGGAGGGAAATTGTGGTTTAACACATCAGGGAGCTGTCACAGGGTAAATGCTATGTGCATATTCTAATGTGCATATTTCTCGCTCACATTCTTTTGGTAGTATTCACCGCCTGTCAGTCAGTGGGGCTTTTTACTGACGTGATGCTGAGCTGCAGATTCAGTCACCATGGTAACTTTGCAAGGTCTGTGTCACTGAAAATCCATTTAAGGATCAAATTAATCGAGGGAGGAAAAAAAGGTTTGTGCTGTTTGATTGCCGCTCTGCACCTTGACAAAGGCCATGGCACAGCAGTGCTGTCAGATACTGAAGCGAATGTGCGTGGAGGCACTGAGGGAGAACACTGGCAAAGAACTGATGCTGCTACTGCATCAGTTCATCCCACAGCAAAGGCTGAATTAAAAGAATAGGTCACTCGAAACATTGTTTAAAAAAAAAAGAAGCTATAAGAGAAAGCTAGCTGATAGCATGGGGTGATTCGCATGTCTACCTTTCACCTACTCTTAGCCATGTTCACACTTTCAGAAAAATGATCCTTCATAAACAGAAAACACAACTTTGAAATGGTAGAAAGCAACAAAAAAGGTCAATGGTTGCATATATGGTTGTGAAAATTGCATAATGCCTGAATATATATTAGGATGAAGCTCTGTATAATTACACTGCATGATTGCAGAGGAGGTTGAATGTCACACCAAAGACATGTGATGAACTTTTAATGATTAAATGCATATTAAATCGAGGACACTCTTAAAGCACTGAAGAGGTTCTATAAAGAGAAACAGCAACCAAACCACACCACATGCAAAAATTCCATCTGCACATGTATCTTAGAAGGAAGAAATAAACATAGATCTGATTTCTAAGATGTGCTAGTGACCTCCAGGCACAGGTGTTTTCCCAGACTTTCTCATTTTAGTTTCACTGCAGGAACATCTCTTTCACATCTGCTGTAGAGCCCCTGTTATCACATACCTCGACAAGTACAGACCATCACAAGCACTGGTGTAAGGTGTACTGCTTGCCGAGCATTCCATACCAAAACGTACATTTTTCATAATGCTCATTCGACAGATATGTTCCCATACCATTCATAATCATAGGGAAAGTTTTATATGACTTTTAAACATGACCTAGCTTCCTGAAGGATACTACATGTGCACTATAAAAGCCCTTATGAAAAGACAGCTAGTTATGAAAAGACTAGACTTATATTTGCCCACTGTGCCTCTGGAACACACACGTCTGGAAAGGTTATGCCATATTTTACCTTCTATAAAATGAGCAGTAGAAATAATCCCAGGTAATGAACACTTATTGAATTGAGATGCTGGTATTTCGTCCATATAAATAGATTAAAGTGAAGTGGAATTTTCTATCATCTGCAGAAACCAAAACAAAACCAAATACTGTCTTAGGTTCAAGTGCAAAATGGTTAAATAGATTAAAAAATTTTTACTGAGCTTCTTGGACAGATACAGCCTGCATACTAGTTATCATCATGAAACTTACTAATGACCAAGCACAACTTGCATAGGCACAAGCCACAAACACCTACAATAAAGATCAAAACAAACTGTATTAAAATGCAGTGTATATAGTATGTATGGTATTTTTAGTGTGACAACCATGTGTACATTGTGAAGACACTCCCATTTCATTTATACAGTGATTGTACGAATCAAGTAATTACTACATGCTTCATCCAGCAGCATTACTTAAAACACAAAATGTCCACAAGTCATATCTTGTATGAATAGTTCATACATGAAGTAGAAATTCCCTCAAAATTTTGAAAACCATTTGTATGGTCTGCTGTGGTCTGGTCACCATGGGTAACCTCTGGCCATATCTTCACACTGGATATGCCATGTTCCTCCAGCGGAGATCTGATCGAGTACCCCCCCCATCACCCCCACTGGCCTGCTGACAACCTCTGTGCTAACTGGTGACCCTACTAATGATCCTTATCACTGGTTGCCATGGACACAGGTAGGCCCCAGCACCAACTGTCATCTGTAGTGCAGATTAGACATGAACTCTATTGACCTTCACTTCAAGCCCCACTCTGTTTTTGGCCCTCTCATAGCACCAATCGTAAGGCAAGGGATAAACCTTTACCTTTATCTGCCATTAAAAATATGGCATGAAGTCTCAGTGAGACCGAAAAATCTATGAATACATTAAATGTGTTACTTAGTTCTCAAGTGGTAGTATATGTAAACATAATTAGTATATATTAGCTATAGCCAAGAAATCTGATGACTTATGAAGTAAGCCAAATGAAGTCATTGAACAATACAGCGTAAGTGAGAGATACTTAGTTCAGCTTTGTCATCCAAAAAAATTGCCTTGGATCCCACTTCTCCCAAATGAGTTCCATGTTTTAATATTTTTTTGAGATCCTTACCCATAGAGGCAATTACACAGCCGACAAAGTGCAATGCAAACATACAACTGCATTCACACAACTCCTGAAAAGAGAGAGAGAGAGAGAGAGAGAGAGAGAGAGAGAGAGAGAGAGAGAGAGAGAGAGTGTGTGTGTGTGTGTGTGT
>JAOVYU010000002.1:6094912-6106601 GCA_025674565.1 Synodontis membranacea | reverse complement strand
ATAAAATCTATCTATATGCTTATATGCGACAGTTTAGTCTGGGTAGAAACCACACTGGAAACATGGTGGTTTTGCACTGCAGCGTGGAGCCATGTCCTTCCAATAATTATCTTGATAGGCTTGAAACCTTACTGAGTGCCAAAGACCTACTAGAACTCAGAACACAGAACAGCACGCTGCATTCCCACCCAAACGTCATTAAGGTAAGATGACTAATAGAATCTTTTTCTCATAGCCAGTTGTCCTTGTATAAATGGATAAAGTTACTGAGACTGCTGTAGCTGAGAATGTAAATAATGGTGTTTGTTTGCAGACTTTCCTCTTTTACTGAGAATAAAGGGGAAAAAATTACATGAGTAAAACAAATAATGAAGGACAATTTTTTTTTTTATTTTATTTAAGAGAGGTTCTGACTTGAGGGAGCATCTGTCTAAAGTAGCGGAAGCAACATAAAGAGCACCTAAAAGGAAGGTAAAGAAGCAAGAGCTAGAAGAACTGCCCAGGCAAATTGCTATGTTTACAGTAATACAGGATTATCAGAATAACCCTCTGAGACAACTTGAAGTGCATGTCTCTGCTAGCTTCACAGCCAACACATCTATCATTTCCTAGCACATTCTTAAAATCACTACATCAGTGCTGTGTGTAGAAAGTACAGTTTGTGATACCTCTAAAAAAAACAAAAACAAAAAAAAAACCCTTACCTTTTCTTTGCATTGTCCTCCTTTTCATATGTATGAAAAGCAGACATCAAAGTCGCCAGGGCTTCTTTATTCCTTTATTGCAATTCTCATTTACAAAACACTGTCAGTAATATACATTCCTTCCCACACTTACACAGCACCTACAAATGTGAATGTATTTTTTCTTATAAGGTGTATTAAGGCTGTGGTTCTCAAAGTGGAGTCCCCTGGAGTCCGTGACTTACATTATGGGGGTTAACCAGTAACATAGTTGTGATTATTTAGTTGTGATCTGATTGCTCATTTAAAAAGTTTTATTTTCAATGCAATCATTTAAAAAACACACAATATATATAAACTGCATTTGTAATAAAACCAGGAAATGCTGTTAAGGGTTTCTAATGTGGGTGAGTGGAAATTTGAGAAATCTAATGACTCAAATAAAATAATATGAAGGTACAAATTTGCCCTACTGTTCATAAAATTAGATCTTTTCTGTGATCATTGGAAAGTCTTTTAGTTTGAAATGGTTCCCTGGCAGAAAAAAGTTTGAGAACCTCTGATTTAAAAACAATAAAACGGCAATATATGACCACCTCCATTTTACACCACGTCATCATCTTTATGCATGTATTATAAAATCAAGAAATAATAAAGTATTTTATATGTTTATAATGTCCCATCTTTATATGTACTCTTATAAAATGTATTCATTTGATTTGAGTAACTGAGAAAGTGGCCAGGGAATGTAGGTACAAGGTACTGTAGGTGTTCCTAATATAAGTAGAAGGCACAGACCTCAAATATACAGGAACATTATATAGTTTTATAACACAAAGCCTTTTTGAGGTAATGGATTTTTATTACAAAATTACCTGCATACTTTTTCATTAATATTTTGTGATGCCTGCCTTAAACAGAATAACAACATAAAGTCTCTTCCTGTAATGTCTAACAAGGATGGAAAGACTTGATCCAGTAAGGTTCACATCGGATTGAGCTGGTCATTGCAAAACATTGATTCTGTGTTTCTGGAACCATTTCTGTGTGGATTTGGATCATCTTTTAGAAGGTCCTTTCGTTGGCCAGGTTTGAATTTCCTAGCAGAAGCAACCAGGTTTTGGGCAGAAATATCCTTTTACCATCATACCACCACTCCCATGTTTTATGGTGAATATCAGGTCACCTGATATCATGACAGCATGCCACCAAGCATACTGATGGTGTGTATGACCAAAAAGTTTGAGACTTTACTTCTGACCACAGCACCAAAATTCCAGCTGCAGTTCTGTGATGCTTGTTAAAGTTCAGGCATAGCATTTTGTGAAATGATCTCAGTCTTCTTTCTAACAATGCTTTATAAAATCATATTTGTATGAAAGTGGCATTTAATAGTCAATTATGAAACTTCACCGGTGGGCTTTTTTAGGCTCCACACTGTGAGGAGGAAAATTGTGCTCATGGGCCCAATTCCTGCCAAATGTCAACATGCAAATCTCTTTTGCTATAGCCCTAATTGTGATTAGTGCAGTTTTTAATGGCTTGTGTATTTTTTTATACCCATTACCTGATTTGTGCAGGCAAACAAGAATCTTACATCCTAATCTTTTTTTAAGAATTTTACTTGAGAGCAAACTCAAATTTATACCCCAGGAAAATAAATAAATAAATAAATAAATAAATTATTATAAATATAAATTGTTATTATTATTAATATTATTATAATTATTATTATTATTATTATTATAGTTGATGTTGTAGCTGCTACTGTTATTATTGTTGTTGTTGTTGCTGTTGTTATAACAAAGAATTGCATGCATTGTATGTCATTTTCTTTTATACAATAATTTTTGCACATTATTTTAAGAGGCTAGTGAGAATCCTTATCTGGAACATAAAATGTCATATTCCTTAAAATATGCAATTATTTAATAATTAATAACTGTAGAAATATTTAATAAAGTTTAGTCATTTATATATTATTAAAGATTGCTGTGGGTAAATGTGGCTGAATATTTGGTTAACTGTTCAGCATTGCATAAGTGTTGAGTAGACAAGATGAATATCTCAGATGTCTCAAATATCCTGTATCAGGTCTTGATCTTGAAATAAGCATTAAGAATTAAAGGTGAGGGAAAACAGAAGGTGTACATAGCAAGCAAAACATAGTCCCTCTCTACACAATCTCTTGCAAAAAGTCTCAAGGCCAGGCTAGGCCAGGGAAGCAAATGCTTCTTTCAATTTTCAGTAACCTGTTTCTCCCTGTGCATTTACACCAGTGCAGATTAAACTGGGGTTATATACCTATAGTCCCAGGAGCTCAACCCAGGCTGATTTATTTTTCACAGTGAAAAAAAGATAGCAACTCAGGCTTTAATGTAAACGTTCATCATTTATTTAGCAGGGCATCACTTAAACATGAAGGGGTAAATGTTTTGAATACCAGAGCTTTAGTTTTCATCCAGGGCCAAATGTCTCCCCTTGACCTTGCAAATTCAAGCAGCCACATACAAACACCGAGCTGTCACTCACCACCATGACTTTTACACCCACCAGAAAAATGGTGACCCAAAAAAAACCCTCTCCATTCTAGGGAACCCCAAAAAAGCAAATACAGGAACTTCAAAAGGGACAGTGAGAAAAGTGAAGGTTTAAGAAGGGAATGAAGAAAAAGAACAGGCAAAAGAAGGAAGAGGAATCCTGACGCAACTGTCACACTGCTGAGGCGAATCAGCAGCCCCTCGAGGGCTGAGGCAAATCTTTCGGTGGAAGGAATTAAAATATTTCTGTCACTGAGGAGGGGGAGAGGGGCTGCACAGACTTGGGCATGGTGTTTGTCTATGTATGTTTACAACAACTGTCATTAAAGGCACAAGAAACAAGATGGCTAATGTAAGGGGATCCCTCCCCTTGGCTGAATAATTAATGCCAGCTGCAAGGAAGAGGCAGCAACGCATATTCTTCCTTCTCCATCACTTGCTTCTCTCACCCTTCTCTAAGTGTCTCTTGGGATGGATGGGTTTCGTTCCTGGTCACGATGAGTAGCCATTTACTGCCCGATCTGGCCTTCTTAGTGCCGACTCTCTTCCTGTCTGCTGAAACCAAATTTGCCTCATTTTAGTCACCTCGAAGCAGACTTGTGTGTGTATATATTTTCAGGAAAATTTGATTGCCTGTATCGATTTTTCAATCGGCCCTCAGCTCAGGTTTTAGAAATATGTAAACTGTTGTGTTATTTCATCAGGCCCGGCTGAAGAACACATACCTCAGATACTGAACACCCAATATGGTGGAGCAATCTTTAAGCAAGACAACTCGGACATAAGTAGATTAAAAAAGCCATAATGGGGAAACAAGTGCCCATTTCAAGTGCAGTTGAAGGAAATTTAAGACCTGGAAAGTTGCATTATAAATTTTTGATCAAATTGAGGATATTTTCACACTGGCTGAAGGCTGAAACCTGAACCTATATTTTCTGTCTTTGGTTTCCTTTCTTGAAGTACCCTTAATGTGCCAAAGATGTACTACTTAAGCTCGGGTTACTGTTGTCGGTTTGTACGTTAATGTCTAAAAAGTTCAGATTGGATTTGAATCGACCAATATGCATTAAAACCACTGTTCTTTAATCAAAATCATATATAATCTAAAAGGGAGAGTAACAAAAGCTTCCCATTCTTTCAACATCCTGCTCTTTTTGGCCCGTCTAATCCAGTTGAGGTTTGAATGTGGTCTTTCTTCTCTTACAGCAGTGGAGGGTTACTGCAGGAGATGGACAAATTAGCCTACACCTCCATTCCTGAGCGAGGCTATTGTATATCGCCGCAGTCTGTTCAGGGTCTCAAAAAAAAAGGGCCATGGCCCGCATGCAGTCATTTCACGTGTAAAAGAATTCTGTGTGTTTAATGATTATAGATGACAATTGTTTAATTATTACACCATTTAGTAATACTGTTTAAATAATGTTATATTTACTGTGACTGCAGGGTGTGTTTAATAAACTACTTCCTTTCAGTTCAATGCACATTTAATTCCAAAGATGCAACAATTTGAAGAAAAGTGTTTTTTTTCTATAATCTAAAATATAATATAAAATTTCTGCAAACTACTTAAAACAAAACTATTCTAGGTACTACATTCAAAATCTACATAAAAATCTACATAAAATGTCATAAATTAACTAATGCAAATATATCATAATAAATACTAATATATTATAACTGCATGTGTTAATGACCCAATATATTTGAGCAAATACAATACATGAGTAGTTGATGCTTGATTTTTTTTATAATAATTTTATATTAAATCGGATCTATTTAATAATAGTAATAATAATAATAATAATAATAATAATAATAATAATAAATCTATTTAAAAAATAACTATTATTAATTATTAACCGAAAATGTCAAAGTAATAGGAGGGTTAAACACTATTAAGTTTGCACAGTGTGCTCACAGAAATTGTTTTAGATGTAGTGGGATCAATATTTTAAAACAAACTCCCACAGAACGATCAATTAAAATACCTCCCAACAGCACTTAATTTTCATAATTTAGCTGCCCCAAATTGAACTGCAGTCAATGCTCTGGTTGGGCCTTCAATGGAATAAGTGTGTTGTCTTTCAACAGATGCGACTGAAAGTGTATCGGGAACACTCTGTGCATTAAGCCCTGAATTCTAAATGAACGGTTGGCTGCAGTGATCCAACCCAAGCAGACACTTAAAAACTGACACACAGGAAACCCAGAGAAATTACTTAAAGGATCAGTTACATCTAAAATGATGGAATCAATAACAATATTTTCCCTTGGACCCTATCGCACTGATAAGCAAAAACCTCCCTTAAAAGCCACATTAAACTTTAATCGGGTGCAGTTTGCTCTGGCGATTGGTAATATCTGGACAGCTGTTTTCTGATGTGTTTGAAGCTTGTTTCCTTTGCCATGTCAGTGTCATCTACTAATTGCCTTTTCTTTGGGATACATGATCCTATTGAATTCAATCATAGGAGTATGAAACAGGGAAAGGCTTTTGGGGGGCTTGGGTCAGAATAAAACAGCCGAGGCAGGGATACTTGCTGAGTCTTGACTACAAATTGTAGACATTGTACACTTTGGCCCACTTAGCATCTGATTTCAGAGCATCAAGGGTTAGTTATTTGTTTATTAAGGCATTCTGAGCTAGTGCAATGTCTTGCCATCATCACCACATTTTAGGGCTGGGCTTTGATTTCCTCCTTGCTTGCTCACCAGTTTTTTTACCTACATATTTTTCACAGCAATCACAATATAGAATGTAAGCAATCACACAAAGTTTCAAAATCCATCCCATTTATACTGCACTGGAATTTATATCAGTTCACCTGATGGATGAGGTACATTTTCACATATTTGTATTGTTGTATAGAGCAAAAGCAAGGCAAGGACATAAGTCACTATACATTCAGATTTGAAACGTAATAAATGACCTCTATTGTTGTGAACAGTGGAGAACGTATGTGAGAATCACACAGCTGTCTGATGTGAGGAGGCTAGTGAGCTGGTTTATGGAGGCCCCAATCAGTATTTACTTGAAAAGCGAAACTTGGAAGAGGTTGGTTTTAATATCTCCTTCAGGGCTGGGGCCAATGCAGGCTGTGATTTCACAAGTGCAACCCGAGCAATCACTGCTATCCCCCCTGATTGCCTGGCCTGCGTCTCTGAGGATGCAAAGAGCGAAAGATTATCTTTCCCCCGAACTTCCTCTGATTACCGACATTGAGAGGCATGCCTTCATCAGCCAACACGCCGGCAGAACCTCGCAGTCATAATGTAGTATTTATTAAAGACAGGGCTATTTAAGCCGATCGATACATTCAATCTATGTCTGTGTCTCTTGGCTTTGAGGGTTAGAATAGCTGACACAGGAGACATCCTATATTGGCTTGTGGTGAAACATTCCTTACAAAGTGTTTTAATGGGTTTATTCCAGCCAATATTGCCAACATTTCACTGAGATCTGGAGTAACAAAAACATCATGCCAAATTTAAAATGGTTTTAGAATTTGCATTGATCTGAACTGTTCAAGTTGACCAACGAAATCCTGTATATCACAAGAAGATAAAATGAACAAATGACAAATCACATAAATATTTTTAAACAATATTATACACAAATTGTTAATAATGAAAAAATGCTAACAAGGCTTGTTATTAACATGCAGTTAACAATGTTAATTGTATTACATTGTTAATTGTATTAACGACCTTTAAGGCTTGTGAACACAGGCAAGGAAACTGCATCTCAGGTATTGAGAGCACGTCATTCTAACTGGCCTTCAAGAAGCACCCTGAGAACTTGTCTTTTTAGACATCCCTCATCTGCCCACCACAACCCCCATCCATAGCAGGCAAAGAGCAAGGTTTGATGGATTGCATTCCCTGTCTAACTCTCAACTGCTCCTTCAGCTCTAGCCAGGTATGAAGATCTTATCAGCTCTTAGTCCCATTGCCCCTGGCCTTTTCAGCCCGGTGTGGCTAGGTTTACGGAAATATCTTTGAAATCACACTGATGTACTGTATCAATAGCATGAAGAACTGATAGCCTGACACAGACACATGTTCACACTTGAGTCATTTTTCCATCTTTAGACTTTTTTTTTGTTGTTGCCTTTTTAGTACACTACACTCACAAGGAGTAAAACAGAGTAAATTATTTTCTAATCATTTTCTGTTATTTATAGTTTATCACGTCACATTAGGCTGTGTGAAATTAATGACACAGGCCAAAGGATGCACTGCTATTTAAGTTCAGTTTCTATTAAAAATGCATCCTTAACTCCACCTAAACAAAGCTCTCCCCTGGTGTGACAACTTCCTCACCAAGCTCACATGACCACTTACAACACACAGCTCGACATAGCACTGTGCACCTGCTTTAACCCTGACAGGAACTTATCAATTCATCTCTATTAGAACTGCACAAGTGGGGGGTAATCCTCCCATTGAGTTGTTTCAACTCTTCTGCCCATAAACAAAGATGGGATAATACCCTTGTTGGAATCATCTTGTTTTGGTGGAGCATCTTCAAGAGGCTTAGGGCCAAACGCTTTGTAGCTGCTATTTGTCTCTCTACACAGCCAATAATCCTGACATTTGTCAAACCATCAGGGCAAACTTAAGCCTTTGGAGTGCCGGCTTCCTCTTTTCCTTCTCAGCCACACTTGAAATTCGACTTAACCCCTGGATTTGTATTAAGCCAATAATGTTCCATGTAAACGGAGCTTGGCAACAACAACATAGCTAGCTAAAACAAGGAACTTAAAAAAAATTTGAGTTGGATGTTTCTGTTTATTTACACAAAGGAGCTTGCCTATTTGAGGTTTGAAAAAAATGACATCGCTCTCTGGTCTAAAGCCCTCATTAAATTAACTAGGAGTTTAACAGTTTTCAGGCTGGAGGCAAATTAGTGTTCACAGTGGTATCAATTTATATATTTCTACTGTCTTGAAGTGGGAGACTCTAATAGTAAATGCACTATAGAAGCCAGAGGAAGCCCCCGCATGCCAGCTGTGAAGCTTTTTTTTTTAGGATATATTCCAATGCATCATCCAGCCAGAACGTTTCAGAGTTTGAGCTGAGAGGCAATAAAGTAATTAAAGCACCAGGGGTTCAAACATTCAATATCATTTTCCAAAATGTGTTTAATTAAAATTAATCATGAGCTGCATTATATTGCTACCTGTGGTGAAAAGTGGTACACTGGTTCTCACTCTAGTCAAGCTTTCCTTTGAAGGTTGCAAATTGGAGCAAGTAGTGATTTTAAGACGTTGCCAAAGATGTTGAATTACACCAATCGTTTGCATTTTTCGTTTTCCACAATTTCCCATTATGGTATGGCTTTTTAAATAATTCCTACCCTATTTCAAATAATTCCAGTCTGGCAGCATTAAACTCTCAACTCAAATCAAATCCTTTTTCTATAGTGCACATGCAGATTTCACCACTCATTTCAAAGAGCTAATAGCTCATCCTGCAAGGATGGCAGAACAATAATCTCAATAGCCTGGTTTACATGTTAATTATAAAATTAAGATTATTCAAATTGAGTATTGTTGGCTCAACTGTTAAAATGTGTGCATATCGAAACTTAGCAAAGCAATTAATGTACACTTACATTTAAACTGCAAAACAATGGCAGAAGTCAGAGTTTAGTATAATATTCTAATAGGGAATATTTTAAACTATTTTAGTTTGCAAATCTCTTTGGCAAAAGTAATCCCTAAATCCGTCCATCCATAAACATGTGATAGAGGTAATGGGAAGAAATCTGCTACTGAAGTGTCAACTAAATGCCCTCTTCACCCATCCAGTGGTGCACAGACAATATTTTGGTCCACTTTAGTGTATTGCTTTCCCAAAGCATTAATAAAAGGAATTAAACTGTTATTTTTGAAAATGATTTGAAATTCTCTCTAAGAAGTGTGCAAAAAAAATCTCCTTGAATCATTTTTTCATGCCACAATTTTTCATGCATATACAGGCAACTAATATTCCCTAACACCTTGTTACAATTATCTTACAGCAAACTTGGTAATGGCTATGGTGCATGCAAAAACTTATACAAAATGTATATATAGTTTAATTACTTCCATAGCTGAGGACTATTGGTTAAGTGTACTCACGTAGAGAAGCATGGCAGCTTTAGGGGAGGGCAAGGCAAGCACTGACTAGGCTAAAGAAGTGACGCAAGACCGATTAATAGGTCATTAGAGAAGCTTAAATGATTTTTGAAACTTTTACTTCTGACTTTCTTATACCAGACCCTAAATTTGTCTCCTGCCAGGAAAGCTGTAGGCTTTGTGTGCTTCTTAGAAACTCTGCCAACCTAATGAGTGCAATTGTTTCCCTTATGAGGCAGCTCAGGGCCTGACTAAACCCATACAGACTGGGCCCTTATCTTTGAGGTACTACAAGTGATCACTGCACATTTTTCATTTACAGGATTAACTGCTAGATCTTTCATTTTACAGGTCCCTAAAAACCTGTGGTACTAATTCGATTTGCTTGTTATTCCAAATTGAATGATATAACTCTGATAACTCTGTTGATCATGAAATAAAAACTTAAAATTTTTAAACTTAAACAGTTCTAAAATCTTCCAGTATATGCAAGCCTCGCCTATCCTCCTTTATTCAGTTTAGTTCTCACTGCCTACTTAGTGTCAATTAATTGGATTTGGTTGCTGTACATTTGAGAAGAAAGGCTGCCTTGTTGCCAAATGAAACTCTGCACGTGTCCTGTTCTTTCTCAGCTCTACTGTTAGTCATGGTTTACTCTCCAGTCTAGCACTTACAGATCATTAGCATGTGTAACTTCCTCCTAAGAGGACAAGGCCAAACATGCCTGAGTGCATGATTCAACTGAGAGCCTCATGAATAGAACTGAGGAGCCCAATGAATGTCCATTCAGTTATTTGAAACATCAGACAGCAAGAAATTTAAAAATCACCTAGAGTTGGATAACAACTGTTGACACACAAGCAATAGTTTACAGTCAATCCAACACAGTAAAAGTGGAGTGATTTTTACATTTCTAATTTTTTTTAGTTGTAATTGTACTTTAAGTAATTGTCAACCATAAACAGAAAGGAAAGGCCAACCCTAAAAAAGCTAATAATTCAAACCTAGACAAATGTCTCAGGATCCTGCAGTGGGTTTGTCTGAGGGCTTCGATCAAACCAAAGGGACAATATGAAGTATTCACTGCCCATGCTGAATTCAGGTTGTTTCAGTCCCACTGAGTGCTGTTTTAAGCAATAAGGTTGTTGTCATTGTCATACTGGGCTCCAGAACACAAAGATCATCCGGTAGAGGAGTAAAATCAATGATTTTCCCCAATCCAAGGCATGAATGCCAGAGAGCAGAAAAGGCTCACTGGCCATTTGACCTTCTCTGTGTATTAAACAAACACCAGATGGTGGACATTCAGCACGTCCATTATCTGAGAGCCTGGAGTGTTGTTCCTGCTGCTAATTCCCACAGAGTCCCTCTCCAAGACTGCAACTGAACTGCATGCATGCAAGAAACTCTTAGTCCATAAATATCCAAAGGTCCAAAAAGACCCACCCTCTAAAGCAATAAGCCTGTTTCTTCAAGCCAAAGAGCACAGGTAATACTTCTCATAAATTAAATATCTCCACAAGATATCGATCAACAGTCCAGGTAATTGGTAGAACCTGAGGTGCAACAATAGATAGGCACCATTACATTAAGGTGCTTCATATTCCAGCTGAGACAGAGAAAGTCATATACTGGTGTAGATATATGTTGGCTATGGAATTCCACAGATTGCAAGTACAAATTACTGTAGACGATGGTTCATGTCAAAGAAAAAATATGCACAAGTGCGCATGGAACACAAGGACCATGGATGAATTGGGGAGAAGGCATGCTGTGCTACCATTGTGCCTGCACAAACGTAGAAGGAATGCCCAGAGTAGCAATGAGAATTCAGGCCACAATAGTGCAGCAGGGTGCTGATGTGTGTGCTGAACCGGAGCCTTGACAAGGAAGTCCTAGCTGGCATCAAACACAAGAGTTCATTCACACACCACTTCTGAAAGGAGATGCAAAGGTGACGCAAGGGCAATGGAGCCGCTTAACTACTGCTTTTACTTTCATTAATTATAAATTTCTAATTATTTATGAATCTGGAATTTGTAATTTTATGATGCTTTCCACAAAATCAAATGTGTGATAACAAACAATATACAATGTTATGCTTATATCATGCTGGGAATCATGAAAGGATACAGGTGACATGTCTAAAAGCTTTTGAGCTATAATGACAGTGAGGAATGTAGTTGTTTTATCTGAATTAATGAAACCTATGATGCAAATAATAATGTTTCTAAAATAATCATTTGTAGTGATTAAACATACAGGCATTTTTCTGACTTAAGCACCTTTTAATATAATTTCTTTCTTTCTTTCTTTCTTTCTTTCTTTCTTTCTTTCTTTCTTT
>JAOVYU010000002.1:6069001-6081361 GCA_025674565.1 Synodontis membranacea | reverse complement strand
CGATCTATACTGTCAATCACTGCAGTTGACAGTATACTTTAGTAATTGTGTTAATAGGCTTTGATCCATTTTGTGCTTCAGTATTTTATTCCTGTAAAATGTGTGGCATTAGGGGCAGGTAGATGTGATGAGATAGGCCTTTGAAACCATTGCCCTCTAGAGGCCACTGCCCATGCAAACCTATTCTCATGAATGATGGCTCGCCTCAACCCCTGCATTTGGACATAGCATACTGGGGTTAACGTCTCCTGTACCCAGAGAGGATTCTGGGTTAAACATAAAATTTCATGTGTAACATAAAATTCTTCACTGATGATGATGATGATGGTGATGATGATGATGACAATGGAAATTATATCCCAAGAGAAATATACTTTTTTTTTTGCTTAATCATTCCTACAATGATTAAAAAAGTCCAATAGCTTACATTTCAAACACACTCTGGTAGATTTCATCATTCAGATGAAAACAGCCTACACATTTAAATGTCTATCTATCTATCTATCTATCTATCTATCTATCTATCTATCTATCTATCTATCTATCTATCTATCTATCTATCTACCAGCAGGTGATTTATTTATAACGTCATGAGTTTGTCATTAGTACTGTCAGTGTTTTTCTAATGGCTGCCACCTAATGATGTAGAGCAGATAAAAAAGGCAGCCGTGGAGAAAAAAAAAAGATAAGAAGAATCCACTGGAGTTCAGGTTTAATTAACAGTGCCTCCTTTATGAGCCACTGGCCTGCATTTGCCTTGTTTTATGATGCAAGTTCTTGTTTTTCTCATTCATCTCCTTTTGTTTCTAAGACAAGGAACAGATCTGGCTCTATGGGACGTTTAAATAGAGAGCTAATTCAAGCAGAGGGGCTCTGTCTAGGCTGGGCCAGGCTCACTGGGTGCTTTTGTGCACTGCCCCTCACTCTATGTGTCCTTGCTCTCCCGGCTGGTCAGATTTTTTTGTCTGGGTTGGATAATCAGCGTTTGAGTCAGATGTGGTGGGAACTGGGCCTGCTTGGGGCTCCTCTCTGAAGGTGTTTGTTGTTAAATAGAACAATTCAGCTGTCTCTTTAGAAAACCTGACAAAAGCAAATACTCCCTGCTGAAAATTTTCTTAGCCCGTTTCACAAAGGCTCAAGTTTGTTTAAGAAATTGCCGCTAAAGAAAGCGTCAACCCATTAAGGTAATTATATAGAACCTGTGTCCTATAAAGGCTTAATTGATGTTAATGTTTGTCTAATTTTGGGGATTCAGGGAGAGCAAAGGACTAAAGGTCTTCATAGCACTTTCAGGCAAGGCTCTGAAAAGGGTCCTTCTGGTTTTCACACTTCCCACAATGGCTGCCCGTCTTTCTCACATTACGGCCTGTTTTCAGCTATTTCCAGCATTCTGCAGCACTACTTAGAGCACAAAATAAGGGTGAAGAGCCATTGTCTGGTGCAAGCACTTCTCAAAGAGTGTTCCTGACAGGAATTGTTAGAGGACTCATGTTGAAGACAAGGGGGTGTGAGGGTGAAAGCCACTGTCATGCACTCTTGTCATGTCTCCGGTGTACGGCAATGGGACTCCTAATTGCTGCATCTGTTTTTTCATAGCACCAATTCATTTAAACAAAATACTTCAGTCAGCACCTCCTGTTCCTACCGCCAAGCACAAGTTTAGCTATTGTGAGCTTTGGTGCATTTGCATGTGTTTATGTGTGCATTGGCTGGTATGTATTTGTTAAAACATAGCATTTTCCCCTCTACATCTCTTAATACTTGCTCCTGGATTCAGTTGCATTTTCCAGCACAAACTCCTAATTACAACCATCTCTCATCACATTCTGTCTCAGTATGTGAGATGCCCTCAGTTGTAATGTAGTGTAATGTAGAAAAGAGCAGTATGACATTTTTTCACTTCTTTGATTCTTTTTTTTTTTTTTTTTTTTTTTAATTTATCTATCTCAGAAAACCCTCATTTAATCCTATATGGACTCTGACCATTTCAAATATTTCTCCTTGGTCTAATCTCTAAGGTTGGTGTTAACAACCAATGCCATTTCCACACAAAGTTAAAATAGGGCCAGTGGTGAATGGCAAACTGATTGTACTGCTGTCAGCCTCCTGCACAGGCTCTTTCTGCAGATGGGAAGTGTGAAGGATTGGGGGGAGGAAAAGACACTTCATTTAACTTGCACCAAGCTGATTGGAGTGGAGAAGGCAATTCAGATCTTGAGTGGATTTCCCATTGCAGAACCTTTACTCAATCCACACCCATTTCCGCAGGCCTCCTGTCAGTCACGGCACACAAGGCAATCCCTGGCACAACTCAATGGACCCCCTCCACCTGCACACAATGGAGGCATAAAAAAAGGAGAGAAAAACACCAGAGTGTGATAGCTATATGTGGTCATCAAAAATCAGTGCAATGCTGATGGAGGCTGTCTTGGCCCTACTTGTATGACCTTTGCCCTAAGAGCTTGTTAGAGCACACATTCTGTGCCGGTTAGCTGATCTCCAGCTGAGAAGTGTATTAATGTTTTCCATCAGTCCTGATATGCTCCTCACCTGAGCCACCAGCTACCTTCTCTGCAATATGTCAAATAAGAAGGGACAAACAGAGACCACTGTAGCAATAGTCCAAACTTTTTATTCCAGAAAAAATGGATCACTATATTACTTTGGAGTTGCGAAAAACCATATCATTATGATTCCAGGAAAATAAAAAATAAATAAATAAAAAAAACCCTGAATAAACAAGACAAGAGTTTGGCCTTTTTTCTGTACTAATACTATACTGATATGGTACTGGATAATTAATTTCCAAGAAGTGATTAAAAACCAGATGGCTCGAGGACTGTCCTCATCAGTACAAGTGTCTCTATCAAAATGTCATGCTGGCAACCGAGTAACTTAATCACAGTACTTTGTTAGAGAAAATTATATCTAAAAACCCTGTCTACAAAGTGTCACATTACTCATCAAAGTACTCTGCGGCTGAATAATGACCAGGGGTTATGGCCTCTAACCCTGATGCCTGACCTGTGGATACATACGAGTCAGTCAGAAAAAGCTTTGTGGCTGCCCTCTCCCTTAGCTCAGCCTCTTTGGAACAGAAATTCGACTCCACAGCTATAATCACTTTAGTACTGTTTTTGTTCGGCGGTAAGTGGACAAAATATTTGGATGATCTTGAGCAAGCACAATAATTGAATATGTGATTTGGTAGTAGCAGGTGTTTGGAATCTTGAGCTTGTCTTTACATAATGAAGCATTCTGTAAACAAAAGCAAGTTGTTATGTTGCTTCGGCATGCTGGGGATATGCTCAAATGAAACAACTAATTTTCTTGATAGCATACTGTAATCATGCTGTTCCTCTACCACGCACTGTGCTGAGTGGTGTGTTGCCTATTAATTCATTCTCCTTCTCTCCGGTGAGAGAGAGGGCCCTCCTTCCACTAGTAAACTGCTATTATTCATTACACCTCTGGGCCTATAAGTACAAATAATCCCTGGGGTTTGAAAGAGTGAAATAATTATTATTATTTGCTTAGATGTGGTTGAAGCATGGCTCACGGGTCTAAAATGGTTTGGATACCAAAGTACGTAAATAAATACGCAAATAAATAAATATTAGCATGCCATGACACTGTTTGCCCTGTCAGTGGGATGATTAATTGCCAGGTAGACAGGTCATGGCCTGATTATGTCATTACTTGCCTTAATTGCCTTAATGTTGTCAAAAGCTTTTGGAAAATATTAGATACCCTATCACCATGAAGCTAAAACATTACATGTAAAAATAAGAATATGTTGACTAACTTGGCTAGCCTTAAAGTGAAACTTTGAAACATTGTTTCCTACAATGTAAAACTGGTACATTTAGAGATCAGCCACTTAAAATAAACCGAACAACGTACATTATCCCAGTGTGCTTTGGGATGTTGCAGAAGTTTCTGGAAAGGTTAACGAGTGGCACAGTGTCTGAAATTTCTTCATCTCTGTGAAACAAAATGAAAATCGCAATCTAAAAAATGAATGAATGAATAAATAAATAACACTAAATAATAATAATAATAATAATAATAATAATAATAATAATAAATGTGATTTAGATACAACTATCCAGAATGACACCGCATACATAAACGTGTAAAGATACATGTGATATGGTATTGAGATTGAGATATAATGAAAATGAAGTGATGTGGTGAAAGTGATGGGAATAAATGAATGAAAATGTGAATGTTTGAGCATGTTATTATGAGGCAATAAATTAAAGAATAAATAAATTGGGTTTTTTTTTTTCATTTCATTTCATTTAATATTGTTTGCAAATACATGTCCTGGTTTAATCCTGTTTATCTCACTCTTTTTAGGTCAGGCTGAAGAATAGGTAGTTAATTAAGTTAATATTTGCCTGCTTTTCCCACTCTAAGTGCTTGTTCCCTTGTGAATTCAGTGCTAGGTCGCAGAGTATGTGCACAAAGGTCCAAGGCCGGATCTTTGGCTTCCTGCTTTGGCTTGTGATTTGGGGCAGGAATTGGACGGTGGCCACTTGTTACACCCTCTGTGACCTCTTTGTCCTGCACCTGTGAGGAATCCCCCAGCCCCACAAGGCACGAAAACAGAACAAGAATCAGGTTAGAGGTTAAGGGTCAGAGCACTGTGAAGAGGAAGTTTTTTCTTTCAAAACAGCAAGACACTTATCACTCTCATCTGATTTGACAACCATCTGTCAGTCAAGGAATTCAGACATTTGTTTTGCCTATATCAGAAATTGCTCTCAATATTGTGGCATGAATGAATGAAAAATTATAAAAAGTTATTTTTATATCTGAATGTTCTACATATCACAGGACCTACAGAAGTGGATTAACCAAGCAGTCATTCAATTAGCATTTTTTTTTTTTTTTGTCCCAAAATTATGATCTTTTTATTTCATGAAATTCAAATTATGGCCTCGGATTTTTTTTTTTGTAAAGACACTATTAAGGTGTTTTACAGTCAACAGGCATAGTTAAAATCAACAAGAATTGAGACCTTTTTTTAAAGGATGTCAATTTATTTCCATGCATCTTTAATCTTCCTTAAGGCTGTCAGTAATGTAGCCACCTAGAGATTGAAAAAAAATATTATTACTCTAAAAAGAAAGTCAGAAAAAGCTTTTATTTAATAGTTTCTAAGAACTGTGTATATTATTTATTTTAGAAAGTACTTTTTGCATAATTTCTTGAATGGTGCCAGTAATACAGGATTGATGAGTGTTCTGGATTGACACAGTAGAAGCTGGTGCACTACAGGTGCTATAAAGGTCTGCCCACAGAGATGCAGATTAACTCTGATATACAGTACAATAGGTCTTTGAGAGGCAGTTCTATCCTTCTCTAATTCAACACACAGGAGGTAAAATGAGCAGCATCGGCTGTAGTTTCTTGTGGTCCTCAATTGAAATTTGTTCTAACTTTTGCATGTTTTTTGTAACTTTTGCACTTTTTCAGGATTTCCTTTACTGATAGCAGATTTCACTTCTTTTCAAAGTTTTCAATCAGATTGAGATCACGACTCATGGCAGCCCAATTTAACACACCTATTCTTTTCCTTTCAGCCATTCAGTCAAGCAAATGGTTGCATATTCCATGATTTTAAACATACTTATATTTCTGACATACGTACATTCCTGTCTAAATGTCCTGGTAATGCTGTGACTCAGCACAGTAGCCCCACAAAATTATGGACCTATAATTCGTCTGCAATTCCAAAGAGCTATTTTGGTTTCATAAGTACAAGAAGAACATTTTCCCAGAAGGATTGTGGTTTCTTTAAGTAGGTCTGGGCGAAGATCAGTCATAGCTTTTTAGGTTTGTCTTTCAATAGTGGGGTCCCCTTGGCCTTCACTTACTAAATCCCTTCTCAATTTAGTGAGCAGTTTATTGTAAGGACTGAAACCATCACCATGTTCCATAAGTGCAAACTTTTTTTAAACATTGTAAATTGTGGAAACGAGGCCTTGTACTATTTTAATCTTTTTTCTTTTTTTTTTGCTAATAATTTTTCTGATCACCAATCAGTTATCTTGTCTTTACTGTTGTTAAAAAGAATGAGAGAGACCATTATAAATACAGCCATCATTAATAGGTTAACTTTTGTCACTTGAATACTGGCTGATAATTGCAGGTGAGTCTTATTTCACACAAAAAATCAAGAGCGCAGTTTCTTTAATCAAACTGGTTTGAATTCTCACAACTTTTATTTACATTTTTTTTATACTGTTTGCGTGTTTTTCTCTGTTTTTAATTGTTGTTGTTATTGTTTCCTGGTCTGTATCGAATAAATGAATTTAAGTAGACCAAATCTGTTTGAATACCCTTTTTTTTCTGAGGATATTGCATGTTTTATGCTAAAAAGCAAAACAATATTCTAGTCAATAATATTGACCAGACTGTAAATGAAACTGCTGGGGTCTTTCCCAGAGCTAAGAGACATTGAAACCAGTGCTTATAATATTAGGGTATTATGGTTCTAGAGAATAGTAATGCAAAGGTGCTGTACAGCAAGAGCCTTGACAGGTACCGACGTGTGGACAATGAAGTGGTGCTATGCATTTAAACAGCTTTGTGAGTGAAGAAACTGAACAAGCAGCCATTGGAGAAACCCCTCTTATTATCACCTCAAGTTCCATTCAAATAATAGTATTTGTTTGGAAACAAACATGACTCCACTACATCTAAGATGTGTTGTAGTTGCGATGTAGTCTCTGTGGGAAAAGTGAAAGTAATGTAGGTAGTACAGGTAGTGTACTCTGCTTCTTGTTTATTTAAACTATCCCAGAGAACTTTTTTTTTTTAGTATTATTATTTATAACAGCTTAAATAGTCATTTGCTTACTTGGCAGCGGTTAAATATAGGTTTGGATTGAATGTTTTATTCCTGTTTCTGACATTGAATATACTGGCTCTTTCATAGTAAGCTATTTTTGTTCTCAGCCACCAATGGGTTATTATCTACAGGCACGCATGATCTTATTGGCAGAACATCACTTTTGTGAATGCCCATTCTTGGAGTGAGAATTACATAAAATAATAACTTGCCGATGTGTTTTTGTTTCTAGTCATCAGTGCACAAGTCTGTTCTGTGTCATATCTATCACCTCACAGACAAAGCGAATAAAAAATGTCAACGACCAGGTAGGACTGCCTTTTCTACAATTATAATGCGAGTCTAATTATTGCCCCAATCGTTCACTGCTGGCTGGAAAATTGAGTTCATAATTGAGGCACGTCACAAAATTTGAACACTACCACATGAGATGTACGTCAAAATGTTGGTCGGGACTTGCAGAAATCCACCAATGTTACATTGCAGGATCGTGGATTATATATNNNNTATATATATAACTTTTCCTGCTTTCTCCTATGACATGCCATCCTTGGGAAAGAAAACCTAATTGGGCGAGTGCGGTTTGGCCCAAACTCTCCCACCAGTATCAGTCTCTCTCAAATTGTGGCTCATGAGGGAATATGTGGGAGGAAGGCAAACACTTACCATGCCATTATTCCAGGCTCACCCAGTTCACCCCCACCCCCAATCTCCAGCTTCCCCTCCCTTCTTTCCACCCATCAACCTCTGTATGCTGCACGACAGTAAATGGAAGGGGAGGATATGTCTGACGGTGGGCTCTGCAAATAGTGACACCTGCGGCGCTTCTGAAAGGCGCTTCGTTCCTGCTCACTACATTGTATGGAGGTGGAGAAAGGGAGACCCCTTACCTGGGCAAGAGCAGGCACTCGGTCCCAACCAGACCCTAGCTGGCAGATTGGTAATGAGCTGTTGTGTGTGGTTAGGCTCAGGTTTGGGCACTGTGCCCCCCCCAGAGGCCAAATGTGGTGGGGGATAATAAGAGAGTTGAGACTCTCAGTGTGGTGGTGATTCATGGGGGCCATCCGTCTGGATTATCTTTCTCACCGTTAGTACAATGAGCACGGGGCTTCCCCAGGGTTAGGAACAACACTGCCAGATTGGGCCAGTGAGCCCCTGGGGGAGAAGTGCCTTTCCCAGGGTACACACACCACCATGCCCATCAGGTTAACAGGACATATAAATAACTGTTTGTTCTAAAATGGAGTTGCAGTCAGGCACAGGACACAAAATTGTCTTTCTCATTAGGACAAGAAGGTAATATTTGTAATGATTTCATCACTATTTATTTAAGTGTGCAGCCTGAAAGAGTCAAATTTGCATGTAGAGGTATGCAGAATGAAGTAAGAATCAAAATACGTTGCAGTGAAATTAACATGAGTTAAACAAGTAAAAGTTATCCAAGTCTATTCTTAAGCACCAAATACTATTTTGCATTCAACCATATCTTCTTCTTATTTAGTCTTTTTCATTCCAATTTTGTGGGCATTTTTGAATAATTAATTGATTCTATAGCATTCTTGCTGGGCCTAGAATGGAAAAGATAATTAGAAAACACCAACAGGTGAATAGTGCCTTAAACTTGTAAAATAAAGAAAAAAAAGGAAAAGACAAAGACAATATAATCTTAAACTGAAACATACTGTATCAGGATCATTTTTTCACAGAATTTATTGAAAAAAGAGAGTGTGTGCTCTGTTTCGGTCTGCAGTTGGTTCACCCTCAGAGTTTGATTAGAATTTTTTTAATGAAAGATTGCCATGGTATATATTTTTTTCCTTTGAACATTAGCAGGATTTTTAGTGGTAATGAGCACAATTTGTTTCTGTGACTAATATACTGTACCTCTGTGTTTATGACCTAAAATGCTTTTGAGTGTTAAATGAAATATCTGCTTGACAAGCTATTCCAAATATGCTGGGCATTATGCCACAGTGTGTGGGGGGGTGTAAGGGGTGTGGCAATCATTGCTTGCATATGAATTACTCATCTGACTTTAATAATCACACGCCCCAAAGCATTTAGACAGATCTCCAAGAAAAGAGAAATAGACTAATAAATGTACTAAATTTGGCCAAATCCTCATTTTTTGTTTTATTTTATTTTATTTGTGCATTTTTGTAAATTTATTAAAAAGAAAATGCTAAAATATCACATTTATATAAATATTCAGACCCTTTAGACAGTACTTAGTTCAGGCACCTACAGGCAGCAATTACAGCCTCGGGTCTTTTTGGGTATGATGCAACAAGCTTTAGACATCTGGTTTGGATGATTTTCTGCCATTCTTCTTTGCAAATCCTCACAAGCTCAGTCAGGTTGGATGGGGACCATCGGTGGGCAGCCATTTTCAGGTCTCTCCAGAGATGTTCATTAAGTCAGAGCCCTGGCTGGGCCACCATAAGACATTCACAAAGTTGTCCCTAAGCCACTCCTGTGTTGCTTTCTCTGTGTGCTTAGTGTCATTGTTATGTTGGAAGATGAACCTTCAGCCCAGCCTGAGGTCCTGAGTGTGTGGAACAGGTTTTCATTGAGAATATCTCTGTACTTTGTTCCATTCAGCTTTCCTTCAACCCTTTCAAATTCCCCCAAAGCATGATGCGGCTATGATCATGCTTCACTGTTGGGCAGGTGATGAGAACTTAGTCTCGTCTCCACACAGGATCTCTGGAGCTCAGTAAGAGTAACTATCGGGTTCTTGGTCACCTATCTCAGTAAGGCCCTTCTCCCTTGATTGCTCAGTTTGGCCGGATGACCAGCTTTTGGAAAAGTGCTGGTTGTGCCAAACCTCTTCCATTTGAGAATTATGGAGGTCACTGTGCTCATGGGAAGCTTCAGTGCAAAAAAATTGAATAATAATAATAATTATTATTATTATTATTATTATTATTTTTTTTTTTTTTTTTTTTTTTTTTTTTTAAATGATTGTAGCATCAGGCTGCAACATAACAAATTTGGGGGCCACTGTAAAAAGCCACTGTATATATATTAACAATTGATTTTCTTCTCATTTGTTACATTCTCTATGTATATATATTCAGTGATTGGTGTGTCCTTTATGATCGTCATCAGCGTGAAACCTCATGTAGTAATGTAGATGTCACTGTTCAGAAGCAGTAACACTCAAGCAGCCATTTGAATGACCTGGTTTTTTAACTAAAGCTGTGTTTATTGATTCACTTAAATCCCCATGACTTACCAGCTACCCTTGTAGCAAAATAGAAAGTGTAAGATGAAAAACTAAAAAATATGCTGAGATTTTCTGTAGTAAGCACAAGGATATGCTTCGGTTGAATTGCCCATTCATTCAGAGAGATAAAATGTAATTAATTTTGGACATTATTTGGCCATGCCCTGGCCACACCACATATATGGTGTGTGTTTCATGTAACATTTTACATTACGTGTAGTTTCTTTAATATTCACACTTTTTAATAAATAAACTGCTACTTGTTAAAGCGAATGCGACCTTATTTGCCTAATTTTATCACTTTTATAAGGTTTATAATACAGCAGACTTTGTATAAAAAAAGTCAGAGAAATATCTTTCATATTTAAAAAAAAAAAATTACTGCACTAAAAATCAAAAACAACATAAAACAGATTTTTTAGAATACTAAGGATGCTGTGTTTTATGATTATGGCATATGTACCGAAGCAAAGTGTAATATTGCTGCTCTGTATATTTTTAGAATCTTTGTGACCAGCAGCGCAAATGTAAAATCTTTGGGAATTAATGAATACATTATCAAGAGGTGTGAATAGGTATGCTGCCACTATTACATAAATAAACTGTTTTTTACAGAGTAGTGCTATTTTAATGTGTTTAAATAAATCCCACTGCATCAGCAGATTTTGTTTGTCATATCCCACCTACTTCAGCGTGGTGGTCTTAATTTATAACCAGGAAAATAGCAGCACTATCCAAAAAGTGATTAGCAAATTAGCAACAGGTCAGTGTTAACCAGTAAGCTATGCTTGCATACCCTTATAAAATAAATCCCAATTAGCAACTTATGACTATAAAACAGACTATTGCCTAACTATACCTCCAAAATCACCAACATGTGTAAATCTTTCTCACCCATCCAGAAACATAGCCACAAGCACTGGTGAATAAATAATCTGGTCTTGTCTGACTCCAGACAAGCAGGCCTCGTTACCACTCTAAAATTTTCATAGACAGTCACCATGGAGCAAATGCTAATTCAGGTGTCCCTAGCTGTACTGAGATGAAACAAATCAGTCCACTGTACAATACATTGAAGTATGTAAGAAATATAACAACAAAGTAAAAAATAGAAAATACAGTTTAACCAATTAAATTGAAACCAACCAATAAATTCATTATGATAAGGGTAAACAGCATACAACCTGTTCTGATCAGTCTAAAGTAATGGAATTGTGCATTTTTAATAGCTCATCCTTCTGTGCTGATTAATATTTTACTTTTACTCAGAATAACTTGTAGATTTTCTATAGCATTAGTAAAATTCACTAATCTTATATGACCAAAGGATTCATTTTAATATCAGAGAAAAACTAATTTCTTCACATTTGTACTCAGGCACAATCAGCGAGCATGTGGATCAAAATAAAAAAAGGTAAAAATTTAATCGACATGAATGGGTTAACAACATTTTCCAGTAGTATGTCATGTAGAGAGTCTACATAGCTTTTTCTTTCAGTAACTCAGTGTATAGTAGCCAATATTAGCAAGTATGTCAATGGAGGTCATACTTCCTTACCTTCAATGGAGGTCATTTTCATTATCCTATGTCCATATGACAACATAGGTCTATTCAAAGGTATAAATGAATTAATGAATGAACGAACGAACGAACAAACAAACAAACAAACACATAAATAAATAAATAAATAGCCTATTGATTTTAAATGTAACTTTGTGTCCAAGCATTTCCAAGACAAACCCAGTGTTTTAAGTATATATGAAGAGTTGCTGACTAAATAGTGTAATGAAGGGAACCTCACACCTCCTGTCCTTGTTGCAGATGCATGTAGCCATTGTAGGTTTGTTTACTCCTTCTTTCTGACAGCCTGTCTGTTTAGATTTCCTTCACCAAGCATTGAGATTAGTGCTGCTGCATCTGTGGTATAAACAACACTGGGCAATATTGCTAGCCATCTGAACAGTCCTAAACAGTCAAGTGACTGACATGACAAATCAAATGATGGTAAATGTCATAAGTGTGTTTGCAATGAAGGGCGTTTTTCAGAAGGTCCTTAGACTGGTTGAGACTGATGATGTATAGAATACAGGACACAGGACTCAAGAATGTTTAGAAAATGCAGCAAATCACATATTTTTACCCCAAGCTTAATATAATGACTTTTTTTTTTTTTTTGGAAAGGAGCCAGAACTGAACCTGAGGGTGTAGAAATGCGCTTTTTGTCATTATATATTTATTTATTTATTATGTTTATTATTTAAAATAAAA
>JAOVYU010000002.1:6020221-6030811 GCA_025674565.1 Synodontis membranacea | reverse complement strand
TATATGCATCATTTTAGTGAATTCTTTGAATTTTTACTTAATTACATATCCATGAAAGATCTCATTCTTTATTCTTTTCAGTTTCATTTACAATTTCCAAGTTACAACACAAACCTTCCCTTGTCACAACTATTTTTTTTTTCAATCCAATCAATTGGACATATTAAAATTTCAGCAAAATATAAAACATCTGGTCTAAACCCTACAAATTTTTATGGATACCACAACCATTCTTTATCACTAATTACAAAGGCTCTTCATATGTCTTAATATAAACTAAAAAAAAAAGAAAAAAAATAATAAAAACAAGGGTGAAGTGATTGAAATGGACTTTGCAATTTCAAGTCATTAGAAAGTTAGGATTGCTAAAATTGTTTTTCATACAAACCAGAGTCAAGCAAATAGTTACATGAGACCATAGTGAAAATAAATACCTTAACTTTAAATACTTTAAGTTTCAGTCAGTTTTTTAAATAACACTTTCCCATTTTAATTTAGTGAAATTTTGACACAATACACCTACCTTCAATTAAAAATTGTAAGTCACTTAAAAAAAAAAAAAAAAAAAAAAAAGATTCACCGAAATTTGAATCCCTTTAAGTGCAGTGTACTAAGAGCTTAGATATTACACAGGTTATATGCTTTAATAATAGTACTGAATTGATTCTATGTGTTCTTGAATAGAAAAATTGTGCATGCAAGGCAGTGGAAAAGGCAAAACTAACACATACCATTATTCATAATGCTTCAGCTACTTCAGCACATTTTGGCTGACATTTAAAAAGGCTCAAACCAAAAAAAAAAAAAACAGGGAAACAGCATTGGTAAATTTCTTCTTTTTTCTTCTTACCTCATCAAGAATGAGGATGAGTCAAATCACTTGTGTTAAATCGCACACAGATATGAAACTGTCACACACTAAACACTCCAACAGTAAACGGCACTAATATAGACTACAGTGTGACACTCACTAGTAAAGCTTCATCCGAGGGGCTGGCGGAAGGTTCCGCAGAAACAGAACGAGTGCTGGACAGGCCGGTGAGGGACACATTGGACAGCCGCCGTTTCCGAATACCACTGCAATTGTTTGGAATCTTGAACGCACAGCGTTTGTGGTAATTCAGCCCACAACCTTTAGCCAAAACACAGTGATGGAAAAAGAGAACACATAAATGGTCTGATTGTGTTGCTCCTGTACAACGTGGTGAAGCATTACAAAAAATGTATACACATGAAAACAGGTTTAATTCTGCATTAATGAATAACTTGTTGCTGTTACACAAACACTATATTGAGAAACAATCGTACACTAATAGTATTTTTTTAAATTAATGAAAGCTTTTTTAGCAGTCTTAATTTAATTAACATTTTGCTTGTAGAAACTGAATTATGGTTCTCATCTTAGACAAGGCAAAATAAGAAAGCAGAGGAAGAGAAAATGCATTACTGTTTGACAGTACAGAACAAACTTGTGAAAATAAGATATATGTTTATAGATATATGCAGATACAGTGCAGAGGTGTCCAAAGTTTGGCCCCAGGGCCAAATGCAGCCTGCAGAGAGATGTTAAATGATCCATGACTGTTCTCTTCCAATTTATGATGGGTGACATGCCAGCCAACACGTTGCAATTTTTTCTTTCACCTGACAGTGGCAGCAGTCTATGTTAACACACTTAGCTAAATTCCAAGAGCCTTTTTTTTTTCTCTGCCTACACCATCAAATTAAGTTGGATTTTTTTCTTTCTTTTTTTTTTTACCTAGAGCGATAACAATTGCATGTGTGAGACTGTTGTGGTTATTAAGGAATTTAATATGATGAGATTATTAAACAAATCACGGCCAATTCAAGAAATACGCAGCTGGAAGCTATCCTGGCAGAGGCAACTTTTAATCGATCATTTATCAACCTAAGCATGGAAAACCGTTCTTGAAAGAGACCTTAACTTAAAGTATTAAAAACCACAATTATATTAGTTTGTTCAATTACGTCTGGCCTTTTAAATTGGGGGACCACATATAATCTGGAAGGCATTGAAAAAAAGTTTGGACACCCCTGATATTGACGTTACCTTCACACTTGAGTCCCTGCCTGACCAGACCCCATAACATCTCTCCACAGTGGTCACAGAAGGCTGGAGCTCGGTACGAGTGGACAAACAGAGTGTGAGGTCTGATCTGGAAGTCCTCTACTGTAGCTGAAGCTATTAATTTGTTGAAAGAAAGAAAGAAAGAAAGAAAGAAAGATATTTGTTATACATACAGTAGTATGAACACTAAAACACTAGGAAATTTATAGACAAGAACGGAATGAACTAGAACAGTTTTTAATTGTGAGTTTTTATTTGTGCACTGTTTTATTATATGTACATAATGGCACAATTTTTTAATGTCTGTTTAATGTCATACTATATGTATATTATAAAGTTATTATAAAAGTATATTGAATAATGTGTATTATATAATGTATATTCCAAAGGGCTTTGCACACACTACCATTTTTTTTATTTACATTTTTTAATTTATCTGTCCAGTTCATCCCAAACCCGCTCTATCAGGTTCAGGTCAGGTGATTGTGGTGGACAAGCCAAGGTTACTGTACGTCCCAAACATTACTTTTCCAAAAAAAAAAAAAAAAAAAAAACTCGGATTTGATAAATAATTGTGTAAGAAAGCAATATAAGAATCATTTTCAGTCAAAAAATAAAATGAAGGCTCCTTTGTGTTGCATACAAAAAAAGAAGCATGTGTGACATTCAAACAGAAAATTGACAGAAAATTCTACTCATCAGAGAAGATGACCTCATCCAGGCCTATATGTTCCAATCCTTATGGCCTTTTTCAAACCTCTGGTTCCTCTTTGCTTCTCACTGATGAAGGGCTTTTTTCCAGCCATGCATGAATTCGACCCCGCCCAGTCTATCCTGTTTCAAACCGTCCTTGCTGTGCATTTAACCCCAGGTACTATTTACCATTCTTTCTGTAGGTCACTTGATGTCATCCTACGGTCGATGAGTGACATTCGAAGGAGTTGATGATCATCCTGGTCATTGGAGATTTGTTTTTGCCCTCTGCCAGTCTGCATCTTTGTTGTCACCAGTGTCTGCTGCTTGGCCTTGTTCTTATAAACTGCTGTTTTTTAATTTTGAGCATGGAAGCAACCTGCACTCACTTTATCCCTCTATCAATGAAGCCAAAATTTAATTCTTCTTTTTTCTCATTCAAATATATATTGAAATTAAATTTAAGGCACAGCTAGCACTGTTTTTGCCATCCAAACTGGCCCTATTGCAAGAGGATTGTGATGACCAGCAGTGGTTTTTATACTTTTCCTGGTTAAATAAAGATTTGGTTCAGGTGATCACCTAAGCATTACCTAATTAAGTTAAATGAGGTTTGTTTGTTATTATATTGCTTTATTTACTGACATACAAACCAGGGCTGTCAAAATTACACTCTCATTTTGATTAATTAATCACAGAAAAAGATTTATTGCATTCTGTGGTGCCCTTTGGTCCAGTGCTGTCCTGGTCACATTGGTAAAATGTAAAATGGAGGATGCAGGCAAGAACACACTGCTTGGCCCAGCGAATAGAACAAATAAAAAAAAAAAATTTTTAAATGCCCAGATGGAACTGTTGATAGTAGCATCATTCTCTGCAATTTCTGCAATAAAGAATGTTGAACATCACCTCAACACAACAGACTTGTCAAGCCACACTCAGGCTCGTCGAGCCACACTCAACCAGGTGTTCAGACACAAACTGAGCATGTGTACCAATGACACTGCTCCCTTGCAGAACGGCTTGCAATGGCCTGCGGACCAGTTTCCTTGATAGTGGACAGTGGGTTAGCAGAGGCTTTAAAGATAGAATCTTATGACCCCACTTGTGTGTGTGTAAAAAAAACAAACAAAAAAAAAACATTTAAATTCACATCACGGAAAACTCACAGATTTTCTTTCACTGCAATAAACTGCAAAGTCTCCTTCCTCACCCTACTTCCTATCACATTATTTGGACTTTGAACTTCATGAGGGAATTTAGCTCTCAAAAATCCCTGCCATTACGAATCAACATGTCATAAGTTTCCGAAAGAAAAAAGGCAAACAAATGGTGCAGAGGGAGATATTTTTATTTGATAGTGTCTCCTCTCCCGGGGCTTCCCTCTGGGGGGTGCGCCTCCGGAGGTGCAGATGGACGAGCGTCCTGGCCAAAGCTGTCGTGTCAGAGTGTGGACTGGCACAGTCCATTCTCGGCAGCCTGGCCCTCTTCTCCTCACATGAGCAGAGTGTGTGTCTGTCAGGGTTAATGGGCTGGAGATTAGTGGCTCCCCAAGAGGGGCTGATGGTCAGTAGCAAATTAATTAAGGGTTTGATTTAGGCCATCTGAATGCTGCGAAGGATCGCAGTAGAGCCAATTCAAAGCTCCATGGCACTGACTTCTGTAAGGAAAATGCTTCAGGCATCCTTTTAATAATATACAGTTAAATTTCAGTTGAGCATTTTGCCTCTTTTGAGTTTCTTTATACTTAGAAACTTAGAATTCAATCAGCACTTTTTATTACTGGTCAGATACAAGGTGATTGATGAATTTCTGTTGAAGCTGTATTGAATTCTAGCAACACAAAGGAGAAAAAATATTGTGACCTTAGCATCGTAAGGTTCAAGCTGCCGTTCATTTTCATCCAGACAGAACCACGTAATGTACATTAACCAAGTGAAAATATGCTGTGATGTATGCATGATGCTTGTAATCCACCAATCCACCTACACAAACCCAGGCATTATTTATATTTGCAAATTATGCTATGAAGGAGCATTTTGGGGGAGACGGGTGGAGTGTTTTGATTGGCTCTTGTTGGCTGCATATCGGCGGACCAATAGCGGCTGAGTGGCAAACCCAGCGGGAGAACTGCTTGCTGGAGCATGTGCCCTTAGCCTCCTCTCCAACATGGCTTCCCCGCAGCCTGCTCAAGTAGAATACATTCTGATTAGCCATTCTCTGGCTAAATTGCCTCAATTCATTCAAATTATTGTTTTGCCTTTTGTTTAAAGGCCAAGATATGTTTGCAAGTTTGAAATACCTGTAAACTGTCATTAAATGCTTCAGGGAAATGAGGGTGGCACAGAAATTCCACCCTGTGCCGCTGAGTTAAAGTAAGTAAAAGACTTGTGTATGTGTGCCTACGTGTGTCCTCATGTACATAGTGCTTTTATCATATTATTGGGAGAAATAATAATATGTATTAGTCATTTACAATATTTTACATAAACATAAAATAAAGAATTTTTTTTGCCATGTAATTTGTTGGTCTAATTTAAGATGCCTGAGAAAACATACACCTCCCTCTGTGTGCCAACCGAGCAGTGAATCAACTGATATTACGCTTTTCAATCCTTTCCAAGGTTTCGAGGTCATTCCCTGCCTTTGTGTTCATTCTGTCAAATTTGTTGCAATTATGTTAGTCCAGATGTACAGCATGGTTTCATGCTGCTGACACGACATGTTGAGCTGAACTTGTGTATTGTAATCTGTGTTTACTGCTGGATGCTGTGTTCACAAAGTTTGCCACAATGAATTACATTTAAGACTATTTGTTATTCAAGAGCTGATATTTTCATTGCATGCTGCCTGTACTTATCACTTTGAGAGATATAATCATATGCAAGGAGGAGATGTGTACTGACAAACTCACTAGAGCAAAAAGCCCTTTCAGTCAATGTGTGATTGAGAACAAGCTACGATTTTCTTTTCTTTTCTATCTGTTTCAGTAAAGGAATGTAAACAGAGACCCCACAGCATTTCTGCTTGCAACATTGTAACGTTAATTTGAAAATTACGTTCAAAATTAAATATCGAAAATTACATTAAATCCTAATGAACAATAACATTTAAAAATAATATTTCTTGAAATTGCACTTTTATTAGTCTTAGGTTTCAATAACCATTCTTGTAATTTGGTAAAAAAAAAAAAAAAAAAAAACAGAGGTATGGGGAAATTATTATTGCTATATACAATAATAAATGGGGGGAAAAAAAATGTTTGACATGTTTTCAAAGGATACAAGAAAAAGTCCTCACAGTTTAACTAATTAACTAATTACAATTAGTGATGCATTGAAAAAAAAATATTCAAGGCAAAAAAAGGCAAAAAAAAGTACAAAATAGTTTTTCCTTTAATTGTGCCATTGCAGGAATTCTATTAGTTTCTTTTTTATTTACAAGATACTGATAAATGTCATTATTTTCAAGCCAGGTGGCGCGTAGCAGTACACAACACACATGTGAATACATAGATTTCATCAGATGCAAAATGTTCATACATAAATGGGTACAAATTAGTAATGCAAGAAAGTGTGAAGTAGTCATATATGCATTAAATCTACTGTTTAGACATGTCAACAAAGAAACGCAGTATATCTAATTCTCAGTATGATTGAAGTGTAAACTGACACATTCATTCATCTTCAGCGTTATAAGAGTTTATATGAGGCTTAAACAAGAGCTTATTCACTGACAATCCAACTACGCGCATGTTTTTTTTGTTGTTTTTTGTTTTTTTGCTTTGTTTTTTTTTTTATGAGAAGGGAGGAAACTGGGAAAACACAAAACAGCACACACACTGGTCTGGCTTTATCTTTGATTGAAGCCTGGACCTGGACCTGGGACCTGGTGTTCCATTTAGTTACATTGAAGGATTAAATATTAAAATCTACAAATACAATACTGAATCAAATTTCTTATATTTGGGCACAATGTACAGTATTTTTTTTACTACTTCCAAAATAAAATGTAAAGTGTAAATCCATTGACAATATTGCAAAAGAAAAAGTCAGTGGGGTGAAAAAAATGACATAAACAAAAAATGTCAAATGCCAGCGATGGCGGTCCATCAGAGCACTTTACTCTTCTCACATGACGACAAAATGGCTAATTTGGTTTTTAAATGGAGTGAGGACCTTCCCAAAATCAAACCCCAGCTAACTGGCGAAGATTTCCATTCACTTTAGAAGCATATGTAGCTTTCGTACTCCTGAGTAAAAGCTTTTTATCATCTAACACGGAAAAACACTACTAGGAAACTATTAAAGACAAGGTCAATTATTTGTGATCACTGGGGTTTTTGCAGAATTACTACACTATTATTCCAAGATTAATATTATTGCTAGATTACACTCCAGTCACATAGATGTACTATTTAACATTTCAGTGGTCTGGATGATAGAAAAGCTTTATAAATATAGATAGTATTAGGACCTGCCACCATTTAATTGCAAAACAAAAATAATAACGGTAGAATCATTTCAACATAAAAGGCTGAAAGTTAGAGTAAAAAGCTTCCTAGTACGGAGCTTTTCCCCAAGAAACACAAAAGGAAACATCAAAATGAGAAAACAGTGGTGAACATTTTGTTTATTTCATACATTTCTACACTGAGTACATTTCTGTATCAGTGCAACGGTACAGCATATGACTCGAAAAACCATTACCATTTTGAGTTTAACAGAATCCAACTTTTGTACTCCTTGTTAAAGAAATTATACCCTCTGTAGAAGTGTGACGAGACAATCATTATAAATGATTCTGGCTGACTTAGCGCTCTTAAGGAGTCATAATTAATAACCGCTGATGTAACTTTCCAGCAGCATATTGTGTTATTTTACAGCAAGATTACCTGCTCAGTGCACTGCTGAGGAGTGTCACTCGACAATCCCACAGCCTTGTCTTTGACATTGTGTGCATCTAGGCATGTTAATCACCTGATGTTCATCCTTAACCAACATACACAGACACACAAACACTGGAACAGGCTGGAGGAAGGGGTGCAGTGTCAGTCCTTCTTTATCTCCTCACAACAGACTCTACTCAATTACCTGTCATAGCTCAGAGGAGAGGAAGAGTAGGTAAAGAGAGAAAAAAGGCCTTCCAAGCATTTGTAGAAACACTTTAGCAGTGTCAAACGTGATACCTCCACCACTTCCCCCTCCTGGGTGACACAGCTCCGGCTTCGCACTGCATGCAGCAGCCAAACTTGGATGGGCGTCAAGTTTCTCACAAGCCAAAAAAGAGGGGGTGACAAAAATAGCTAAATGAGTCTAGTGTTGTCGTGTGGAACCTCAGTGACTGACGACTCGCGAAAATGGTCACAGTATATTCTATGCTTTTTTTTTTTTTTTTTTTTTTTTTTTTTTTTGGTGCATGTGTTTGTAAGCGACAATACTGTTAGACGGGCAACTGTTATAATCCAATACTGTTAGATGGACAACTGTCAAATTTCAACAGCAGTGTTAAAAAGTGCTCTGTTATAGCCTTCAGCATCTCCTAGGAACGTGTTCAAAAGTCTACAGCTTCAACGGCCTTATGAAGAAACTCAGAAACTGAAACTTACCTGAGAGTACTACCTCCACCAGGTCTCCCTCCATGATGTCAGCTGCACACTTGACCAGCTGCAAGATATTCTCGGAGGTTGGGTCATGACGAAAAAGCAGGATCTTGTCATATATCCCGTAGAAGCCGCACTCTGGGAACTGAAAGTCAAATTTGTTTAATTAATCGGGTGTTTCTTGTGTTTTTCTTTTTACAATACTTTTTTTTTGTTTGTTACTGTTCTCTCTGCTTCATTTAACTACAGTTAAAGACACAGTTTCATATCATATTCCCTCTGTGTTACACCAACAATTGTTTCAGTTATAATAGGAAACTTAGCCATAAAACCATCTTTTCTAGCATGTCTCCGATTACAGTGTCAGAACTAGAGTACGGCTTACATTTGGTGCCGTGGTGAATAGAAATCCCTTTCATTCTGAAGAGAGAATGAAAATGACGACTTGGGAAAATGGTCACAGTATATTCTATGATTTTTTATTTTTTTTTTTGGTGCAAGTGTTTGTAAGCGACAATACTGTCGCTTATGTTTTACAGGTTGTTCTGTACTTAGCTATCGTAACATGTACTGCATGAAGAAGCAGCTGATGTTTGATATTCATGCACGCGGTTTCCTCTCTCAAGAGCTTCAACTAAAATGAGCACACAACCATGCTGCAAACCACTAATTTCTCCATCAAAAAAGTGAAACAAACCTCATCACACACAAAACACATAGCCCCACTTTCACCTTCTTTATTTATTTCTGTTTTTTTTTTTGCACATTTCCTAAACAGTTTTACGAACAACAGTCTCGCAATCAATTCAATGTCAAAGAAGAGAGCAACATATTGACTGACCTGCGTAGGCTGCTGGGGAAACGACCTGCTAGCCTCGTTCTCTATTGATCACTGCTGGGCTGAGTTACAGCCGCACGGCATGGAGCGCCTGTTCAAAGCTCCACTATTCACAAAGGAAACTCATACTGGGCCGATTATTGTCTCTATTTACATACTAAAAACCAAGGAAACTGGTATTTGCACAATAATTACTCTGCAGGACATTTACGCAGCACGTGCCAATGAATATTTGGACTCTTCAGTTATGAGGATACTGCAAACACAAGACAAAAACATGTAAACTATCAGCTGTATATAATGCATTCTATATATGTGTGTGTGTGTGTGTGTGTGTGTGTGTGTGTGTCATTTTCTATCAAATTTGGATAAATAATTTTAGGCAGAAGTTTATATATATATATATATGTGGGTGTGTGTGTTTGTGTTTGTATGTTTTTGTGTGTATGTTTTTGTATGTCTGTGTGTCATTTTCTATCCTGTTTGAATAAATAGTTTCAGGCAGTAGCTTATAATTCTTAAGCCGCATCTTCTTTTCTATATTCTTTACAGCAGGTTAATTCTCGCATTGTAGGGCCCTGTGTGTATACAGCAATATCTATAGTGCAGAAGCTGTGGCTGAACACAGTAAAGTGTACAATATATGGTGTCAAGGCAAGAAGACAGTTCCAGTCAATACAAACACAGATCCTATTCTATTGCTGGTGATCTGTTATGGATGAGCTATTAACGCAGTCTTATATGATTAAATCCAGACTGCAGATCATCGAGGGTATGTGTGGGTTTGTATTTTTCATTTTGCTCATTCTAATGAGTTTGGTACAATAAAGACACACTGAGGCGAGTGAACATTCTGGGGTCGCCATGACAGCAGCCTCACTGTAGCAGTATGGGTTGTCATGGCAGCAGAAACCCAAGGCTCTTTCCTGATTGAGCACTATTCATTTATTGGAGACAAATGGATGTGCATGTACCGAGCCATCAAAGCCAGAGCGACACCCACCGATCCTCATCCTTAACCCCTTGGGAGATGCCTGGCTCTAAGCTGGGGGATCTTCTATAACTCCCTGTTATGGCCTCTTAGGGGCTGTCTCAATGCCGCATCTTCAGGGCTGTCATTTCCAAACCTCCTTCTCCCTTTCATTTTCTTCTGCTGTTTTTGTGGATGACAGACTAGCACTGTATGTGAGGGACATCAATTTGGACGTTGTCTTCCATTTAAACACCAGGTTGTTGAAGCTGGCTGTCAAGGTGGAGCAAGGCTGAAAGAGGCAGGTGTGCCGATGCAGAGGAGGGTCAGAGAGAGAGAGAGAGAGAGAGAGAGAGAGAGAGAGAGAGAGAGAGAGAGAGAGAGAGAGAGAGAGAGAG
>JAOVYU010000002.1:5974748-5985272 GCA_025674565.1 Synodontis membranacea | reverse complement strand
TGAAATAAATTGTTCTCCAGGCTCCTTGCATAACTCGATGGAAAAAAAACACTGATGGAACACTATCAGTCACTATCAGACTGGACAGACTGAAGCAGTGTGGGATCATCTTGAAAGAGAATGGAACAAAAAGCAACCAGCATCCAGAGAAGAGCTGTGGAATGTTCTTCAAGAGGCCTGGAGAACTATTCCTGAAGATTACATAATTGCAACTAAATTACAATAAAAGATAAAAAATGAATAGAAGAATAACGGTGGTTATACCAAAGTTCATTACTTAAATTATATATACATTACCTCATTATATATGTATTATATATATATGAGTATTATATATATATATGGGTGTGGGTGTGTGTGTGTATGTACAGTAACAGTACTATATTAGTATAATAATCTTCACTTGTATCCATACTTTGTATATACAATTAACACATTAACTCTGCTAAAAAAAAAAAAAACTCCAATTGTTCTTATCTGTAAATAAAACGATAGGCCTTTTAAAGATTATTATCATTATCAAAGATGCAAAGAACACTTTCTATAGTCCTCAGTAATGTGAAAGTCCTTTTTAAATTCAGTGCAAGAACTATATTTTTAGCTCTGCATATTTTTCTGATTAAATGCTAAATTGTGTGCGAGAGGCTGCAGGTTTATTTGAGCACTCACATTAATAATTATAATCTGATTATATCTAATGTAGGTCTATATACTGCATGTATGCAAAATGTACAATATGTTAATTTGAATAAATAAATAAATAAATAAAGCAAGCAAGGAAGCAAGTAACCAAGCCATTTTGGATAGCATACAGTAATATTTGCTTGGTTGTACTCTAAAGAAGCTGTAATAAGCTACTCCTGCAGTATGCAGCATATCCAGTGGCATTGCAGGAAGAATTATTTTAATTATGGTATTTTGGGAACACTGTTCACTGTCTCTCCGTTGACCACTGCTTTAATAGCTTTCTTGTGAAAGGAATAAAATGTTCTTGTAAAATGAATAAAATGTGAATTAACCCCTTACTCTCACAACTTCAGTTACTCATCTCAATTTATCTCATATGTAATTGCTCTGAAACAAATAAGAAATGTGTGTTGTAAGTCTGGAAATGCTGATGGTCCTGAGAGTACAACAGTGAAGTGAATGGTTATTATATCACTTAAGAATTAATCTCATATAGCCAGGATATTGGCTGAATGAGGATAAGGCTATGTAGGAAGGAATATATCATAAGTTAATAGACAATGAGCCTAACCATGCACATAAACAAGGCCAATAAGGAAGATAAATTTGATTGAGCCAATTGATGTCATAGTGTTTGGATGGTTGGGAGCTGTTGAGTGCCACCACAAGAACTACAAAGTCGACGTGTCGCAGCTTGCTGCATTAATATCTTCTGAAAACCAAAAAGCATGCAGAAAAAAATGAAGTGAGTGAAGGAAAGAGGGTGAAAACAGCGTCAAACAAAAGTCCAGCTGTGAGCCTGTAGAACCAGCAGCTAATTGAAGACGGAAAAGATGGAAAGCCGAATGTGTCAGAATACCGTAATTTACATTTGAAATGCATCCACAGCGCATTACTTTCACAAAGCCTTTCATTGAGCCGTCAAATGAGTGTTTCTATGGATTTTTTTGTCTTGGTTATTTATTTATTGATGTTTTCCGTCATCACTGTGAATAGTTAGCTGTGTGAGGCATGAGTTTGAGCAGCATTGCAACAGCAGGTGGCAACTCTAGTGGCATAGACAAATTTGAGCGCAGTTGAACAGCCTGCCAATCAATTCCTGTTTCCTCTAGAAGAGTGTAACATTAGTTTGTATGTTAGGCCCACCATGTCAGTGTAATCTTTTTATATGTGTGTAAACTTTTCTAACAGAGCTGTTTGTAGGAGCAACTGAGGCTAGTTTGAAGGCCAGATTTAAGACCTAACATTCATTTCTATAGGTGCTTTACTTCTAAAATGATTAATGCATCTTAGTTGGGGTTACAGACAATAAAAGATACAATGTTACCCTGGCTTCATAAATGCATCAAAAATCAAAAATGCATATCAACACCCTATGTGCTATCAAATACCTTATTTACTTATACCATTGTAAAATAAATGCAATTATTTGATGCCATACATTCTTGTGATATGAATAGTTTATCTTTGGGAAAACATTAGATACATGACAGATTATGGCCTCTAAATCCACCTCTAATAGGTATGTGATTGTTGCTATTTATCACATGTTCCTGGGAGAATGTGGGAGTGTTGTCCCTATTAAAGGAGTCTAAAGTGACAGAAATCTAGCAAGCATTCTGCTTAATCAGTTGGTCTGACAAAAGCCTTACGATGTGCTAGATGATGCTGAAGGTCTGAAGAGGAAGATCTGGGAAGGGGGCATTTATTTTCATGTTTTGGAGGGGACCAAACTGGGTAAAACATTTACTTCTTGTTACTGCTGTGAAGGTAGGATTAGGATTAGGTTTTGGCATGAGCATAGCAGTAATTAGCTGCATTAGTGAGGATAGTAAGGATAGTGTGCATGTGTGTGTGTGTGTGAGAGAGAGAGAGAGAGAGAGAGAGAGAGAGAGAGAGAGAGAGAGAGAGAGAGAGAGAGAGAGAGTTTGGGTTATTTTTGGAGCTTTTTACAGAACAATATCAGTGGGAATAATTAACTACATTTAAGTGCAATAGCCAATAACTAATTAAAACCTGAACACATCAGTCGCATAGCTAACTTTGTTTGCATGAGTTTTGACATCGCTGACTGACCCCTGAGGCTATCTACAAACACACACACACAGAAGACAATGTAGAAAGTGTGACAGCCTGTACCAGAGACCAGGTGCACTGATCGGAAGGTCTGAGACAGCTAGCCATGCAAAGATTAGCTCAAGGGTGTTAAGAGTTAAATGGGGATCAAAATGCTCTGTCAAATGAAATTGCTAATTATGACCTCCACTAAAATCCTACAGTGCAGTAGGCACTGATGGCCCCTATAATGGGAGCCATTGGCATAATGAGTGAGAGGGAGAGAAGCCACATAAAAAAGCGGAGCTGTGCGTTGACTGACATCTTTGATGCCGAAACCAATTAGATTGGGCCGAATGAAGCAGACCTGATGCTAAACCCCCCCCCATCACCACCACCACCACCACCACCACCACCCCCACACCAGCCCACCACACCCCACCCACCTCCTTTTCTCAAATTTATTATATTCTGTCACAGATGCAAGGCTCAATTTGTCAATTCGGTATCAAGATGTGTGTGCGCAGCAGAAGGAAAAAGGGGAACAAGAGAGATTGACAGGGTTTGGAGGGCCCAGGGAACAAATGAGGGTGTCTGATAATGGGCATTCCACGCACCGTGTGACATTTCCTACCCAGCTGTCCGTGGGCCCTGTCTGCTGCCGAGAAGAATCGGGCCCTTTGTTCGGGCACAGCACTGAATGGAGGCCCTGAGCAGTTTCCCAGAGAGGAAACTGAGAGGCTAATAGAGCGAGTGCAATGTGTTGCCAGGTTCTTTCATTATGGCCATATTTTCCGAAGGGCTGTGTTAACGAGGCGCCGCCTCAGGTTGAGAGTAACAAGCTGTCTATCACTCCACACACATACACACAGAGAGTGAGGCAAAGAGAGAGAGAGAAAGACAGAGGGACATAGGTATGGTGTTAATGAGAGTCACAGAAAGTACAGGCTTTCCTTCCAAACCAGTCAGCAATGAGGTGAGTGTAGTGCTGTGCCTTTATGATTTGTAAGTGGCTTCAGACTTTTAATAGTGGTAAAAGTGGAAGGTAAAAACATGAACCTTGGCATGCACCAAAGTAGTCGGATTTTAATTCAAAATGCTACCGGCAATCAAATTTAAATCGGCCACACTTTAATAAAAATAGAATTTGCTAGTGTAGGAAATAAGTAATTGTATCACTTTTATGAAAAGACAATTAGCTACTGAATTGTCCATATGAGTTACATCCCTTTATCAAGTTACATCCCACACGCGTCTCCACATTCCTCTACTACACTGCAAATACGCAGCGTGGAGGTGTGCCATTTTGTGTCGTCATGTGACCAAAAAACTGGATGCATGTGTAGGTGGCAAGAAGGGCTTCAAATGAGATTCTGCTGATAAAGGGCTTCAAATGAGATTCTGCTGACTTTATGGTAATGATGACTGAGCCATTCTCGTACCATCTTATCTTTTACAGTGTTTTGTTAGTTTGCAATACTAACCGGTTGCAATTAGAACATTTATACAAGATGTCTGTATCTTTTTTGGAGGGCAGCTATTTGGATAGTTTTTAGCTATTTGTATAGTTATATATATATATTTATTACTCATTCATTTATTCTTTTTTTTTGTCTCTTATAACTGAAACTATTTAATAATTCCTTTATGGACTATTTTCTTGTTTTATGTTTTTTTTTTATTGTATGCCTTTGTTTAATAATTCATCACTCATATTTGTTTGTCTGAATAATAATGAGAGGGCATGTTATACACATTTGTCCTTTATTTGTCCTTTTGACTTGTCTGTCAAAAATATTCAATGCTGTTTAACATGGAAAATCTTAGCTTTAAATGGAAGAAGGTGAAATATTGACGCAGACTTTAAGCAGCCGAAACAAAATGCATCTTGATTAGGCGTGTGGGGATTCTAGTTATTCCAAGACTTTGCATTTATTTGCATCTGGGCAGAGAAAGCAAGCACCAAAAATAAATAATTATTAATAATCGAATAATAAATTTTTTATTTATAATTTTAAAATAACCTATAAAAGATGCATGCTCAGTGGCAAGTAAAATAATGTTGTATGAATAACATTCTTATACAGTACACAGTTCAATTTTCAGTCTTGGGCACGTGTGAAGAAATGCTGTAAGGTAAATAATAATAATAAATCATAAAAGAAAAATACTACACCATGCAATAAACAGTATAAAACAAACAAAGTAATATATTTGGTGTGATGACCCCTTGCTTTTTTGAAATGTAAAATGTACGACAATACAGAATGCATAAAATAATATCTACAACAAAATTTGTACAAAAAAAATATGGGGCTCCTAAGACTTTTGCACAGGGCTGTGTACACATACACACACACTCACACGCACACACACATACATATATTTGTGCCTATACACTCTCACTAACTCAGCCAAATCCAAGGTTTTTTGATATCTCATAATTTAACATTTAAAAATACTACTATTTTGCTACTAGATAAAACACTGTTACCTTTGTTAGTTTGCAAGAAATGTGTGTGTGTGTGTGTGTGTGTGTGTGTGTGTACAGTCCTGTGCAAAAGTCTTAGGCACCCTTTTCTTTTTTACAATTTTTTTACAAATGAAGTGGACATAATAAAAAATAATCTGGTCCTTACCAGGTTGTAAAATTATTTATATCTAACCTAAACTGTAAAAAAAAATTAAAAAAATAAAACACACACACACACACACACACACACACTAGATTCCACAGTGTCGTTATTTATTAAACAAAAATGAAGCCAAAATGGAGAAGCCAAAATGGAGAAGCCCTGCGAAAAACTAAGCGCAACCCAATAGCTTGTACATCAATTCAATAGCTTGTACAACCACCTTTAGCAGCAGTAACTGTGGAGGAATTCTGGCCCACTAATCTTTGCAACATTGCTTCAGTTCATTTCCTCTTAAGGTCCCACCACAGCTCTCAGGCTGAGGTCTGGACTTTGACTGGGTCATTGCAACGGTCCTTGATTCTTTTCGTTTTCAGCCATTCTGTTATTGATTTGCTGGTGTGCTTGGTATACAGAGGACTCCGTGGTCAACTCAATGACTGCAAGGGGCCCAGGTCATGTGGCTGCAAAACAAACCCAAATCATCACCCCTTCCCCACTTGACAGCTGGTAATAGGTGTTTCCGCTGTATTTGGTTTTCGCTCTGCGTTATTGCCAAACATCTCCACTTTGGTCTTGTCTGTCATTGGACATTGTTCCAGAAGTCCTGTGGTTCCTTCAGATCCAACTCTGTAAACCTATGCTGTGCTGCCATATTCTTTTTAGAGAGAAGAGGCTTTCTCCTAGCAACCCTTCCAAACAAGCTAAACTTGTTCAGGTCTTTTCTTATCGTACTGTCATGAACTATAACATTTAACACGCTGCCTGTAGAGTCTGAGATGTAGCTCTTGGGTTTTTATGCAGTTTCTCTGAGCATTGCACGGTCTGACCTTGGGGTGAATTTGCAGGGACATCCCCTCCTGGAAAGATTGGCACCTTCTTGAATGTTCTCCACTTGTGAATAATCTTTCTCACTGTAGAATGATGGACTTCACATGGTTTGTAAATGGCCTTATAATCCTTCCCGGACTGATGGGCAGTAACAATTGTTTCTCTGCGATCATTGTTCATGCCTTATTTCCTTGGCTTTATGTTAACACACACCTGTATGCTCCAGATCAGCAAACTGCCAGAACTTTTATAGAGGTGGTCACACTTGCTGATGATCAATTAATGTCAGTAGCAGATCCCTTAAGTCCTGTAAGTTGCGAGATGGCGAGGTGCTTGTGCCATAGCTCTGATTGATTTTCCCTCTTTTCCCAGCTTCAAAATGTCTTCCTTGTCTCCCACAGACAGCTATCTGATCTTCATGTTGGTTTATCCTTTTTAATACAAATGCAGTGTTCACAACCAAAACACAGAGTTCAAGCCAAGAATATTCAGAGCTATTAATACAATCTATTAAATACAAAACGCTATTAACTGCGTGCTATTTGAACAATCAGTATACCAGAGCACATCTGGGCAACAAGAAACACTTGTCAGTCAGATGTTCCAATATTTTTGGTCACATGAAGAACGTGTGAGTTCAGGCAAAAGGTGCCATGTTCGATGTTGTTTAACAACTCTACATGTAATTATCACTAAATGAAATCTGGAAATCAGATATACTGTGTTTTATTTATCTTTTGATCTGAAACAAAAGTCTTCAATGTACAGCAAAAACAAAAAAGTGGCCTTGCTGTTCCAATACAGAGGGGACTGTTTATCAATGACACTGCAAATTATCCCTACAAATTTTTGCAAAAATTTTATATTAAAAAGTTAAAGAACTGAAAGATTTTCCATTGATTACTGTATGGTTAGATTTAGTTGTCGCCTAAGTATAGTGTTAATTTATTAATAATTGTCGATGAAAGGTGCTCACAAGGACACAAGTGTGTGTGTGTGTGTGTGTGTGTGAGGTGTAAGGTGTAAAGAATTGGTTAATGAACCATATACTTTTCATAGTTTCAGTATACCATATACAGTATATAATCACTCACTTTAAATAGCCACTTTATCCTAGTCAGGGTCACAGTGCATCTAGAGCCTATCCTACAAACACTGGCTGTGAAGCAAGAATTAACCTTGGATGAAATACCAGTCTATTGCAGGGCACCATGCACCCAGATTTATACACCTAGAAGCAATTTATCTGTAGCTTACAAGCATGTTTTTGGGAGATGGGAAAACAACTGACAAACAGAGAGAACATGCACAGAAATGCACAGATAGTATCAGATAGGATCGAACTGGGGACCATGGAGCTGTGAGGTGACATGGCTACACATAACACCACTGCACTACCCTACACAGTATATACCGATCAGCCATAACATTATAACCACCTGCCTAATATTGTGTTGGTCCCCTTTCACTGCCAAAACAGCCCTGACCCGTCTAGGCATGGACTCCACTCGGCCCCTGAGATTGTTCTGTGGTTTCTGGCACCAAGAGGTTAGCAGCAGACCCCTTAAGCCCTGTAAGTTGTGGGGTTGAACCTCCATGGATCGGACTTGTTTGTCCAGCACATCCCACAGATGCTAGATTGGATTGAGATCTGGGGAATTTGGAGGCCAAGTGAACACCTCAAACTCATTGTTGTGCTAATCAAACCATTCCTGAACCATTTTTACTTTGTGACAGGGCGCATTATCCTGCTGAAAGAGGCCACAGCTATCAGGGAATACTGTTTCTGTGAAAGGGTGTACATGGTCTGCAACAATGCTTAGGTAGATGGTATGTGTAAAAGTAACATCCACATGGATGGCAGGATCCAAGGTTTTCCAGCAGAACATTGCCCAAAGCATCACACTGCCTCCGCTGGCTTGCCTTTTTCCCACAGTGAATCCTGGTGCCATGTGTTTCCCAGGTAAGCGACTCACATGGACTAGGCCATCCATGCGATGTAAAAGGAAACATGATTCATCAGACCAGGCCACCTTCTTCTATTGCTCTGTGGTCCAGTTCTGATACTCATGTGCCCATTGTTGGAGCTTTTTAGCGGTGGACAGGGGTCAACATGGGCACCCTGACTGGTCTGTGGCTATGCAGCCCCATACGCAACAAACTGCGATGCACTGTGTTTTCTGACGCCTTTCTATCAGAACCAACATTAACTTCTTCAGCAATCTGAGCTACAGTAGCTTGTTTGTTGGATCGAACCACATGGACCAGCCTTTGCTCCACACATGCATCAATGAGCCTTGGCCGCCCTTGACCCTTTTGCCGGTTCCTTGGACCACATTTGATAGATACTGACCACTGCAGACCGGGAACACCCCACAATAGTTGCAGTTTTGAAGATGCTCTGACCCAGTCGTCTAGCCATCACAATTTGTCCCTTAATTTGTTTGAGTTCATCAGTTGTGTTGTGTCGAGGTAGATTTGGTATACAGTAAATAGACCAATTTGACAAATGTAGTAATCCATATTATGTCAAGTATTATGTAGTAATCCATCTTTTCCAAGAGAAAATTTTATTCCATCATTACTTTAAGAAATGAAGAAATGAATGTCTTTTACGTAATAAAAATAAAGTAAACAATTGAATTAGAATGTGTGTCCAAATTTTGACTAGTACTGTATATGATTCATTCATCTTCAATAAGTGCTTTATCCTGATCAGGTCACTGATCCTGAGTTTAAATTGGGGACACTGAGCATTAGACACCCTATATTAGATGCCACACACATGCACTAGTGATACTTAGAATAATGTAAATGTTGTTGAAAATTCATTTTAAATATTGAACAAATATTCAGTTATTCGATTAAAAACAAAAATTATGTACAGCGGAGGTTTTATTAGTGGTCTTCACCTTACCTTCATCTGTGTTTTCCATAGCCAATTCAAAACACCTTGCTTGATTATCCAGTCATCAATTTCTACAGATATTGCACCTTATTCAGTGTAAAATAATTAGGTACTGGAATAGCAAGAAATGTGTTTCATCTTTAATCTATTTCTATTCTCAGATTTAAAAATAAAAAAGGTCTATCCTATTTGAAGAATTTTGAAGGGAGCAGGAGCAGTGGGGTGGAGTCTTCCTGCCAAGCTCTCTTTCCACTGACCTTTGAGAACTTGCATACTTGTCACAACACATCTCCTTCTGGCACTGACCTATTAAACTGCACCGGCCCTATTCACTTAGCTGAACTCATACAGTCAGCAAGGCCTCCTCTGAAGCATCACTTATCACCATCCAAAGGAAGATGCATATGGTCTTCCTAATGCTTCTCCCAACATGTAGCCACTGAAATAAATAAATACACAAAGAACGAAAGGGTGAAAGTATATAAATAGTGAAGGCATGTGATGTGTATAAATACTGAAAACACCATATCCTGAGCTATAGATGACTGGCGTTATATGCAGGTCATGAAACGAGCTGTCAAAGTTGGTGCATCGAACCTCTACTCATGTTACAAATTTGATGTGTTTTGAAAGCGTGGGCAGACCACTGGTGGCTTGCTGATGTGCTTGCCTTCTAAATGTACTTAATTAGGTATAAATTATGATTTAGATATGTTCACTCAATTTGAATGTAAAGCATAGTCTTGTCATGAAAAATCAAACATCAAACTAAAGTTGTGGAATAGCCTAAAGAAAAGAAAAAAACATGATGGTCCAAATATAGAAGTTTCTTTGCAGAAAGCAGGAAGAAAAAGAAAATTATCACTTGTCCTATAAAAGCATTATCTATCTAGCTAGCTATCAAGCATAATGAACTCATACTATTTTAAAACAATAGACCATATTAATTTTAAGTGTATAATATTTCATATTTAAGCACTCAGTCTCAGTAAATAAACGATTAAATAAATTGATGGCTGGCTGGCTGGCTGGATGGATGGATGGATGGATGGATGGATCATTAAATCATACGATTGATCTATTTAAAAATATAGAGGCAACTACTCTGACTTGTCCTTTAGAAGTACAGCTGTTTGTGGACACCTAACCATCACAACCATATGTTTTTCTTCCCCAAACTGCTGAAACCAATTTTAAAGCACTCAATTAAGTCTTTGTAGCATCACTATTCCCTTTCACTGAAATTAAGCAACTAAACGTTCTAGAATGACAGTGCACCTGTGCACAAAGTGTCCAGGAAGACATGGTCTGCCCAGGTTATTGTACAAGAATCAAAATCAGTGCCTCACTAATGCTCTTGTGTCACACTCTGTCTAGTAGAAATCCTTCCCAGAGTTTATTATGAGAGTT
>JAOVYU010000002.1:5874117-5884215 GCA_025674565.1 Synodontis membranacea | reverse complement strand
TGGGAGTTTTGAAAAACAGCTAAAGCTGTCCACTAAGTCTTGAACTCATGCATCACCCATATATATATATATATATATATATATATATAAATTTAAACATGCACACTCACCAGCAACTTTATTAAGTACACCTGTTCAATTGCTTGTTAATACAAACAGCAAAGCAGCCAATCATCTGGCAGCAACCCAATGCATTTAGGCATCTAGATGTGGTGAAGAAAAGTTCAAACAATGCATCAGAATGGATAAGAAAGGGGATTTAAGTGTTGATGCCAGAAGGCCTGGTCTGAGAATTTCAGAAACTGCTGATCTACTGGGATTTTCACACACAGCCAGCTCTAGGAGTTGAGAAAAAAGAGAAAATACAAATCTGCAGCAGCTGCGTGATGCTATCATGGACTAAAATCTCTGAGGAATACCAACACCTTGTTGAATCTGTGCCATTAAGAATTAAGGCAGTTCTCAAGGAAAAGGGGGTCCATCCCAGTACTAGCAAGGTGTACCTAATAAAGTGGCTGGTGTGTGTATATATAAGTGTGCATACACTACCAGTAAAAAGTTTGGACACACAATGGTTTTCTTTATTTTTATTATTTTCTACATTGTAGATTAATCAATCTAACCCTAACCCTAAAATATAAAACATTCTGGTTCTTTCTTTTTGTTTATTGCATAATTCCAAATATGTTCCTTCATCATTTTAATGTCTTCAGTATTAATCTACAAAGTAGAAAATAATAAAAATAAAGAAAACCGTTGAATGAGAAAGTGTGTCCAAACTTTTGACTAAAACATGTAAGTGGTCTCTTAATTTTTTTGTGTGTATATATATATATATATATATATGTAACCAGTCTGTTATTTTTCAGCCTTTTCTCCAGAGTCATGAACTCTGGCTCACAATTTGTTATGGAAGGTGTGAAAAATCTGGTCTTGAAACAACATGTGAGTATGAGCCCAGTGTTAGCACTGTTGTCAGGGGGCAATCCCTCTAATATCCAGTTTCTGAAATAGCTTTCAACTAGGACTGGTTAATGTTGGCAGAATAAAAACCTAGATTTTTTTTTTTCAACTTTATAAACAATTCTTAAGAATTTATTCATTTGTTCATTTATTTATTTATTTATTTATTCGTTGTTATTATATCATGCAATTACAAATATATTGTGTATATTTTCAAAGTTTTATTTATTAGAATGGACTTTAGGAAATGTAGATGTGCAAAAATAGTAACAGCACAGTCTACATCAAAGTACAGTACTTCTTTTAAATAAAGAATATTGAATATATATAATTAATATATAGCTTCTCCTCATACTCAAATATTTGCCTTGAAAAGCCAAATTGCTGTTTTCTCTGTGACATTTTCCCAATGGAAAATGGTCAAGCCCACCCCTTTTGGAGCCACATCCCATCGTAATGCTTTAACATAAAAACATGGTTTTTAAAATTTTATACAGGTCACAGATTTTAGACTTTTTTGGCTTAAGTACTTTAAGTTTTATGTTGTGTTTAGACAAACTTTATAATGGGTGTCTATTGGACAGAATGTGTCACATCACTCACACTGTAACTGCTGTCCCTGAGATTTTCCCCAAAAAATCAATTCTACCTCTTTTAAACCCTAAAGTTTCCAACCCAATTTTTTTGTTTATCTCCCAGTGTGACTGTCATTGTGACCTCACCTACAGTTTTTCATTGAATCTCTTTAAGATGAGATTTTTTGAAATTATGGGTTTTTTAAACTGCAACTGTGCTAATTGACACCCGCAGTAAATGTTTTTTGATAGGACATACAGTCTTCACTCAGTGACAATTTGTTTGAGTACCCGCCCCTGCCCCCTGATTGACTAATTAGTAATAATTTTCAAAATGTTACCTCCAACCTTACTGGCCACTTTATTATTAATGCCTTGTACATACATGGTAGTTTATTAGAAACGCCTGCACATGGATGCCACTTTATCAGGAACACCTGCACATTGGTGCCACTTTATTACAAATGCTTGCAGATACTGGTCACTTTAATAGGAACACCTGCACATAGTGGTTAACATGCTAAATGCTAGCATGCTAAATGCTAACATCTTAATAGCTAACATGTTTCTTTGCCTGTCCATAGTATGGAAAAAGTACAAGATAATTTTAATAATTTAATTTTAATAATTTTTTCAAGATATTATCCAAGTTTATTCCCAAACTTGAGCTTTCTAGTTTTAAATGTATTTATGTATTTTTTTTTATTTTTAAATGGTACAAAACCTCATTTGGCACAAGATGCGGTAAAAAGAAGTCAGACAGTGGCAGAAGCAAGTGTTACTAATTAAAGGAAAATAGAATTGGATATGCTTAAACGTACATGATTTTTATTAATTAAATAATAGTGTTATCTTACATTCAGGCTTATAGTTGCTAGTCAAATAAACCAAGAAGTAGTTCCAGATTTCCAATGCCACAGACCTTTACCCCTTCTGTGCAACATGGCCTTATATGATGCTATTTCACTCATTAGCACTTTCATTCTTGAAGTGTCGCATGTGTGGGTGATTTCCAATGTCTCTGTATAATTCTACCAAATGAGACTATCCAACCTATCAAAAATGAATAAGCACTTTTTCTTAAAATTTGGTATTTTCCATTAATGGTTTAATCATAGAGAATCTCTTGGAAAAAAGATCTCTTTTTTCCAACATGAGCTGTTACTTGTTAATATTGTTTTGAAAAGACTACATGGTGTCCAGTAGTACTGGTGTAGAATTTTTTACTTTTTTTTATAAATGTCCCTAGTTTCTCTTATATATTTACCATATTTGTCCATAACCTGTTTCCAGTTATCCTTGTCAATTTCATAGTCAAGGTCTCTCTTCCATATTACCCTTAAATTGTCACATGTACTACTAATTACATAAATTGGAATTATGGAATGTTGAGGATTTATGACTGAGTGGGTTTAACCCTTCTTTCTCAACTTGGTAAATTGGAACCATGTCTTTCATGATAACATGCCATCGCAACTGAGAAGTCAACTTCTGAAATCTGAATTGCTAGCAAAATATGAAAAGTTGAATGTGCCAAGGTAAAAAAAAAATGACGTAATTTCTGACCTTCCAATAATTTCTTAGGGCAGGGGTCGGCAACCTTTTTGACATGGAGTGCCAATTAAATATTTTCTAGTTAGTTAGTATGCCATGTTAACTACGTGGGGGTGGGGGGGGGGTGTGGAACCGTCTTTAGCGAGCGCGGGGGGGATAGGGATGGGAATCGTTAAGAAATTATTGATGTCGGTGCCATCATTGATTCCTCTTATCGGTCCAGTTCTCTATCGATTCCCTTATCAATTTCTAATCACTGTAAAATAATGAACTATTTATTTACTAGGTGATTACCCAGTGGTTTTGCTCACTGAATGCAAGGGAAAAAAATAAAATGCAGTATTTATAAATATAGAATAGAATTAGATTAGATTAGATGTAAGCGCTAGTTATGCTGTTTCCGGTCATACAAAATGTCCGTTTCAAACACGAAAAGAATTTTGTATATACAGATAACTTATTATAATTTTGTGGACAGGTAATTAGACCTTTGTTACAGTAGCTACACATTTATTAAAAACAGTAGTCCTACAGTAGTTTTCAGCAGCTGTTTTATTAGCTGTAGTGTGATATGAACAATAAATAAATAAATGAGCAGTAAATTATAAGAAATATTTTGATTTAAATTTATTGTTCATTTATTTATTTCTTTTGTGACAAGCACACAGGCACATTACCACAAAACCAGGCCATCTTCTTAACACTTAAACATGTTCAACTTACTAATGCTCCTTTTTTTACAAGGATATAACATGGGATTATATAACAGTTACAAATAAGGCACCATTAGGAAATATTTATATAAATGCAACTGAAATATTTCAACCAAATGTCATCTGATTTACAATGTACTGACATAAACAACTAATGAAAGCATTTTACTACCAGAACGGACCGAAAAGGTTTTTTGCTGTACTGTGGTGAAAAGTTTCAAACCTTTCACCATGAACCTTGTCACAGCCCGGTGGCACTCGTTCACCCTCCACTCTCCTCCTCTCCCCCTCTCCTCCCCTCCCCTGCCCTCCACGTGCCTGTAGGTTAAAGCACTGTTTCCCAACCTGTGTGATGCGGCACACAAGTGTGCCATGGGAAATCATCAAGTGTGCCTTTCAAGATTGCCCGGTTCGCGAATCATTGCACTTTTTCTTTGTAAAAAGCAGCTATAACCTGGACCGCTTCCTGCGCTCCATCGTGTGGATTCCAAGTAGCGGCATGTGACGTCATTTCACGCAAAATGAAAAGTCCAGAAGTATCGATAGAGGAATCGGAGTTGTACGATTCCGGTTCTTCACCACAATAGAGGTGGTCTTTAGCGAGCGAGGGGCTGCGTTTCATCGTGTAGATCCTGAGTCGCGACATACGACATCACGAAAAGTCCATCAGCGTGCCACCAGAAATTCCTCTGCGTGCCAGTTGTGGCACGCGTGCCTAGGGTTGCCGACCCCTGGCTTAGGGTGTAATGCAGCACTGTATTTTACATAAACTTGTTCATATGACTTTGACAAATGTGTACCAGTCCCAAATCCCTGAAATGATATTTGAACCTTTATTTGCTATGAGCTCAGTGAAGTGCCACACCTTGGTCAAATGCTGCCTGTTTATCTTAGCATTTTTTTTAACCCAAGAGCACAGTGTTTGTAAGTAGCACAGGCTGTAGGAGACATTTATCAGGTTAAACAGGCTGCATTTTTCATTCATAGTTTAAACTTTTAAATAGCATTTATGTATATTTTAATTAAAACTGTAAAAATCTGAATACATAAAACATGTCCCATCTCTATTAGAACATTTTGACAATTGTGTTAAAACATTAATTTGAATTAATAGTGAAAATCACCCACTATTGACCCACCACCACCTACTTTCATCTCCTGATCTTTTTGAAAATCTTCATCTTATTAGCAGGTGCCTTTCATGTTTTGCAGTAAAATCCACTGGCATTTTTCATTACTTCCTCCAGCTTGAATAAAGCCCCAGATCTGGCTGAAGAAAAGCAGTCATAAAGGAGGATGCTGCCACCACCATGCTTCACCTTGGGTACAGTGTGTGTACATGGTGTTCTTTTTGTGATGCTTTTGGAATTGTTCTCAGAGATTTTACCATGTGGTTGATTAAGACAATCGTCAACACCCTCCACAAGGAGGGTAAGCCACAGAATGTCATTGCTGAAAAGACTGGCTCTTTGCAGAATGCTGTATCAAAGCATATTAATGAAAAGTTGACTGTATGGTAATAGTGTGACAGGAAAAGTGCACAAGCCACAGGGATGAAGAAAAAGTTGATTCAAGAACTTGGGTGAGCTTCACAAGGAATGGACTGAATCTGGTGTCAGTATATCAAGTGCCACTATGCAGTTTCTTCAGGAAAGTAAATACAACTGTTGCACTCCTACTATCAAGCCACTACTGAACCAGAGACAATGTCAGAAGCATATAACCTGGGCTAAAAAGAAAACAAACTGGACTGTTGATCAGATGAAAGTAAATCTTGCATTTCAGTTGGAAATCAAGTTCAAGAGGAAGAGTGGAAATGCACAGATTCCAAGGTGATTCCAAAGTCCAGTGTGAAGTTTCCGCAGTCTGTGATGATTTCGAGTGCCATGTCATCTGCTGGTGTTGGCCGACTGTGTTTTATCAAGGCCAAAGTCAACACAGCCATGTACCAGTAGATTTTAGAGCACTTCTGCTGACAAGCTTTATGAATATTTTCCTTTTATTTCCTTTTCCAGCAGGACCCCACAGTACCAAAACTACTAACAAATGGTTTGCTGACTATGATATTACTGTGCTTGATTGACCATCTAACTCAACTGGCCTAAAACCTGTAATACCCCAGATGTTGGGTATTGTCGTGAAGATGAGAAACACCCTACCCAAAAATACAGAAGAGCTGAAGGCTGCAATCAAAGCAACCTAGGCTACATTATACCTCAGCAGTGCCACAAGCTGATCGCCTCCGTGCCATGCTGCATTGATGCAGTAGTTCAGTATAAAGGAGCAGCAAACCAAATATTGACTGTATAAATGAACATACTTTTCAGACATGCAACCTTTCTGTATAGTAAATCCCTTTTTGATTGATTTTAGGAAACATTCTAATAATTTGGGATCCTTTGAGGATTTCTAGTTTTTGTGAACGATCAACCATAATCACATTTAAGACAAAAAGGCTTAAAAAAAGGATATTTCACTTCATGTATAATGAATATGAAATATATGGAAGGTTTCCTTTTTGAATCAAATTACAAAAACAATTAACTTTTTCAAGATATTCAAAAGGCATCTTTAAGGCATTTCTTAACCTCAAATAATCTGTTGTGGATGCCAAAATAAAACCCTATTTTTATTATAGGGTTATTTATTTATCTATTTATTTATTTATTTATCTATTTATTTATTTATTTATTTATTTTTTGCCTTGTTAGCTCATTGACTGCCCCGATGTCATGTGGGTTTCTTTCACCCCTCCTAACCACCAGGTGCAAAATCTTTTTGTGGGCATGGACATACATGCTAAACCCATCCACAAAGTGACATATGACAGTGTTTGCCATAATTATCACATTCATGCGGCCATGGGTGATTTTCCCTCCCCGTAGCATGCCGTCTTCATTGCAGAGTACAAAATTTGCTAGATTTCTGCTACTACTAAGCTCTGAATTTTGAAAATGGTTGCATATATGTATATAGGCTCAATAAAGTCTGGACTTCCCTGTCAGTCCATTTATCTCAATTAAATTCAATTCAACTTTATTTATAGCGCTTTTAACAATGGACATTGTTTACAAATTTTGCTTCTAAGTTTATGAATCTATAAATTTATCTTAATATATAAATCCAGTCGGCCACTGGATATGAAAGCCCTAACCCTGTTTTTTTTTCCGCATTTCCCTATGTATAGCATGTAGGATTATGGGATATATTCGGTCCTCAGAAGCGTAAAATGAACGCAAAGAAAACACAGTAACAGCGTTTATATTGCGTTCGTTGGGATTTTGATGCCAAGAAAAAGCTGCGTGCAACTTTTTTTGACGCCGTATAAACGTGCAGCCGGACAAACGCACGTCACGAAAGCCCGTGTGAACGCTCTCATTCACTCCAATGTGTAGAAAACCCTCGGCGCTTGATCCGCGCTCACCGGACGCTACAAACGCCAGAAAAATGCTTGATTTTAAGGCCTAAGACTGTACTCAATGCAGAATCTTTTCAGTCGAACTGAATTTGGCTGTTCAATATCAATATGAAGATAAGATACACTTACTGTATGTCTGGACTATTCACCATACACATATGTCAGGACATGGTTCCTATTGTACTGAATATATAACCTCACAGTACAATAGTACATGATTCCTGCAATGCCACAGGACACATCAACCAGATGGAATTGAAGGGTTTCCACCTCACCAATTTGAAAATATCACAAACAGCTCTATCAACCATCAGCTTCACATAGCACAGACTCTTCTCAGGTCGGCCCATCTCCAGTCATCTGTCAGGGCTGTACAATGGTATAGCAGATATACTGTCAACATTCAGTGGTGTGGCACATCCACTGAGGAGGTACAGGTGGACCTCTTTGCCTATGCTAAGTCAGCACATTGCTGATTATATACAACTGGAACAGGATGTGCTACCAATTATTTTCTACCTCTACTGCTGTTTCTTATATTGCAGACTTTAGCAACTAGTCTGCAGGGCAGTTTTCATGGCCTCGAGATTTTTTGTTTTCTAGAAGTGCATTTGCTTGTATTGGAAAAACCCTAGTAGTCTGCTGCCACAGAAACTGTCTAAGAAACACTTTGGAATGAATGGACCCTTGTCTCACTGGCCTTTCTCCAGACTGTAAGTTTCTGGCCTTTCTACAGGTTAGAGAGCCATTACAGAGCCACATTAATATGAAACTGTGTACATCTGTATATGTCTCTGTTTCTGCTGGTTTGATTTCACATCTATACTGAATTTCTAATTCATCATCTTTGAATTAGGCAGACTGGCTCAGGTTGTTTTGGGAAAGTGGCACAGTTTTAGTTGATCTTGTTGTTCATGATAATCCTTCCTCTATCCCCTGACGTAAGCAGTTTTTGTAGTTGTAGTCAGTTTTTTGTAATGCGTGTAATGGCAAGGCCCAATTCTTATGAAAGTATGCGGCAATGCAGCAAGGCCTAATTTGCTGCCGCACTGACACCCCAAATAGAAACACGACAAATAATAGCCCAAGACATTGCCATTTCCCTTGCAGAATGTGTATATAAACCACATAAAAGCTGGGGGCTACTGCACTTTGCTGTTGTATACTAACTCGAGAGCCTCCAAGATCCAGTGGAAAATGTGTTGCAGGTGTTGTAGACTTTTTCCTATTGGGGCACACCATAGGCGATTCAAAAACCTTGGGAATATAAGCTGGGTTAGGTGTTTGCATAACCCTGGTGTTCCGCAGCACAAACCGCAAACATGTGAATGTTTTGCCACCACAAATAACATTTTTAGTAGCAGAATATTGAGAACACCTGCCAGAGTGGTTCAAAAGGAGAGCATGACCTGTCCACATCCAAATCTGTCGAACCCATGAATGACATGGGACCACTTGAAGTTTTTTGCATCTTTACTTTTGTTGTTGGGGAGTAATTTGGTTGGGCCTCGCATGGGCCAGACGATCGTCAACGGGGGGGGGTTGGGCAAGGGTTCCGCGGCACACCTCATGACTGCTCACGGCACACTAGTGTGCCACGGCACACAGGTTGGGAAACACTGGTTTAGAACACATAAAGATGAGCTAGCAGGTGTCTCCACCCTTATTGGCATGTTCTGCTTCATCAAGCAATGAATCAGAAAACAGTGCTCTTCTTCATGGCAAATAGACCTTTGATGACACAGTTTCAGTCTCTACCTATAGGCAGAAAGAAGCAGAATGGATTGGTGCTCTGATTTTGAAAAAGGGGTGTCAAAGGGAGGCTTTGTATGCATTGCAGAAAGTGGAATAGCAATGATTGTTGGTATTGTTGGAAGAGCAACAATGTGTTGGTAGTATTTGGGGCTATGTTTGCTCTGTTGAAGTACTCAACAAATATAAGGGCAGCCTCTGAGTGTTCAGTTTCCTATTTGTTGTTCAGTTTCTTGTTTGTTTGTTCCTCTGAGTTTTTAGTTTCCTGGTCTTGGCTTTGTACATTATCTTAAGTGTCATATTGGTGTCTGCTTATGGTGGGATGTATACAGTCGGTATAATAACTGCTCTAAGCATTCTAAGTATCCAGAGTGACCGCCAATTAAGCGTGATGTATTACAGATTGGAAGAAAAGGTCATTAGAGTTAGTACATTCTAGTGATTGTACAAAACCTTGTGGCTCATAACACACGCTCTTAACAAAACGTTCCTTAAGTCTGTATGGATAAACCTTTCCAACTGAATGGTTTTGTTCTGTATGTCCTTCATTAGCCAAGTTTCTGTTAGGCAGATTAAATTGCAATCTCCTTTTTCTCTTTGGAAGAGATTCCACACTCAGCTCACAGTGTCTGTTTTCTAGGGACTGGATGTTTGCTAGACGAATACTGGGGAGTGGAGGATGGCTAGCTCATTTTCTTAACTAAGATACTGGAATCACTAAATGGCCTACAGAAACTCCAACAATGAGTGTTGGTCTGACTAATCAATTTGGCATGCTTGTCTTCATTTGTGCCTCTCCAGGGAGAGACCTGCACAAGGTTTGCAAAAGTCTTCTGAGGCGAATTCAGCTTGGGCATATTGCAGCCCAAGATACAAAGTGCATCTGGTATGAGTGTATCTGGACATCTTGTTGCTGCATGGGCACACTCAAGGACGAGGCATCTCTGTCTCTTTCGTGTGGGATGGACCTGCAGCTGCAATAGTGGAAAAAAATAATAATGGGATAAAGGGGAAAAAACCTGCGGTAGTTTAATTCAATTCAATTTTATTTGTATAGCGCTTTTAACAATAGACATTGTCACAAAGCAGCTTTACAGAAGTATATAAATTCTGCTCATAAATT
>JAOVYU010000002.1:5832314-5848809 GCA_025674565.1 Synodontis membranacea | reverse complement strand
ATATATATAAAGTATATATCTATATATATATATATATGTGTGTGTGTGTGTGTGTGTGCCGCAAACTAATGTACAGTCAATGTTTTCCTTCTTGCAGCAAAGCCAGCTAAGAAAAACCCGAAGAAACCTGAAGTAGCAGAAATCAAAGGTGCATTTTATTATGACCTGAGAAAGATCAATTCCTATTATAAAGGAACATTTTGTTCCTTTTTTGTTTTTGAAAGTGAATCATGCTAAGGTAAGGTGTTTGCCTTGTTTTAGATTGTCATGTGGATATAGCTATGATTCTGGACAGTAGCTATCATATAGGACATCGGCGCTTCAACCTACAGAAAAACTTCATTGGTAGACTAGTAGCAATGCTTAAGGTTGGACCAGATGGACCACATGTGGGAGTGGTGCAAGCCAGGTGTGTATTAGGTATTTCTGTTTCATTCAGTATAAACATCCCTAAAATGTACCAAAAGAAACATTTCCAAGCTGTTCACATTCATATTTTCAGTGAGACTCCTCGGATCGAATTCTACCTGGGAAACTACAGCATGCCCAAGGATGTGATTTTTGCCCTCAAAGAGGTAGCTTATGGTGGGGGCAACACTAATACAGGTGCATATTTCTACTTTAAACAGATGACATGATGAATGATGGTTAGTCATATGATTCATTTTGTTTGAACCTTATGGTTGCATCAGACCTGCCGTTTCTTTGCTTCACATTTTGTTACTCTGTGCTCAGGCAAAGCAATACTCCATACAGTAAGGAACTTTTTCAATCCTGATTTTGGAATGCGTAGAGGTCATCCACGGATTATTGTGGCATTTGTTGATGGATGGCCTTCTGACAACCTGGAGGATGCAGCAGTAATGGCTAGAGAATCTGGAATGAACTTGTTTTTAGTGAATGTGGCCAAAGCTATCCCAGAAGAGATGGGACTGGTGAGGGATCATGGCTTCATGAAGAAGGTAGGTTTCTCAAATCAAATAGTATGGATTAAATGAGTCAACATATTTTGGAGCCTCTTTCTTCTGTTGGAAGAATATATTGAAAAAGATGGCTACTTACTACAAATGTTGTGTCTTACAGGCAGGCTGCAAAGACAATGGTTTCTTCTCAATGACTATACCAAGTTGGTTTAGCACAAATAAGTTTGTGAAGCCTCTGGCTCAGAAGCTCTGCTCTGTTGACCAGCTGCTCTGCAGCAAGACATGCTATAATTCAGTCAATCTGGGTTTCCTGATTGATGGATCCAGCAGTGTGGGAGATACAAACTTCAAACTAGTTCTAAGTCTCCTAAGCTCCATTTCTCGCAACTTTGACATTTCTGACGTTGGCTCACGCATTGGGGCTGTGCAGTTCACCTATGACCAGAGACTGGAATTTGGCTTCAGTGATTATACAAAGAAGGATGAAGCCTTGAGAGCCCTCCAGAACATCCAGTACCTCAGCGGTGGTACAGCCACAGGAGATGCCATTACCTATGCTATGGAGAATCTCTTTCAGCCCCGTAGCTTGGGAACAGGCAAGAAGTTCCTTATCATTGTTACTGATGGCCAGTCATATGATGATGTTAGAGGACCAGCCATAGCTGCTCAAAGGCAAGGTGAGTAATTAGTCCCGAGCAGGTCAAAATCAGGTTGCTTGATCCTTGACAAAATGAGATTATCTTAGGTGACAATAAAGGATTTAATGTCTTTCAACACAGACATGATGACCACTGAAGGCAAATAAGAGAAATGTATTGTTAGGGTGGCTATACTAACTCTAAACCTTGTCCTGTTACAGGGATCACAGTGTTCAGTGTGGGTGTAGCTTGGGCTCCAATGGAGGACCTGAGAGCCATGGCATCAGAGCCCAAGGAGACACACACCTTCTTTACCCGGGAGTTCAGTGGCCTCGAGCAGTTTGAGCAGCCCATCGTACGGGCAATCTGCAGGGACTTCACAGAGTTCAATTAAAATGTTATGGATTTGGGCGGGTAGGAAGTAAAAAAAAAATAAAAGAAAGAAAGCAATAAAGAGAAAGCTAGTTGAAAAAAAAAACACAATGTATTGGTTTAGCTTGTCTGGTCATTTCTTCACTTAAAAAGTAATTGTATTATTTTCTTTTCAATCTAGGTATATTCTCCATGCAGAGATGGGCCCTTTATTATATTGTTTTGCTATGAGAGGAGTCTGCATGGTTTTTGCTTTTTCTGCATGGTTTTTGCGATTGGACCAAAGGATTCTATGACTTATTCCGACTCTGTTACTTTAAACTCATACTAACAATGGCAGAAAGAAAGGACAACAGGATTAACAAAATAATAATAACAAAATAAATTAATCCAAAAAAAATCATGCCGATGATCAATACAGCAGGTCTGACAATGTTGCCCTCTTGTGGACGAATGGATCACTGGTAGAGAGAAAACTTGAGAAGTTAAAGGTTAACCAAATCATAGCATTGTCTGGGTTATAGAACACTACGCACTTACACAAGCACTGTAATGCACACAGCTTTTTGCTTAATTACATCTTCTTGTAATATTTTAAGGTCATATTTCTCATTCTACATGTGTTCACGAAGGAGATGTTGAGAATTGCAACTGAATTATACATACTAACATTGTTCTGATCACACAATGACTTGTTTCCTAAATTATGCTTAATGCTCAATTATGCTCTTACCATGTCTCTCATATACACATAGATATGCATGCATGCCTTGCAAACTGAGAAGCAACAGCAGTGATTGTACATTTCTGTTTAATTTATTACTTTCTTCTCAATAAAGGACAAGGTATTTTTAGAAGATAGCCAATTGCTCATTTGTCTAAACGTGTGGAGTTGTAAAACATAATTCGTAAAAGATTTATTTCTCTACCAATCCATGGGCTTCAAATGTATTCCACTTTTTGTTTTAATCTAAAACATTATTAAGATACACACTTAGTATACTGCTGGTCACAATAGAAAAGAGACATAAATTAGTGAGAGATGGATCAGGTTGCATATACAAGTACACCATTTAATATTTATTATAGACATTTTATATACATGACTTTTAAACGGGTGAATTTTGCTATGTGGTACAGTCTTTAAAATCTGCTAATTCATAATTTGTAAATAAAAAAAAACCTTAAACAAACTTAAAATTCATCAAAACTCTTCAAACTAATCAGAACCTTTTTGGGAAGACCAGAAAAAATACTTTATTGTATTAATCATGCATTACACAAACAAAAGGTCTTGAGTTACACCTTAAATTGTAGTTTTAAAAATAAAAATGGCTTATAAGATAAAAGGTAGGGACAGAAGAACAACTATGCTGTGTTTCAACCAACACTGGTTTCCAGATCCCTTAACTTATAAAAATGTAATAAAGATCAATTTAAACTTTATCTTCAGCCTAGGATGAAACTGTATTTTAAAAAGAGCAAAACATTTCTTTTTGGCTTGCTCTTCCATTTTCATCTTAAGAGCCAAATCTTACAATCATTCTCAATGTTTACAAAAGAGGCTAAGACTAACCCAAAACAATGAAATAAATTAGAAGCCTAAAGCGTTCAGTTGTCTAAACTGTGATAAATAAACTCAGTTACATTAAGATGTACAAAACCATCACATAGTGATAGGATGATGCTGTTTATGGGTAGATATCTAAAGAGCTTTGAGGAAGTGTGCTTCTACTGCTGTTCCATGATGCAATAAAATAAAGTTGATAATGGAAAAAGCAAGACGTGTCGAAGCCTTCCAGTGATGTAAGGTTGATTGAGAAGGAGGGCTTGAGTGGCAAAGCAGTCCCATTTATTATTATTATTTTTAAAAAGTCATCTGCTACCAGAGTCTTCAATTATATAAAAAACGATTATAAAAACTATACTCATTTTTTACATAAAATTGTTGAAGCTAATGCAAAGGTATGAAGCAACTGAGTTGAATCATGTTTTTCTTTTCAAATTTATATATAACGCTACATTAAGGTCAAGGGGGCAACTCCTGCACCTGATGTCGTTCCTCTGGTGCTGCATCTTTGCGTTTGTGGTCTCTGATGACCTTGTGATGAACATTAGTCCAATCCATGGTCACTGAAACAGATCTAAAATACAATGTCCTGACCTCATTTTCATACCCAATCAAAAAGTTACGAACACAGATATAACTCCAGCTCTGACTTAAAGTTAGGTGTGGTTAACCATTTTTTGTTCAGTTTCTAGTTTGAAGAGGGGGGGGGGGGGGGGGACATTAAAATTAAGTGGGCATTTCTCCTAGGCTTCACTAAACTACAGTCCATCACTCAGCCTTGGCATGTTCACGAAGGCCCTATCAGAGGTTGATTCAAAGTTAGCTGCAGATGCTACTTTTGTCACAATGGCAGTGAAGCAGTCAGATCATTCTCTTGCTGTCTGACCGAGGGTGAGTTTGCTCTGAATTCTGAGAATTAGAACTTATACAAATACTTTGGCCAGGGCATCTGCCCCAGCACTCCCTATGAATGCCTTAGAAGGGTGGAAGGCAACGTCGTATATGGACTCGTCTGATTTCTTCCGGTGAGAGGTGACTTCCTGTACGCATGTTTTGCTGTCCAGGTTCCACAGTCGAATTGAACAGTCATGACCTGTGTAGGATAATAAAAAGGTACTTTCAATATTGTCAGATGTTTTAATGTAATATTCCTTGATAGCTGATCGTCCAGACTTTTACAGACATGCCTGAATGACGACATCATCATTGTTCTTTTAAATCCTTAACAATAAATGATTAACAATTTGAAGTTATGCTTGGATGTGCACTAGTGCTTCATGTTACATTTGACCAACTTTTGATTAAGCACATCTTTTCTGAATATGATGCAGGCAGAATAAGTGCATTAATCTTTGTCCAGTTATCTTTAAACATTCACTGTGAACTTAAATATCAAACAAAAAGAAAAACAAGCAGCCATGTTAGCAGATCAAGAGGGCACATAAAATGAAAAATCTAAAAGAAGCCTTTTATCTTTCTGAACTAGTGTCTCTAGTCCTGTGGCTAGTCTTGTTAACCTGTACTAGAACCAGATGATATTACCACATCACCTCTATCACACAAAACCTCTCATACAAATTTCGCATTAATTAAAAAAGACTACTATTGATTGATAAAGCACTCAGTGGTCTCAAGCCACCGTACCTGAGCGAACTTCTGGTCTTTTATGATCCAGAACACCTAGTTCAATCAAAAGGTGCAAGCTCTTTGTTGGTACTTTGAACAGCAAAGGGTACATCAGGAGCAGAGCTTTTTCTTACAAAGCCCCAGAGGTATGGAACAGTTTTCCAAAAGTCTAAGTCTAGGCTGAAAACACATTTGGTTATTTGGAAAGGCTCATGGGCATGTTTTGATGAACTGGGATGTTTAGATACAATCGCTTTGTGTGGTGTGGCTCTCTCTCTTAGTTCTGCTGTCATGGCTAGTATTGCTGGGGTCCTTGCATGCACTCTGCACACATTGTACATTGTCTTTAACCATTACAGTACGTGACAATGAGCATGCTTAATAATTTATTTCTCTCTATTACACATACTACTCCAGAGACACCAGTGACCCTGGCCTGTTTTGCTCTCTATACGTGTCTGGTTCACCCTGATTCCCTACTTTTCACTGCTGCTCTGGAGGGTTATACACAGAACCCATAAAAATGGCTGTGGGTGTTCTTCCTTGGTGCTGTGGGGGTTCCTCTTTGTTCTGCCTTAGGACTGCAAACGTTACAAAGAGTTTGGCACTTCAAAACTATACTCTTACTCTGATACCCAAAAGTTCCTGATTAAACAACTGCATTTTTTGACTATACAGTACACTGTTATAGAAGTCAAAGTATTTGCAGTCATATAATCAGGTGTCACCCAGATGAGGGTGGGTTCCCTTATAAATCTGGTTCTTCTCAAGCTTTTATCCTCATGTCATGTCATGGAGTCCTTGCCACCATTGCCTCTGGTTTACTCATTAAGAATACATTTATATACTGAATTTATATAGTTAGATTAAGCTAATTGTGACAATGTCCTCATGACAGGTCTGGATGAGGATGAGCTGCTTTCAGATAAATGACTGACAAATACATATGACTGGATAAGCCAAAACAGATGATTTGTCACAGACGCTATTCTGGTACCAGGTACACTGGTACCACATCTAGAATGTCTAAGGTTTGACACAATAAAATACATGAAAACCACCACGAAAAAGACCCCAGTCACACTTACTTCCTGACATCAAGTAGATGCCATTAGGATCCACTGCCAAACTGGTGACAGCGTCCAAGTGAGCCACCATTGCATGGATAACTTTACCTAAAGTGAAAAAGCAAAGTCGAATAATAAGTCACAAATACTTCGTTTTCTAAGATGGAGAAACACGCACACAAATCTACTTTATATTTAAATTAAAAATGCCTTTCCAAACACTGAGTGAAGTTTACTCATACCACAAATGCCAAATGTATTGAAAAGACAATTTTAATGAGAGCAGAAAACATCAATGCCATGTCAGAACACTTACGACATTTCAAACAACACTTGCCTGATTTATTATCAAAGAATTTGATGTGTCTGTCCTCATGAGCTGTGATCGTGACTGGCAGTGTGGGGTGACTCACAACTTTATTAATGTGGTTCCCAAAAGGCAGCGCTGAGGGGGAAAAAAGAATAATAAAATTAAAACACACACACGCACACTTCGCGTGATGGTGAATAAATAAAGAATAGCCCAAAATGAAGACTTTCAGCTTTAATGTTACAGTACAGTTTGGTGAACAGTACTGTAGGATTTATAACACTTTCATTCGTGGTCCACCTTTTAAGGGGAATGCAATTGGTCGCTCAGCTGTTCCTTGGCCATTTGTGTGTTCCTCATTATTTCAATTAGTAAGCAGATCAGGTTCTAAGAAAAGGTCTAGAGTTGATTTCAAGTGTGGCATTTGTATGTGCAAGCTGCTGCTGTTAACGCTCAATACGAGACTCACTTCCAGAAATTATTCCATCATTAGGCTGAAAAATCAACACAAGCCGACCAGATAGCAAATACATTAGGTGTGGCCAAATAAACGATCTGGTACTTTCTTAAAAAGAAGGAAAGCACTGGTTACCACTGAAAAATGAGAACTTTTTTCCACATTTTTTTGTGGTTTAGATTTTTTTTTTTTTTTTTTTTTTTTTTTTAAAGTACAGAAGGTAAATATGTAAATGTGTGTAAAACTATAAAAAATTATAAAACAATTCTCCTTGACTACTGACTATTGCACAGTTGATTGTCTCAAATTGTTTTAAAATCAAACTGTACAGATGTGGGCAGCAACAGACCTCTTCCCTTGTAGCGGAGTGTCTGCACATTGGAGGGTACATGCACATCTGCACAGAGCAGTACAAAGACCCTCTGATGTCAAAATTTCCCCAGTGCAATGGCGGACACGGAAAGTACAACACCGGATTAAAGAGAAGGGAAATGCTCATGATCTGAATCACAGCACCAAAACTTATGTACGGCTGCCAATAGAACTGGTTCCCATTTATTTATTGATGTGACTGCCGACAAAAGCAGCAGGACCATTTCTGAAGTGCACAGAGCCATGTTATCTGTTCAGATTCAGCCAGATGCTACAAAACCCATTGGATGGCTCTCCATGGTGTAGACGGACAACATCTACAAGCACACTCTGAAATGGACCCAAAAAGGTTTTAAAGAACTGAAGCGTTAAAGTAAAGAACTACATTGGGCAAGTCAATCACCTGACTCAATCCAACTGAGCATGCTTTTCACTTGTTGAAGGCAAAATGCCCCAGGAACAAGACAGCTGAAGTAAAGGCCTGGCAGAGCATCAACAGGGAGCGTCTACAGATTGCAGAATTCAGGCAGTCATTGACTGCAAAAGATTTGCAATCACGTATTAAATTTTTTTAAATATTTTTAAAACATTACGTAGGTTAAGTAGGTCTTTTGAAAGCTGCTGTTTGGACATTTAGGGAAAGTTCATTCCACCTCCTAGGTGCCAGAACAGTGAAGTCTTAACATAGGTCTTCCTTGATACACCATCAGCACCATCAAGCAAGCAGTGCTAGAGAATCAGAGGGAGTGTGGTGCAGTGCAGGGTATGACAAGTGCCTTGAGGTAGCTGGGTACTGGCCTGTTTTTGGCGTTGTAGGAAATCATCAGTTTTTTAAATCTGAAGCAGGCAGCTACAGAAGTCAGTAGAGAGAAAGTAGTGAGAGACTGGTGGTATGGGAGAACTTAGTGGAAATTAGTGGAAACACAAGAATGGTGTATTCTGTGTACAAGTCAACCTCTGAGCAGTAGCCTCCCGTTCTTACGGTGACTGCTTGCCTAGCATAGTTAGCATGCTTTGTGGCAAAGTGACGACTGATACTGTATTCTTTGAAAACCGCAACAGTTTCCTGGCGTGTCAGACATGCAGCCATTGATCGGACTTCGGTGACAAAATCTTTTGCCAGATAATAACATGCATTCTTAATAACATGCATCTCTTGTCTTGTTGCAGCTCAGTCTATTTCTCTTCTCACCCAAAATGTGAAATGCAGAGCTGAACAGTTGCTCACCGTCTATAATGGTACATGGAGCATAAAGGTATTTGCGTACCATTTATGCCAGTGCTGGAAAATAGAGGTGATTATCTCTCCAATATCCGACCGTAGTCTCATTTCTATGGGGCCTAGAAATATATGGGGGCCTCTGCAAGGAGAACATAGAGTTGCAGTGATGCCCTCGTCCTTGGCCTTTCTGGTCCCCTTTCCTCCAGAATCTCCTCAAACATGTCAAGCAGAATTGGGTCATGCCCCATCCAATTGTACCTGCTTGCTCAGTGGCTGATGAACTCTCTCTGGTGTCTCATCATCAGCAGCTATCTGATGCCAGTCAGCAGTTGATGCCTCAGACGATTGGACTCCTCGTCTGTTGCTCAAATGGGGACAGCAGTGTGAAAGTTTCAACTATCCCCCACTGGTGTGGGATGATTATTTTGGGAGGTTGTAGTCTGCGGCATATGAAGAAATGCATCCTTTTTTCCTTGAAGGCTTTCCATCATTTATATATTTTTTGGTTTCATCCCCCACAAGATCTGCACAGCCTGCATGCTCAAGCAGGCAAAGAGGCAAGTGTTTAAAGTGTCAGACTATCTTTCATCTTATTGCCATCTCACCTGTGATGCTGTGCTGGCTCAGAATGCCACTGTGGACAGCCAGATGCAGGGCGTGTGCAATGCAGCCAAAACTAGCCAGGCCACTATCCGTCATAGCCACTTCCATGCTTCTGGCATTATCTCTCATGACAGTATGGATTAGTCTATTTTGCATGTTTCAAAGCTTTTCTCTAATGCCTTTAAGGTTGCAGATATGGAGAGAGAGCCCATGTATAACTGCTTTTATCAAGTCAAAATCTTTGTCAATCCTCTGTGCTATGAGGCAAAGCATGCCCACAGGGCTAGCACCTGAATCCGTAAAACTGATGGCAGGGATGTCATTAATCAGAAATGTGTAAGGCAACAATTTCACACCAAGACAGTGAAATACTCCTATACTAAGGACTTATTTTTTCTGCTTTTATTTCAAAACACACCACGTGTGCACGGCACCATTTTGCCCATTTTGTCATGCCAACTGTATCCAGCCAGTGGCTGTAATGGGTGGTATTACACTACCACCTACTGGATCATCTCTGCATATGCAGCTAGGTCAGCTACTGTTGTCCGAGTCAGGCCGCAAGTAACCAACAACATTTAGATATTGAGATACCAACAAAATTGATACAACAGATAAATTCAACTGTCTTCAATTAATTTTGGCTTATTTATGGATAGGCCAATGGCAGTCAACAAGGCAAATGGTAAGTATCTGCAGGCATGATGGTCAAAGCAGACTCCAGTAAAACTGGCAGAATCTACAAGATACTCAGTAAAACCTCTTAACTAATTTCCCTACAAAACTGCACAAATCTTACCTGGGACTACATTTTCATGTGCATCAGTTTTCATCAGTTATTTAAGAAAGTGAAGATTTTATATATTCTAGACTCATTACACATAAACTAAAATGTGTCTAGCATTTTTCTACTTTAATTTTGATATTTGAGGCCTACAGCAAAAAAAAAAAAAATACATAAAACATCTCAAATTATTAGAATATTTCAAGTTTGAGTAAATTACTATTCAAACTATAAATACATTGTATATAGTTCACCATGATATTACTGTGATTGATATATTGTCAAGAGGAAGATAAACACAAACGAGCTGAAGGCAGTTATCCTCCTCTTGACATTGCCCCATATATTCTCTATCAAGAGAAGTAATACACAGAAACACATGGTCAGTAGTTTTGGCATTGTGGACAGGTGCTGAGTCCCATCTCCATAAATCTTGTCAGCAGATAGAAGCATGAAATACTCCAAAATATCCTAGTAGATGCTGTGTTGACTTTGGATTTGACTAAACACAGTGGAGCAACACCAGCAGATGATATGGTGTCACAAATCATCACAGACCATGTAAACTTCACACTGTATTTCAAGCACCTTGGATTCTTTGCCTCTCCACTCTTCCTTCAGACTCTTGGGCCTTGATTTCCAAATGAAATGAAAAAAATTTACTTTCATTTGGAATCACTTTCTCCTTAGTCCATTTAAGATGCCTCTGATGTCGTCTCTGGTTCAGTGCCGTTTGATTTTGTGGCATCTTTCCTGAAGAAGTCTGTGCGCGTTGGCTCTCTGATGCACCAACACTGGCTTCAGTCCACACCTTGTGAATCTGTCCCAAGTTCTTAAATCGACTGTGGCTAGTAGGCCTCTCCAGGTCTCCATCTGATCATTAGAGGACCAGGTGGTGGGAAAAGCTGAAAATTGGACTCATCAGGGATGACCTTATTCCAATCCTCTACGGTCCAATCCTTACGGTCTTTAGCAAACCTCAGCCTGACTCTTCTTTTCTTCTCACTGATGAAGGACAGTGATGAACAGTAATTGCTGTGAACTTAAACCCAGCTGCCATTTGCCATTCATTTTGTAGGTCACTTGATGTCATCCTACAGTTGTTGAGTGACATTCAATGGAGCTGACGATCATCCCGTTCAGTGGTGAGTCATTCTTGCCCTCTGCCAGTCTGTAACGTTGTCTCCAATGTCTGCTGCTTGACCTTGTTCTTATAAACTGCTGTCTTTGACATTTTGAGGACAGAAGCAACCTAACACTTACTGTATCCCTCTGCCAGTAAAGTCAGAATTGGACCCTTCTTTTTCTCACACAAAACTCTTCTTTTTAACTCTTTGGGTATGATGAATAGATATTTTTGCATTCCAATTAAATTTAAGGTACTACTAAAATTGTTTCTGCCATTAAACTGGTCCTGCTGTAATGTTTTATGCAATGTTAATGCACTTGTTTTAATAATTTACCTTGTTAAATAAGATTTAGTTCACCTAATCAGTACAAAATGAGGTGTGCTTGTGCTGGAATTCCACAAGACACTGGAATGAAATAGCTGCCATACACAGAGATGCTGATTTAAGAGAAAACAGAAGTGGTCTCTTAACCCACACCCACACCCTCTTGGATGGAGGTGGTACTGGAAGCTCTTACTGCTATCCTTCAGTGCTGAACACTCTATGATGGACTGTGACGTCTCCAAATCATAAATGAGTACTCTGCCCGTGTTGTAGGAGGCCACCATATATGCTGGATCACAACCATTGAAGTCCACAGATGTGGGAATTCCATGCTCTGAAAGACACAAGAACACATGAGGACACCCCTACAGATCTGGTAAAAGGTTTGACTCTCTTCATATTCCATCTAATTGATTAAAATGAAAATAACTTTTTTAGATTGTAGGCAATGGCCAAGATCTTTTTCTAAATGTTTTTATTTTAAATATTTTGGGAAATAGGACTATATAAATAAAACCTATGACATGACTGTAAGCCACAGAATCAAACTAATCTCAGAACTACGTAAAGTCTAAGTTACTCTGTTACCTGTTAATATATCTGTGATTGTGTTCTGAAATCTTTAAGTTAGAGAAAATGATAACATTGGTATTTGAATCTCACACATACTTGTTTTCCAAGTGTGGCAATCACTAATGCATAACATATATGCATCATGAATAGTCATGATTCCTTATATAATGAGGCATGTTTCCCATTTATTTGTACATTTTTGAGTCAATTGAAGTGTGTAGGAACGTTCAAGCTGTAATCCATGACTTCCTGATTAACTGAAAGAACACATCACTGTCAAATATTCAGACATACTTCTTAGTGTGCACTATGCACACACAAAAATACTGCCACGGAAGACGGTAAATTGGACACCTTCCCAAACTGCTCTCCATCCATCTCTACTGTATGTCTCTTAGAAGTTTGTGAAAACTTGAACCTATTTTTTTTCCTTTGCTCTTTGAGCAGAAAAATGTGGCACAACAGAACTTGCTAAATTGTACTTCAGGTGAAATCTGCAAGGGTCATTCCTACATGGTATTAACCTGCTTGTGACAATTCTGAGAATTTTACAGATATTCTGAGATCAGATGAAGAACACAGAACCTATGTTTACTGATAATGAGGACATGGCAGGTTTCCTTGTTTCCTTTTACTCTATAGGTACAAACAGAACTGGGGTTTTGATAAAAGGAAAAGTGACATCAGCCTTGCAACCATAAACTTTGCCCAAGAATAAAATCAACAAGTTGGAATGTCACCACTGTTCAATTAATTATCTGTTCATGCATAGTGTGTGCCCACATGAACAACAATAACCTAAATTAGAACACAACCATGGAAATAGACTACCTGTGACTTCATGTAGTGTTCTGAACTGGAGAGATGCCCAAAGAATTTGGAACTGATGGATCAGTATACGGCCACACTCTCACCTCTCTCTGAGTTAAAGGTGTAGAGGCAGGGCAACTTCTCCTGAGGACTCCACAACTTGATTGTTCCGTCAGCAGAACAGGACAGTAGCCGATTCTTAATTCCACTGTAAGCCAGTCCCCAAACTGCATCAGTGTGGCCCAGTAAAGAGCCAGCCAAAACACTAGGATCTGAGAAACATGGGATACTTTAGAGTACACACCATTCATTATGATGTGACCCATGCAATAACAGACATTATGACCAAAAAAGTATGTTGACACCTAACCATCACAATCATATGTGCTTGCCGAACAACCCAATCTAGAGTTTGTCCTTTGTTGCTATAACATCCTCCACTCTTTGCAGAAGGCTTTATGGTATATTTTGGAATGCTGGCTCTGTGCAAACCACTAAACTAACTTCTTCCATGCCAACCTTTGCGAACTATGTCATTATGGACCTCTATTTGTGCGCTGTGGGTATTGACATACTGGAATAGATTTGAGTTCCTTAGTGCTGGTGAAGAATCAGAAATTGTACTAGTGATATTACAGCATCACACAAACACATTCTAGACAATTCTGCACATCCAACTTTGTGGCACCAGCTTGTGGAAGGTCCACATATGGGTGTGGTGATCAGGTGTCTACATACTTTTGGCCATAAAGTGTAATCACCACACTGCAGACAGATTGCAACTGAATTAGGCTTATAATTAAACAAATAAACAACCATACTAAATATTGTACCAAATAAACAGACACAGCTCCAGGGAAAAAGTAGCAAGTACATGTCCTTACCATATGTGTCATAAGGGTCTATGGTAGAGCTGGGGATATTCCACCACTGTATTGTTGAGTCAATACCACCACTGAAGCACTGCTCTCCATTTGCAGTAACAGCCAATGACAGCACGGGCCCTCTATGAAAATCCATAAATGGAAAAACTATCAGCAAACAACTGGCCACTTTCTACATCCCACCTAAACTACTAATGAGCTCACTGACACTGAGATTTGTTGGCATTTTTTTAAAGCTTTAATATGGAAATCTCATACAAAAATTAATAAAAGATGAACAAGAACACTCACACATGCCCTCTGAATGTGTATATGGGCTCCACATCAAAAGAGGCACTTCTACAAAGGGAATTAGGAAAAGATGTATTTAGCAGTTCACAACATTACACACGCAACTAGTCATAACCTGACAGATTAAAATCATTCTGTACGTCATCTATCCCACCCCACAACCTAGTTACAAAAGCACTTGCTTTTTGGCAGGAACTGTTTTCTGGAGGTTCCACAGTTTGAGGGTGTGATCTTCTGAGACAGTGACCAGCACAGGTTCTACAGGATGGAAGGCCAGTGCGCGCACTCCATCAAAGTGACTGCGGAGGGTGTACTTTGGATTCCAGGTCTTCCTAAATGCATCCTTATTGGCAGGAAGCTGGAAATAGAAGAGCACAGGTAAGGGTGCATTTTAATAGCTGTAAAATAAAACAGGAACTGGAAGGTCAAGCTAATGCAAATTATCAGTATAGCAAAGGCATGTGCCTCTGAAATCATCTCACTTTTTAAGGTTCAGCAATTTATATTTGAGTAGCAATTCTGCAGTCACTGGACAATTTTTATGGATTTGGATGAATCAGGGTATTTTTACGTATGTAGCTCTTGACACCCATTGTCTGATTTCTGAAATAAAACAGGTTTTGGTTTCAATTCAATTGTGTATTATCTTTTCTATGCTAGTAAAACAAATATGCTTCAGTTACATTTAGTAAGCACAAATAAATTTTTTTCTTAACCTTTTTACCCATCTTTTCCAAGGGTGCTAATAATAAAAGTTGACTGAACATTTTGTATTAACTTTAAGCTCTCGAAAACAACAGCTTTTACATCTCTCTTTTACAAACCCAAAATTGCAAAACATTAAGTGTTCAATAGTTGTAAGGGCAAAAACTGGTCAGAAAATTACCTAGAATTAAACAATTAAAGTAACTTTCTATGGGTTAGCTTTTCCCTTTGAGGTCCTTCAATTTTTAAGCCTTGTGGATAAACTTGTCCAAATATAATAAAAAACTTGTTTATTTTCTTGTACAAACACTAACATTTAGTAATTTTTATATCATTTCTAATTATTTTAAAATAATAATAATAATAATAATAATGCTCTTTTGCTAATTAACATAACAATCCTGATAAATATAGTAAAATGGTATATATTTTTGTGTTGTCCCACATTTTTACACACCAGTCCTCACCCACTGTACCTAGATAGTGAAGCTAAATCACCAAAATGAGAGAGGAAAAATCCTGCTATCCTATAATAATAATAATAATAATAATAAAAGAATAAGTCCTTTTATTATTTACAAGTATGGCTTCTTGTCTGCTCCTCCAACATTAAGAAGTCAGTCAGATAATGTTTCACCTAAAAAAGACTGTGTAAACTAAATACACCTGGCCAATATAGTTTTCTGACATGCAAGAAAATCAACAAGATAAGAACCGAAATTGCTTTAGTCTGAATCAGAGCGAAATCTCTACTTTCACTTTGTTCACTATTTGTTTTGTCCTCTCACTGCATATATAATATTAATTGGTTATGAAACTAAGCAATATCATTCCATGTTCACAGACTCCATCTCATTTGCCAACACATTTTACACAGACTATGCACATTTTGACATCCACAATTACTCTGCTATCTGTGAGGCATCACAAGTCCATACACAAACAATTCAAAATGGAGGATGTCTGACAGCAGCTGAGCAGATACAAGCCTGGCAATCTTCCAGGGTCAAACAGCATCCTGGCTAGGGTGCTTAGGCTCTGCACCATTTACCTCTCAGCCATCCTCTACCCCATCATCCATGAATCCAACAGGACAGAATTCCTACCCTCTGGAAAACTTATATAATTATGCCTTTACCCATGAAACCCTACCCCTCTAGTAGCAATCACTACTGGCTGATTGCACACACCGCAATATCGGTGAAATGCCTGGTATTATAGGATAACTTCCCGCTATCCTACCAGCTGTCAGATCACCTCTGGAACCATATCACTGTTTACAAACAGAACCAAACATGCTGCGGCATGCCTCTGCCAATCCCACATACAACATCTGGAATCACCTGGCAAATTCACTTCAATCCGCTTCACAGCAGCCCTGTACTCAAGAAAATTCAACACCACCAGATGATCAAGAAATTCCACCACTTCACCTCTTTGGAACAATTAACATACAGTTTAAAAGGTAAAACAGATTGATTTGTTAAAATATGGCAGCCCTTTTTAAATCTGTTGTAACCCTCTTTGAATTTATGAAAAATAAAAATCTGTATTATTCATTTGACTTCTTTGTACCATTCACATTGCTGCCATCCTTTTTTTTGCATTATTAGTTATATAAAACAACAATTATTGCTTAATTCCTGTTTATTGTAACTATTGTCACTGTTTCTTTAATTTCTATTTATATGTGTGATGTATGTACGGACTGTAAGGGGGGGGGTGGTAAAAAAAAATCAATAAAAATATAATTATACACAGTACTGTGCAAAAGTCTTAGGCATCCTATTTTTTTGTGTACAAATAGTGTTATAAATTACATTTTATGAATTCT
>JAOVYU010000002.1:5798902-5815941 GCA_025674565.1 Synodontis membranacea | reverse complement strand
GTCACAAAAAGTATATTTATTGAAATATAATGAAAATCTAGTCTCAATTTACTTAGTTGAACACAAAGCTAAAAACATAATTTTATTCTTGCAGGAATTGAAGAATGACGCACGCGTCTTCCTCTACAGCTCCAAGTCTCTCTTTCTTCGTCTTTAGCAGTAGAGTTGTACTGCCCTCTATTGACAGGGAGACCTAACAGGCAGCCTTAGTTTTAGGTGAAGAGATTTGGAGAAGAATCAAGTGGAATCGGGTATCGAGAGCACAACGGATCTAGTCATAGTAGTATGACGGCGGAAGAGTCAAGATGGCGGCGCCGTGTTCATATTTTGGCGGCTGTGTCTACTTCCAGGTCGTGTGTGTCTGGTCAGTGTGTGACAGTTCTCATTTAATGCCAGGCTTTTGAGGATTTCGCAGATGTGTGAAAAACCCGCAAATGTAAATTAGTTAGGTTCCACAGAAAATTTCACGAATCTGCAAAGTCACGAATCCAGAAACACGAATGCACGAGGTATTACTGTATATAAAATCAGATGATATATAAACTCGGAAAAAAACAATAGGGTTCCTGCAGTTTTGCTCCTTGAACCTCTAATTAAGAAACAATAAATTGGCTAAATCTGCTCGTTATAAAAAGTTAGTCACGTGCAATCGTTTTAGACTATACCCACTCTCCACTAAATGGCATGGAGACTTTTTGTTTTCAGTCTGGGCACTTCTGTCATGGGTACCCATTTCACAGCTTCCCAACTGCTGTCTAAGAGAGACAGTTTTTCCTCTGTGTACTCCCATGATCTGACAGCTGAACAGAGGAATATATCATGCGTTGGAGAGGTCTATTCTTGCCTCATGTTCTGAAAAGTCTGATCTTTTGGGACTAAATTAGGACAGTGACCTCACCATGTCTCCCTGGAGCTGAGAGACTGTCTCAATCGAGCTGCTTCATACTATGGTTGGAGTGGTACATGTAATTTTAAATGCTAGCAGTAGTGCAAATTTAGAATGTAAGGGATAAACAGATAAAAATTAACCGAGTTGAGTAGTTCCATGCTTATGTATTGACCCCTTCAGGTTAATCGACTGTCATTTTAACCATTTACAGATGATACAGTACATACTGAAATGAAACAATATTCCTCCAGGACCATGGTACTATATACAAGACTAAACGACACAGGTCTACATGAGAGTACAAGGCTACTCATAACTACATAAAGCGCACGTTTGCAAAGAGCAAACATAATAAAACGGTGCAATAAAGGACAAAGACAGTGAGGCAGAAAGACAGGGCAACAGTAACCAGTACACAGTCCTGGTGAGAATAAGGTGCAAAAATGTAGTAAACAAGGTGCAAGACATAAAAAATGTAAACAGTGTCATTCTTCGCCGAGCAAGATTGCAGTGTTAATGGAATGTATTAATTTGTCAGTGTTTGTGTGCATGTGTGTGCACTTGTGTGTGTTTTCAGACCAGTCCCTGAGAATTGAGATGTCTGTTAGCTTGTGGGGGGAAAAACTGTTGCACAGTCTGGTAGTGATGGCCCTAATGCTTCAGTACCTGTTGCCAGATGGAAGAAGAGTAAAGAGTTTGTATGAGGGGTGCGTGGGGTCATCCACAATGCTGGTGGCTTAGCAGATGCAGTATGTGTGGTAAGACTCCAATGATCTTCTCAGCTGTTCTCAATGTCTTATGCAGGGTCTATCTGATACAGTGCAGTTTCCATACCAGATAGTGATGAACCTCAGGGTGCTCTCAATAGTCCCTCTTTATAATGTGTTTAGGATTGGTGGCGGGAGATGGGCTTTCCTCAGCCTTCACAGAAAGCATAGATGCTGCTGGGCTTTCTTGGCTGTGGAGCTGGTGTTAAGGGACCAGGAGAGGTTCTCCATCAGGTGAACACCAAGGAATTTGGTGCTCTTGAAGATCTCCAAAAAGGATCCATTGATGTTCAGTGGAGAGTGGTCACTCTGTGGTCTCCTGAAGTCTACGCTCATCTCTTTTGTTTTGTACACGTTCAGAGACTGGTTGTTGACTCGGTCCGTTAGCTGCTGCAACTCCACTCTATATGCTGACTGGTCGTTCTTGAAGATCACGGTGAACTTGTGTTTTGAGCTGTGCATTGCTACACAGTCAGTGGCGAGTCAGCAGAGTAATCAGCAGTGCATTGAGCACACAGCCCTGGACGGGTTATAGTACCCAGTGTGGTTGTCTAGGAGATCCTGCTTCTGACCCAGACTGATTGGGGTCTCCCAGTCAGGAAGTCTAGGATCCAGCTGCAGAGGTCCAGTGTTCAGGCACAACAGGCTCAGCTTTCCAGCCAGGTTCTGAGGATTATGTTGAATGCTGAACTGAAGCGTGTGAAGAGTATTTGTACATGTATGTCCTTTTTGGTGGGTGAGGGCCAGTTGTAGGGTGGTGGCAATGGCAACAAGTCTCTTGAAACCTTTCATGATGATGGGTATGAGTGCAACGGGACGATAGTCATTGAGGCAGGACAGAGGACTTCTTTGACATACAATGGTGGTGGACTTGAAGCATGTTGGAACAACGGTGGTCCTCAGGCTCATGATGAAAATGTCAGTGAGAACATCTGCCAGCCAGACTGCACATTCTCTAAGCACACTCCCAGGGATATCTTCTGATTCAGCAGCCTTCTGTGGGTTGACACTGCAATGAGTTTTCCTCACATCAGCAGTGGTCAAACACAGGACGTGGACATTGGGAGAAACCGGGCATAGAAGTTGCTCGGTGCATTGTGCCATATACACATTTTGCTGCTCTGAATGCCCGAGACAGTTTGGCCCTTGCTGTTCTTAGGGCCGCTTTATCACCTGCTCTGAAGCAATAGTCTCAGGTCCTCATCAATGTGTACGCTACACCACAACAAACAGGGTTATATTTATTATTTACACTTCAGTGAGTATATTTGTATGTGTACGCACAAAAAAGCGGAATTCAAACTTTTAAACGAACACCATACAGTAGTACAGGCAATAAAAATGCACCAACAGTTTACAGCCGGTGAAAACAAGCCATGCTGTAAGTGTAAAATCTCAAACGGTATACAAATGGTCCATATAGCCTAAAAACCTCAAATAAAAGTAAATGTCTGTGACACTCTATAAAAAAAAAATTTAAGTTCATGCATTGGATTGGTGCTTCATTAAGCCAGGACAGGCAAATAAACATCAACTTATATGAACACCGATCAGGCATAACATTATGACCACCTGCCTAATATTGTGTTGAACCCACTAGACCTCTGAAAGTGTGCTGTGGTGTCTGGCACCGAGATGTTAGCAGCAGACCCCTTAAGTCCTGTAAATTGTGAGGTGGGACCTCCATGGATCGGAAACTCCTTGTTTGTCCAGCACATCCCAATTGGATTAAGATCTGGGGAATCTGGAGGTCAAGTCAACACCTCAAACTCATTGTTGTGTTCCTCAAACCATTTCTGAACCATTTTTGCTTTGTGGCGGGGCACATTATCATGCAGAAAAGAGGCCACAGCCACCAGGGAATACTATTTCCATGAAAGGGTGTGCATGGTCTGCAACAATGCTTAGGTAGGTGGTACGTGTAAGATTTAATAAAAATCCTGTATCAGTCAGAATCTATTATAAACTAATTAGATAAGTGCCATGCATTAAGCTAGTGTGTAGCATTGGTGAATGAAACTGTTAGGCTAGTGTGCAGCACGCGTTTTGTGTGTGCTAAATATCCAGTTCTGTGCTATGTAACATTAATTGCATCTTGCATCTTGAAATGTGAATGTGTCATTGTCATGGCTTTGGTTTAACGTCTTTTTATGTTTTTTATGTCTGGTACTATAGTAGCTATCTTGGCTTAGTTTCATGGTTTTTGTTTCTTAACTTAGAATTATTTTTAATATTCCCATACTGCCAGCACTCCGGAGGTAAGAATGAAGATGAGGAATGAGCCAACAAAGAGTTTTTCAATGACTATATTATGTACCGGGGAGAAGACGCTTATAGTCTACAGTGCTTTTCAAAATGAATAATAATAAGAAGAAGGCCATTTTCAAATGTAGATCTTCTAATGTGACACCTTGTATGACTGTAGACCAAAACCGCAAACACTGATGGACTGAAATTGCAGACCAGAGTCAATAAGTTTTAAAATAATTTTCACAAGTTCATAATTGCTACACCTCATGTTCAGCCTTGTTGCTATTTATTGCAGGGTCACCTAAAAATTACATTCACCAAATGTGCTTGTAATACACTGATTTCAGGGCGCAGCCTATTGTATCTTTGCCTAACTGTGTCTGGGCCTAGGCTATTAAACAGATTTATTGCTTCAAAATGGCGTTTATTGTTGAATAGCAGCAAAATAAGTAACTCTTCATTAAAGCCATGACTCTGTCTAAGGTTGCAGCAGTACAGAAATTTCCTTACCACGGTAATCAATAATTTTGCCACATACTGCTCAAGCTCTCTATTCCAGCACTATGGTGCTGTCACACACCACTTTCAGACTCTCAAGACTCCAGGGATGCATGTATGAAAGGAGGCAGATACCGCAGAAGAGAGTATTTACTGTGAGCTAAGTGGCACATGGAGCCCATGCAGTAATAAATGCATTTGTTGCTGCAATGCACAGCACTGCTCTAGTCAGCAAAGAGAGTGACAGAGAGATGGAAAGAGAAGGTGAAAGATGGACTAGTAATCACATTCTAGCCTATTGCACGTAATTTTGAGAACCTATAATGCAAAGCATATTGCGTGCAATGTTTCTGTAAGTCAGGGGGGGTCAAACCTGTCTATAAAGGACTGGTGTGGGTGCAGGTTTAATTCCAATCGAGCAGGAGCCACACCTGATTCCACCCGTTTAATCAGTTGATCTTGGTTTTCAATTACTTTTGTGGCTTCTGCTTGACTGGAAGGAAAACCTGAACCCACACCAGTCTTTTCCGGATAAGGTTTGATCTCCCTGCTGCAAGTTATTTATAACTTAGTCGGAATGCTGCTTTGTCATTTTTTGACCCACCCCGCTTGACCCATGATATTTTCTAGTAAGCTCATCCGAACCCAAGGGCCAAACCGCGCATCACTTTTGGCATAATAGCATTAAAAGAAATAAATGGAAAGTATAAAGCCTATTAGTAATTATTTCCAAAGACTGCAACAGAATATAGAGTTTCAATTTAAACAGTCGAAGCCATGGGGATAGAGGAAATAGTGATGAAGTAAAGTTAAGTGAAACCCCCTGTGGCAAAATCTGCTCAAAATCTACACCTGTAGAAAATACAATTTTAAGCTGTAGTGACACAGAACACTTTAAAACACACAAACAACTTTATTATAGGTGCTCATAATGTTCATCCTATTTATACTGCTTATACTGGTCTAAGAATTTAATGTATAGGCCAAAAATTATTATAAAGGACTACAGAAAAGAAATACCGTTTGAAATAAAAATGAAAAATGATTAAAAACCTAGTGCATTTCTTGATTAAAATAAATGAAATCATTTTGCTGAGAAACGTCTACTCGTATCCCATTATTAAGGAAAAACACAAACTTTCATTGTGCCCAAAAATTTTTCAACTTAGGAAAAAACGTAAGCGCTGAGCCTCGGCTCCCACAGTTGTTCGGGGTCGGGTAAAGAGCTTTTCTCCTTTTTGATCGACCTCAATGGTGGGGGTTTTTTTTTCAGTTTTCATCAAAAAAAAAAAAAAAAAGAACTATATCTTCGATTTGGGTTTTCCTGGTGTCTTCAAGATAACTTTGTATGATGGTGTCCATTAGGCTTTGGTTATATCTAGGGATGCACCAATTGTAATTTCCTTGTCCGATTCCGATTTTTTGTAAGTGTGATCGGCTGATACCGATTTTTCCGATACCAATTTTTCCCCCAGATAACAGAAAATTAGAGCTGCTGCGAGTAGCCGACAACATGGACACAAAAAAATGGGTTTCAACTTTTTTTAATGTAACGCGGTAGTTACTCTCCCTGTTTATTAGTTACCTTATAATAGTGACAGCTCCAAAGCAAATACAAACAAGAATCTAATTTTCTTTAATATAAAGCTTTATTTTCATAACAAATTTTCTTTACAAATTTAAATAAATAAAATGTAATAAATTAATAAACCCCCAAATAAAACTCAAAATAATGCAAATACAACTCAAGTTTAACATATGCTTTCAAATAATAATAGGTGCAGTGAGGTACACAGTGAGCTACAGAGAGCAAACTGTTCATCCTCTTTGTTCAAAGTAAAGAAATTCCAAATGACAGACATCTCAGCACGTCTGTGAGGCTGCATTTACAAGACGCGTCCTGTTGATGCATGGCAGTGGTCATGACTTCTACACAGTGAGCACAGTAGCGGCAACCAATCGCTGTTGAGCAGATTTGAATGGCGGGCTCTCACGCATCCAAAATTCATTTCGTCACCACACGATTTCAACCCATTCAAAGTGAAAGAGAAACGCCTCAGTTGAGCGTACATGTGAACGCAGCCTGAACACGCGCGTGGCTGTGCTGCAAGTAATGCGCATGCGCAAAACCGGTTTGAAATCGCAATACGTGCGAGTGATCGGCCGATCACCGATCAGGCCAATCAGGCCAAAAATCTGCCAATTCTGATCACTGGCCAATCGATCGGTGCATCGCTAATTATATCATGATGTAATATCTTATGATGGATGGACCATTAGGGGAACACTGAGTATTTGGGGCATGCGCTTTAATTCTAGCTGGTCTAGATCAAGTTGACTATGGTTGAGTTCTGTGTTCTTATTATCTTCTTTTTTGTAGATGTCTGATTTTTGATTTCACTAGGTGTGCAAATAATCTCTCTAGTTTAAAGGAAGGAGCTATTCTAGCTCTCTACTGCGAATTACCTTTACTGCTTTTCAGAGATAGATGAGAGAAGGCCTTTATATGAGTACCATCCAATTCAGTGGCATGTAAAAGGTTCTCTGCTTTTGCCTTCCTTGAACACTCCACCAGAATCTGGCCAGATGCCTTTCCGTATGGCAAAAGGAGAGAACTTGTTAAGGGGCATGTCTGGTGAGAGACAGTCTATGATTTTGAACCTCTGCCAGCTTGGAATCTGATATGAACTCTCAAAATGTTTATGATACACCTGCATTATCACATTATCAAAACAGCACTGAAAGCTTAGAGACTCTGAATAGATGACAGTAGACAAAGATTTACAATTCTGAATGACAATGAAAATAGGGAAGAAGAAGAGAACTGAATAAATTAATCAGCAGAACTTCCCACCTCACTTAAGCATAGAAACGGATCAGTTCTACGAAGAGACAATAATATGGTTTGCATTTAAATTCCAGCTCGGGTGATGAGACAGAAACTGATTTTGACAATGCTGATAAAATACGATCACACATATCCTACTGTAAACTCAAATTCTAGACAGTGGCACTAATGTTGATTTCCATAAGTCAATTAGGTTACAATTACAGAAATATTCAGGCAAAAAGGTCATCAACTGACAACAATATTTAATCGAGTTAAGATAATTCCAACAGAGATGACAGTTTGTCGTGTTAAAAGGACAGGCAAATCTAAAGTTACCTGCACTAGCAAAGCTTGTCTACTTCTACATAGCCACAAGTTCAGTAACCAGCATTCATTATATTTAGTAGACAGACAGATATACTTTTAGAATAACTAGACTAAAGGGAGATACAGCAATGTGGCAACAAGCTACCATGTAATGTCAATGAAATTCGGCCACTTGTAACAATAACAGGTGAAAGGTCTGCGGAGTTAAACTTCTCTCAACTTCATGGCAATGCAATGAAAGTGAAATGATACCGCTGACTGACTGCTAATGCCATCACTGAGTTCCTCAAAACATTTACCATAAGGAGACAACGTCCACAGCTTTGGTTCCTATATCAGAATGATTATTTATAGTGCCAAGACTTCTGACATATTATTTTGGCAAAACAATTAGCCTATCATTTTCTTTATAAAAGATTTGTGTTCTTTTGATAGAAAGAATCTTGCTACATGGCAAATGATATAATCAGGCATTGGGCTCACTAGATATCTCAAAAGTTAACTTGAATGATGGCCTAAAATGTGCCATTACAAGCCTTATAGAGACCAGAAACATAATCCAATGTGGATGAGCTGTTGCTGTTGAAGTGTAATTCTGTCCACATGCATCCACTAATGATACAGTGGGGGAAATAATTATTTGATCACCTGCTGAATTTGTAAGTTTTTACTTACAAATAAATGAACAGTCTCTAATTTTTATGGTAGTTTCATCTAAATGAAAAGACACATCATATCAACCAAAAATCCAGAAAAAAAACACACTACGTATAAGTTATGAATTTATTTGAATTTAATTGATAAAAACAAGTATTTGATCCCCAAGCAAAACACCACTTAGTATTTGGCGGAGAAACCCTTTTTGGCAAGCCCAGCGGTAAAATGTTTTGTGTAGTTTGTCACCAGTTTTGCACACATATCAGGAGGGATTTTGGCCCACTCCTCTTTACAGAAACTCTCCTTTAGGTTTCTTGGCTACCACTTTAGCTGAAAAACAGAACCAAAGCATAATATTTCCATCTCTGTGCTTGACTGTGGGGATGGTGTGCTTTGGGTCATACTCAGCATTTCTCTTCCTCCAAACACGGCGATTGGAGTTGATGCCAAAGAGCTCGATTTTGGGCTCATCTGACCACAGCACTTTCCCCATGCCTTCTCCGAATCATCTATATGGTCACTGGCAAGCATAAGGTGGGCCTGTACATGTTCCTTCTTGAGCAGGGCGAACTTGCGGGCACTGCAAGACTTCAGTCCATGACAGCATAGTGAGTTACTAATGGTGTTCTTGTGACTGTGGTCCCAGCTGCCTTCAGATCATTAACAAGCTGCTCCTGAATAGCTGTGGGCTGATCCCTCACCTTTCTCATGATCATCCTAACACCATGAGGAAAGATCTTGCATGGAACTCCAGATCGAGGGCGTTTGATGGTCATTTTATATTTTTCCATTTCCGAATAATTGTACCAACAGTTGTCACCTTCTCACCAAGCTTCTTGCTGATTGTCTCGTAGCCCATTCCAGCCCTGTGCAGGTCTACAGTCTTGTCCCTGACATCTTTTGAGATCTCTTTTTAGTCTTGCTCATGGTGATGGAGAGGTTGTAATGGAAGAAACAGATTCTGTGGACAGGTGTGCTTAATATACATTTGTATAAATAGTTGTAGGGGATCAAATACATACTTGACTCAACGGAATGCAAATCAATTTATAACTTTTATGTAGCGTGTGGTTTTTTTTTTTCCTAGAATTTTGGTTGATATTCTGTCTCTCTCCCTTAAAATGAAACTACCATAAAAATTAAGAGACCTTTCATTTCTTTGTAAGTGGGCAAAGTTACAAAATCAGCAGGGGATCAAATAATAAATTTCCCCCAATGTATATTTATGGTCTTTTAGGGAACTAGCCAGCAACTGCTTGTTTCACTCAGAAACATTTTAGGGATGAATATACAAGAGGGATACCTAGGCAACCAGTGTATACAAAAAGTGTATTGCTTTTTCCTAAAGTGACAACATAATATTAAAATACAGAAGAACAGTTACAATGTTTGCAGGGCAAATAAAAGCCACATTCATTAATATGGAAATGTGCAGGCTGCTTGATTGGCATTTATGGACGCAACACATTTATCAACATTTATTCATTCACCTTTAATAATTGAAGGTTTTTATCCGTTCAATATCACTGCGGTTTAAATTACCAATTAGTTTATAATTTGGGAAATAAATAAATCAAATATAAAAACGTCTGGAACTGCTGGAACTGGGATTAAAATTGGTCACAGACACCTGATCCATATCAGTAGTAATTAGCTACTATGAAACAAAATAAGTCTTTCAAAAGGTCTTATTCAGTCATCGATTTTTAAATCACTAAAAGTTAACCATTAAAAAGTAATGATGTCACCCCTCAATCATCCTGGTGGTTTATCCAGAACCTTTGTCATTAAGGAATTTTATGCGGCTGGACCAATTCTACAATTCCGATTGTACTACCTCTTTAAACTAACATGTGTTATTTAACTCACTCCCACTTCATATCTCCCCTATTATAAAGAAAAAACACTAAATTCTACTCCGTTCAAAGAAGCAGCGTTACAGATCACGCTCAGCGTCGTGTTTATATCATCATGTCTACTGGAGCTGAAGTGTGTAAGACTCCTGGTACTTTGTTTGCTCTGTCTACATGGACTGTGTTGGATGTTGACCTCCACCTGTGCGGCTCAAAACAAATCATTATTATATTATAACAGGATACTGTACAGGTAATTTAATTTAATTCAACAGTGCAGCTTAAAAAGAGGAAGCTGAGCTGAAATAAGTGGTGGTGGTTTTTCTTTTTTTTTTATCAAAACAGAACATCTAAGAGGTAAATGCATCATCTAACTGTTAGAAGGCAATAGATCACCCAGCTGGAAGAATGTAAAGATAATAAATCTCTCTATAATCCACTTATATATTCTTTCTCTTTCTTTCTGCATGTTTAAATAGTTATTCTGGCTTCACAGAAACAGAGAAACTAAAACTAATAGAAGAACCTTAACTAATGAACTCTGAGGCTAAACATTAAAGTAGGTGAAGAGTTCACTGGGCTGGCTTTCTAAATCTCACTGGAACTGTCAGAGATAAGCGACTGTTACAGCTAAGAAAATAATAATAATAATAATAATAATAATAATAATAACAACAACAACAAGCGCTCGCGCATCATCCATTTATATACTGTGAAAAAACCCCAGGTTAAATAGTAGCCTATGCTAACATGCTAACTCAGTGTAGATCCCGACGCCATGATGACCAAAAGAAAATGGCTGAACAGGAGATTAGTTGACAAAGTCAGCTGGCTTCATTTACAGTTTCTACAGACTGCTTTTCTGAGGCTAAGGCAATGCTGTGTTGTGACAAGTTCTGAACGCTAAATAAGAAGCCCTAAGCCGCGGTTTAATACCCAGGTAAGGTGCACTAAAGGAACGGAGCCTGTTTCTCCCTGTATGTTATGACCAATAGCGCGCAGCGTGCTAAGCCAGGCCTTTCACTAGCTCAGCGACCGTGACATTCTGGTCCAGCAGAGTCACTTCAATAAAATATAGAAACCGTTACCTAGAACTTATAGCAAATGAACAGTCAGTAAATCATCTGAACGACTGCACGGGTTTAGCCAGGAACATTTGTAGCTAGTTGGTTAGCAAGTGTGCTAACGCGGTGCTGCTATTTGATACCTGTAGTTCGGCCCTCTCGACTTCCCAGTGCGCTCTCTCCATCTCGAAGCGGGCCCACTCGTGCTGGATGTAGTGTAAAATCCCGGGGATCGTGTACTGCTGCGGCCTCGGCGCCTCATCCTGCTGGTGTTGCCCCATTGCTGAGCCTCCAGCCACAGCGAGATGAGCGTTAAAGCTGCTGCTGCTGCTGTTGTTGTTGTTGCCGTGCTGTGGTGACTGCTGCTGTCTCGGGGTGGCCATTCCTCCTCCTCCTCCTCCTCCTCCGGGGTGTTCATCCATTTTTATTTCACCAAGTAAGAGAAGTCCTGGTAAAAGATAACCCCCAGGGAGCGAGAGTTACTCACAGGTGTGTTCCCTTTCACTGTCTGCGTTGGAGTAAAACGTCACCGCGTCAAACGAAACACACAAACGGCGCGTCCGTCGAGCCGCACGGGATCGTGGCTCTGGGTTTCAGCGCCCGGATTTGCCGGCCGCCATTACTGCGATCCTTGGATGTGGATGTGAGGCTCCGTACTGAGAGAGGGAGAGTCGGAGTCGCGCTGCATGACGGGAAGCGCACGGGCTGTGTCCAAAACCCACACAATACCCTCCCTAACAGAATGGAGCAACCCCCGCGGTGGTGTGCAGTTTTGACATACTATTTAGTGTAGGAGGTTGTGGTTTTGGACGCAGCATAAAGTCGACCAACAAACAGTAGTCACTTCCAAATACAGAACTCGTGCGTAAGTGTGAGTTTATAGATGGGATGTCCTCATCTCACAGTCAGTGTGTTGTAGGAAGAAAAAAAAAAACAATCCCAGAAAAAACTATTTTTTTAGAGGTGCTGAAATACATTTTTGGGGAGCTTTAGGACAATCACCAGTGGTTCTAATACTTTCATAATCCTAACAGTTCTAAAATTGTTATACTTCTAGTAGGTCTAATAGTATCATTATTCGAACCTCTCATAGAGTCATAATTCTACGATGACTTTTACAAAAAAAGGTTGCAAAGGTGTGCAAAATGTGAATCATTTACAAATCATGTAAACCCATATTTAACTGAAAATAGAACAATATATACATATCAAATATTTTAACATTTCTTGTTTTATTATTTAGTGAAATGTCCCGTTCTCACAGTTTGGGGTCTCTTTATTGTAGTTTTTGTTTCATGATGTGCCAAATATTCAGTGGGTGACACCCAGTCTCTTCTACTATGTCATGCTGAAATAAACAAGGCCTTCCCTGAAAAAGAAATGCAAGCAACCCATGCCATGTGCAATAATTCTCTCCATAAAATCACAGACGCTGGCTTTTGAACCAGATAGTCCCTCACCTCTTTAGCCAGGAGGTTAAAGAGTTTGGAGTTAAGGGCGTTTAGTGCTCAGGAGTCACTGAAAAATAATTAAATCAGCACAGTTTGTTTCAAAAATTATGTGTTGGGATGCTAATATTTATTCTTTTCTTTCTTGCTTATTTCGTATATTTATTTGTTTGTTTGTTTGCATTCGTTTTCTTTTTCAAAGGTATCTTGCAGTCCTAAGTGATCATGATCAAGTTCCTGCTGATGGTGAATAAGCAGGGCCAAACTCGCCTGTCTAAGCATTATGAACATGTGGATATTGGGAAAAGAGCCGCTCTGGAGGCCGACGTGGTCAAGACTTGTCTGTTCAGGATGAAAGATGAGGTCAGGCCACCACTTTGATTTCTCATTAAATTTCTACCGTTGAATGAGAGAGAAACTGTATAGTAAAATTCATTATTTGCATTTATATTAGACTATACACAGAAAATAAATTCGTTTTCCTCTCGTTCTCTCTCCCTTCCTCTGAAATGACTTGACTCCAGTCACTACACTGACCGATTTACATGTAAACACACAAGAAGGTTAGCTTTTAAAAAAATGTATCCAGAATGTAGAAAAGAAACAGTTATGCATACTTGCAATAAACAAGAAAATATTATAAAGTATGTTTAGGATGCATTTATTGTATATTTTTTGAAGGAATCTCGGGTGTCAGTGCTTTGTAACAGTTAGGACTGAACTTTGAAAACTGTAGCCTGTTTGTTCAGGTCCCTTAATGGTGTAGGTAGAGATGTCTACAGTCTGACTATTGTGTATAAGTAGCGTTCATGTAAAGAAAATAGCGACAATATGAGCATCTTTCAAATTGTCAGACACATTGTTGTGGAGCACTCAATAACTGAACAGATGTGACACCTCAGGACTTGTTTATAGCTTGGTGGAGCTCCAGAAGTAACGTTACAAAGTATTTTGGATGTCACAAACTACTTTCATGTACAAGAAACTGTTCCATCAATGCAATAACAAAATACAGCTGAGGGTTAAAAAATGTCATCTCATAGTTTATTTAGTTTGTTTAGCTAAATGAAACATTTTTAAACCATGACCAATTTTGTTACATGTATGTCATTTCATTTTAAGTGACTAGTCATTGTTATGCAGTGCTTACATTTTGCGACAGTAAGACTTTAATTGAATTAGTTAAAAAAAAGAAAAGAAAAAGAATTATCCTATAGTGTCAAATTTCCAATATTAATTTCTTTGTTTCAAAAAAAGTTGAAACAGGGGCAACAAAAGACTTTTTCTTGACTTGGTGAGAAGTTGTGTAATGCTAAATTAACACCTCGTGAAACATCTCACAGCTAATTAAAATGATTGGCAACATGTCTGTTACATGATTGGAAGCATCATAGAAGGCCAGAATCTCTCAGCTGTAAGGATGGCGAGCGTGAAAGACTGTGAAAGACCCTGTGAAAGACTGCATAGGCAAATAGTGCAGAGTTTCAGAATAATGTTACTCAATTTAAAATTGCAAAGAATTTAGGAATTATTCATCTCTGATACATAATATCATTAAAAGATTCAGAAGATCTGGAGAAATCTGTATGCAAGAGACAAGCCTTAAAACCAATAGTTGATCATAAACATGTTCTCTGGGCCTGATGGACTGAGGTGAAGTGTAAAACTGTCCTGGGATCTGATGAATCAAAATCTTTAATTTTTTTGGAAAATATGGATTCCATGTCCTCCTGGCTAAAGAGGTGAGGGACTATCTGGTTCAAAAGCCAGCATCTGTGATGGTATGGGGTGAATTATTGCATATGGCATGGGTTGCTTGCATTTCTTTTTCAGGGAAGGCCTTGTTTATTTTAGCATGACATAGTAAAAGAGACTTGGTGTCACCCACTGAATATTTGGCACATCATAAAACAAAAAATACAACAAAGAGACCCCAAACTGTGAGAACAGGATATTTCACTAAACAATAAAACAAGAAATGTTTAAATATTTGATATGTATATATTGTTCTATTTTCAGTTAAATATGGGTTTACATGATTTGCAAATTATTCACATTTTGCACACCTTTGCAACCTTTTTTGTAAAAGTCATCGTAGAATTATAACTCTATGAGAGGTTCGAATAATGATACTATTAAAACTACTAGAAGTATAACAATTTTAGAACTGTTAGGATTATGAAAGTATTAGAACCACTGGTGATTGTGCTAAAGCACCCCAAAAATGTATTTCAGCACCTCTAAAAAAAAATAGTTTTTTCTGGGATTGTTTTAAGGCCTCTACAATATTAGATTTTACAAACAAATAGGACAAACAGTTTACATGTTCAAATAATTTTATTTAAGGAGGTTTTATAGCCTATACTGTACGGTAGTTTGTTTTATTATTGCATTATTAAATTGCATGTTTCAGTAGCCTATAGTAGCCTATGTGGTGACATGCTGATTTTAATGGTGGTAGACCAGATTGACAATACAAGTAAGTCAGCAAATAATTCAACAAAATTTGACCCGGTGTTCTGAGAACACTGAGTATTCCACCTCTATTTTGGCTGCCATCACTGCTAATCATCATTGGCCTAATAACTGCTTTTCAGCAGGAAAAGGCAAAGCCAATTATGATGGCGATGAGTGTTTGGGAGGTAGGACTTGACAATAGAATGCAGTTTAACCCTTTGTGTATAGAGCTTTTTTTTTTTTTGGATCAAAATTATTTTTGGGTACAATTCAACAATTGCTGAATATTAGTGGGGACTTGTCACCACCGTCCACACTCAATTCTATGACCCTTTGTTGAAATAAGTTCTCTTGAGTGCATGAAACTTAAACTTGATTCTAGGGATAAGAAAAAAATTGCATGGTCCTTGATCAGGCAAACAGGGATAATGGTCATGTACTATGATGCATTTCTGGGCCAAAAACTGCTTAATTGAGAGTGCTGCTTTGGCTGGCATGTTTTCCTGATGATTCTGACCCTTTCTTGCAAAGATTTTACAAAGGGTTAAATTGCGATAAATTGAGAACTTTATTGTAATTGTAACTGGTTCACTGTTACTCCGTCAGGAACTCAGGTCTCCATAATTGTGCCCTTAATATCAAAGAAACTATTAACATGGCCCTGAACTTGGACTTGCTTTGTCAAAGTTTCTTCATCCGGCGACCCACGTGTTTTCCAGTGCATTTACTGTCCTTTTGTTTCAGGATCATACTTGTCTGGACTGCTCAGTCTTGTTATTTAATAGCCATACCATGTATTTCAACATCAGTAGGCCTACTCATGGAGGGTGTCCTCTCTCTCATTTGTTATTTGCAATTGCAACTGAGCGATTATCAGTTGCATAGAGATCCTTCCCTCACTTTATTTTTAAAGTGTGATTTTTTTTTAATGGATGAATTACAGTGCCCTCCACAATTATTGGCACCCCAGGCAAAAATTTGTATGGGTTAGAAAATATTCAACTTTTGGTGCAGGAGCTTCATCTCACACTTAAAAAAATGAGAAAACAACTTTTAATTGAAATAAATGTATTTACTTGTAAACAGATCTCTCATCAAGAAATAATTATTTTCAATAATATGCCCCAATTAAATAAACTGTACACTTTTAGTTGGAGTGAATAGGAACTTTCAAGCTTTAACCCATGATTTCCTGATTAAATGGGGTACAGATATGAGGTGACACAGAGGCTAAAATCCATTAGTCTTCCATCAACATGGGAAAGATAAGACAACATGTAAACCGAATGGGGTGAAGTGTGTTGGCCTTGCATAGTTAGGGAATGGTTATAACATTAATAGCTACTCACCTGAAAATACCATTTTCTACTGTTAGGGCAATAATAAAAAAGTTGACATCAAATGGAACTGTTACAAACTTTACAAGTTTCCAAGTCTTCAACCCCACCATCTGATGCCACCTCTGGTACCTCTATGCCAACAAGTTATTTGGAAAGTAAATAATCTACTATGATTGCTAAGGGAGCTACTTTCTCCAGGATTGAGCAGCACGTAATAAAGGTGTAATGCACCTGTAATGCACTGTTATGCTGTTGAGCGATATCTCTCTCTGAAAGTGCATGTGGAACCCACCTACTAACTTTCACATTCCATTGCCTTCAGATGTCTTAGAACAGTAGAACAGAGGGGGTTGTTGAGTGGACAGCTCAACTGAACTGAGAAACGAACGAATCACTTGAGGAAGCCTTAAAAGATTCAGCGCAAGCATTGCTGGAGTGGGGGGTGAATGTAACGACCCTTATTTGAAAATGTAGGGAGTAGAAAGTACAGATACTCATGCTAAAATCTAAGAAGTAAAAGTAGAAAGTAGACACACAAAAAAGTAGCGAAGTAAAGTACAGTACAGATACCCGAAAAGTATAAAGTATTTTTACTTCGTTACTTCCCATCTCTCTGTGTGTGTGTGTGTGTGTGTGTGTGTGTGTGTGTATATATATAT
>JAOVYU010000002.1:5782872-5798802 GCA_025674565.1 Synodontis membranacea | reverse complement strand
TTCAGACTCCACCAATCCACAGTAAGACAGATAGTGTACAAATGGAGGAAATTTAAGACCATTGTTACCCTCCCCAGAAGTAGTCGACTAATTAAGATCAGTCCAAGAGCAAGGCATGTAATAGTTGGCCAGGTCACAAAGGACTTCAAAGCAACTGAAGGCCTCTCTTGCGCTGGCTAATATTAATGTTCATGAGTCCACCATTAGGAGAACACTGAACAACAATGGTTCACATGGCAGGGTTGCAAGGAGAAAGCCACTGCTCTCCAAAAAGAACATTACTAAAGGAGTTTGCTAAAGGTCACTTGGACAAGCCAGAAGGCTATTGGAAAAATGTCTTGTGGACAGATGATACCAAAATAGAGCTTTTTGGTTTAAATGAGAAGTGTTATGTTTGGAGAAAGGAAAACACTGAATTTCAGCATACTGTAAGAACCTTGTCCCGTCTGTTAAACATGTTGGTAATATCATGGTTTGGGCCTGTTATGCTGCATCTGGGCCTGAACGGCTTGCCATCATTGACGGAACAATGAAATCTGGATTATTAAAAAATATTAAAGAAAATGTCAGGACATCAGTCCATGAACTGAATCTCAAGAGAAAGTGGGTCATGCAGCAAGACAACGATCCTAAGCACACAAGTCATTCTACAGTACTAAGGCTCACTGATGCATGTGGGGAGCGAAGGCTGGCCTGTGTGGTCTGATCCAATAGTAGCTGCAGCTTCTGTAGCTCAAATTGCTGAAGAAGTTAATACTGGCTCTGATTGGAATTCGTCAGAATACACAGTTTGTTGTTTATGGGGCTGCATAGCTGGAAACCAGTCAGAGTGTCCATGCTGACCCCTGTCCACTGCTGAAAGCACCAACAATGGGCACATGAGCATCAAAACTGGATCACAAAGCAATGTAAGAAGGTGGTTTGGTATGATGAATCATGTTTTCTTTTACATCACGTGGATTTCTGGGTGCATGTGTATCGCTTACCTGGGGAACACATGGCACCAGGATGCACTATGGGATGAAGGCAAGCTGGCAGAGGCAGTGTGATGCTTTGAGCAATGTTCTGCTGGGAATCCTTGGGTCCTGCCATCCATGTGGACACTTACCACCTACCTAAGCAGTGCTACAGACCATGTACACTCTTTCATGGAAATGGTTTTGGCAGCAAAAGGGGGACCAACACAGCATTAGGCAGGTGGTCATAATGTTATGCCTGATTGGTATATATAAATAATTATTGGAATAACCCTGACATGTAATCACAGCTTTCATGCATCTTGTCGTGCTCTCCACCAGTTTATCACATTGCTCTTGTGTGACTTTTGGGTGACCACTTCTGGTGCAAATATTCAATTAGGTCAGCTTTGCTTGATGGCTCCATCTTCCTCTTAAGCATATTCTAGAGGTTTTCAGTGGGACTCAGGTCTGGAGATTGGACAGACCATTACAGGGTCTTGATCTTGCCATCCTCCATTCACATCTTGATTGACCTGGCTGTGTGGCATGGAGCCTTGTCCTGCTGACTTCACCCAATTCTCAGAGTTGGGGAACATTGTCAGAGCAGAAGGAAGCAGGTTTTCTTCCAGGATAACCTTGTGCATGGCTTGTAATTGCCCCATTACAGCCCTCATACCCAGATCATCACATATCTTCCACCAAATTTCACAGTAGGTGCAAGACACTGTGGCTTGTAGGCCTCTCCAGGTCTCCGTTTAACCATTAGATGACCAGGTGATGGGAAAAGCTGAAAATTTAACCCGTCAGAGAAGACGACCTTACTCAAGTCCGCTATGGTCCAATCCTTATGGACCATAGCAAACCTCAGAATGGCTCTTTTTTGCTTCTCCTTGCTTGAAGTCATATAAAGCTATTTTCTATAGGTTTATATGACTTCAACCCTGCCTGGAGGAGACTGTTTTGCCATGCACTTAATCCCAGCTTTCATTTGCCATTCTTTTTGTAGGTCACTTGATGTCATGCTATGGATGTTGAGTGACATTCGAAGGATTTGACGATCCAGGTCAGCGGAGAGTCGGTTTTGCCCTCTGCCAATCTGTCACTTTGATGTCTCCAATGTCTGCGGCTTTACCTTGTACTTATGAACTGCAGTATTTGAAATTTATAAAATGGAAGCAACCTGACGTTCATTGTGATCCATCTGCCACTAAAGGCGGCATTGAACCCTTCATTTTCTCACTCAAAACTTTTCTTTTTATCTCACTATTGTATAAGTGCTAATTTGACAGAGCAGCTGTTAAATGGGGGGGGGATAACATTGGAAATGACCTATTCCCAGTAAAGCCATGCATCAGTAGTATTCAATAAAAACATTAGTAATATTTTAGGCCTGCTTCACTGTTAATGTTTTTACTTTACCTCTCCATTTCAGTGCTCATTTGTGGAGTATAAGGACTACAAACTGGTGTATCGGCAGTATGCAGCTCTTTTCATTGTAGTTGCCATAACCAACAACGAAGTGAGTTATTTGATCAACTGTTGTTACAGATGCTGTATACTTTAATAAATAACACAGATGTTGCTTATATTTTGTTATTAATAAACTATTGTTCAGCAGCTGAAGAAATCAAATTACATGTAAATCATTATGTTTTTTTTCTTTTTTTTTTTTACACAGAACGAACTCTCCATTTATGAGCTCATCCACAACTTAATTGAAGTGCTTGACAAGTACTTCAGTCGGGTGGTAAGTTCAAGCTGCTCCCTTTTAATAAGAGTTACCTGGGGGTGCGTTTCTTGATAATGATTAACTCTATTGCAAAATGAACAACTTAACAAAACACTTACATTGTATATATACAAGCCTATACAATAATTAAAGCATTGTGTTGTGTTGCAGCCTTATGCAAGGTAGATTTACTGTTACCATGCAAGAGTGGATTAACTTCTAATAACAGCACATTTTATATACATTTTGTTTGTCACTGAGTCACTGTTGGAACTTTGTTAGAAAATGGTCTTTGTACAGTTTTTTTTTTTTGTACAGATATTTTCTTAAAATTCTTATCTTATAATTCACAATTTATGATGGAGTTTATATTCCCACTCTAGCTTGGGTTTGCCCCTTTTTCTATTTGGACTAGGATATACAAAATTCTGATCTTACATTTCTATCTTGATCTTTCATTACATCCTCCTGGCCTTCCTCATTAAGCAGGTATATTAGTTTTCCCCCTCTCTGATGTTCTCCTAAGGCCTTCTAACTCGTCCAGGTGGCTAAATCTAATTTTCCGTATGCATATTGCTGAGTCCTAATGTTCCACAGCTATAGGCTGTGGATGAGCAACTTACAGTAACTAATACATGGAGGGGAAATCCACTCTCTCTCCATCATAACTCTTACTCTGAAGTTGGCCCAGGACATTTTACCTTGAATTCATTGTCATATTCCTTATTTGCTCTGTTCTACTGGTTTGAACGATATCTTTGACTCTGGTTCAGTTTCTGGTATATCTGATCATAAGCTTATTGATTGCAGCTTTCACATTCACATTTCTTCTCTGGAGAAAATCTGTTGCCCATCATGAAATATATATAGGTCTGCCAATTTCAATCTTTTTGCTTCTTCTCTTCAGTCTTCATTCCTGTCTGACTTACATAAGCTCTTCTCCCATCACAGTAGGGTTTTCCTTTATAATGACACGCTCTCTGAATTGCTTAATGATCTAGCCCCTTAAAGAATAGGCTTGTACCAGCCACCTGCTCTTCCTCTTAGTTCACCCCTGAGTTCAGAATAATGAAAGCTGACATCTTAAGCATCTTTATAAGCAAACTGGCCTTACTGTCCATGCGCCACTATATCCCGAGCATAGCTACAAGCATAGGGATTTCCAAAATGCTGTTTGCACCAACTACTACTCCTCCATCATAAAAGGTGCTAAATCTAGGTCAAGAACATTCTTCAGAAATGTTAACAATGTTCTCCAACCTCCTGTATACTAGCATGCCACAATACAGCTGAGCAGTGTCAGGCTTTCTTACATACTTTTGACCAGTGCCTTTACGCACTACTTTACTTAAGAATGGCTTGTGTAAACATGTTAAATAAAGAATATTCTTAAGTAGATGTTAACATTTTGGGAAACACACCCCTATTAAATGTTATACTCTGGAGATGAGAAATACTCTCTTTTCTGATTGGCTAGCTAAATGCCTAGTAACTTAGTGTAATGGGACACCTGTAAAGTAGGTCTGTTGAAAAGTTTCTGTAAATATACAAAGGTTGTTAGATGTTTGGTAACTGGGGTATAAGTGGCATAACAGCCTTCGAGGTGTGTTGTTATATGAAATTTAATGAACTTGGCAGAGGAAACTCCGCTTCACACTGTGGAATTCTTGGCCTCCGTCTTGTCCATTAACTGTGTATGATGTGACACCACGGCAGTTGTTATCCCTTACTTAAACAAACACAATCTGTATCATTGACAATCTGTTTTTTTTCTTCTCAGAGTGAACTAGATGTATCCTTTATATAATTAATTTGCAGTCAACACCATGAATTTTCTCTGAGACTTTGTTTTGGTGGACAGCCATAGGAGTATGCCGTATATACATGACTAACCTCCCTAATACATTCCTTAGCCACACAATGGTTTTATTTGCTGAATTTTGCAGATGATATTTGCAGATGATCACTCAGTAAACAATAACCGAGTTCCAGGCTATTCAAGTTGTTAGTGGTTAAGAGATTACAATAGTAAACACTTTAATATTTGAATTAAGTATATGGTGTCATAAAAAAGCTAATACCACGATCCATTAAACACATTATTGTGTTGTGTATTAAAGCTCTTCGTACCATACAAGATACAGGTAATGCACAACTTCAGTAATTTGTGTTCTTAGCATGAAGGGGAACAGTGTTTCATTCTTAGTCAGTTGGTGGGTAGTGGTAGCTCAGTGGTTAAGATGCTGGAGTATTGATCGGAAGGTTGCGAGTTCAAATCCCAGCCTCACCATGACTGCCCCTGCTGGGCCCTTGAGCAAGGCCCTTAACCCACAACAGCTCAGTTGTATAAAAATGTGATATATGTAAGTCGCTCTGGATAAGGGTGTCTGCCAAATGACTTAAATGTAAAAATGTTAAATTATGTACATTAAATTCTAAATTATGTTCCAATTTTCCTGACAACTCGGCACAAACCGAGATCTATTGTTTCTTAATTCCAAAGCAGATTATGTTTAATTTGGACAAAGTACACATCATCCTTGATGAAATGATCCTGAACGGACACATCGTGGAGACCAACAAGAGCCGCATTCTTGCACCACTGCTGGCCTTAGACAAGATGGCAGAAGGATGAATGAAACATCTATGCTTAGGAAACATGGACTTTATGAACATGATCATACACTATTTAAATATCCTGTACATATTGCCTCAGTTCATGTTCAGCTTTATGAATACTAGCTTTAACTACAGTCAGTAGACATTTTATTAGGTAGCATGTACTGTAGGTGCACTGTTGCTGTATACAGTTTGTCAGTAGCTCTGTACTGCATCCATCCCGGCATTAGCCCTCATACTTTAACTGCCTTCTGGACATCAACTCACAAATTATGACTAAAATACAAGTAGCTGAATGGAACACAGAGCACCAATCATACTTTGCAAACATTTTAATGATTATTTTGGAGCATACACATTTGAAAATATTTGTTTACTTCAAACTGCAACTTGAGTTAAATAAATGTTTATAATATACAAAGAAAATACAAGGAGAAGCATAGCTTTTCTTTTTTCCCCCCCCAAACGTGCCTTGCACACAACCAGTGTTTCTGTCTCTGTAGCTTTATTGTAAAATTACACAAATGCACCCAGGAAGTTTTTTAGTAGGATCATGAATATTTGAAACTACACAGTAACAGCTTGGAGAGGAGAAAAAGAAAAGAAACTACAAAAAAGAAATAAGTGGGGGAAAAAACAGCATGTAAATGTATGCTGTAAATGCAAAAAAAAACAAACAAACAAACAAACAAAAAAAAAAACAAGGAGGGGGAAAAACACTAATGTTTCAAACGAGGCAGGCACTAGTAAAACTTAAAACCAGAAAAAATGTCCAAACACTTGACAGTTAGCTCTACAGAAGCAGGTGTTTGCATGCCCCCTCTGGGGGAAACAGGGCTGGTATGCGTGTACAGTAATCTGAAAATAAAACCTATGCTGAACTTTACGCAAGCCCTCAGAGCTGGGATGTGAGAGTAAACAGAGGACAACTGCCCTTGGCTACTAGCGACTCAAGCCCTTAATGCAGTGCAATCCCACCAAGAGTTCTAAATGGGGTATCGGGCTGCAGACTTAATCTCTTTCAGTAGCTAGTGGAGCTGAGATGGGCTTCTTTTCACTTTCAGATGTAAACGCAGGCTCTTTTGACAAAGGAGAGAATATCATGGGCGAGCACAGCTTTTTTTTCTGCAACAAAACATGACAGGCTTCATCAACGCATGGAATTGGTCAGAGGTGCAGGGTGCATGCTCAGTTCAGGTGGAAGCCCTTTTCCATTGTGGCAGCAAGGAGGCGCTCTCTCATGATCTCCTCAGAGGAATACTCTGGCAACTTCAGGTAGTGCACACACGTGTTTACTGAGGGGTAGCTGGCATCAGTAGCATCCACCTACAGGTGTAATTAAGAATGTTAGAGGAATATGTCTGAAGTAAATCAATAAAAATTAAGCTGTTTTGAACATTTCATTTTAAACTAGAAAGTGCATTCTCTGGAAGAAGAAAATGCAGTGATTGCGCCACAGCCATTAGCCTTACCGCAGGTTTTCCTATTAAAGTGGCCAGTATAGGGGGTGTTCCTAATAATGCTGTGTCACTGACCACAACTCCATTCATTTGAATGTGGCAGAAATGAATGAAAGTGAATGGGAGGGGAAAAAGGGATGCTTGAAAAGACAAGTTGGGGGGGGGGGGGGTAGGGGGTGGCAAAATGAAAGAATCAGGTCATAACCAGTTGCATGTATGTGTTGAGGGAGTTGGCCAGAGGCATCACTTGAAGTTTGGTGAGTCTCCGGTGAGGCATGTTCAAGAAGGACGAATTGACGTGTGAGCCCTATTCATTGTTTTTTTGCAAAAAATGAGAGATAAACAACAAGAACGAGGGAATAGGTGTGTGTGATATTAATTTTGGTGGATGCATGCTGAAGTGTTACTGACCAGAACTCCATTCATTTGAATGTGGCCAAAATGAATGGAAGGGAATGGGTTGGGGGGGGGGTTGGGGGGTGAGCAGGACTCTGCTGAGGGGATGGATAAAAATCTGGCAGAACAATTATAATAATAGTAATATTAATATTATTAATAATAATAATATACATAGGAATAAAAATAGTGCTGTGCATTGCCCAATCACTAATAATAATAATAATAATAATAATAATAATAACAACAGTAGGAATTACAGCAGTGCTGCGCATTGTACAATCACTAATAAAAAAAAGAAGCAGAAAAGAAGAAAAAGAAAAGTATGCACAATGCACAACATTATTAAATGAAAACAAAAAATATTCAATGCCAGACCTTGCGGACGATTGTGAGACGGGGGTGCAAGTTGGCGAGACCACCAGGGGGCAGAGTAGAGCAACCTGTTGTGAATTGGAGGAAGGCTTTCCTCTCATCTGAAGACATTCCACACAGCACTCGAACAAAACGTAGGAAACCAGGACTGTGCAGGTGGTGCAGAAGGAAAGCATGGTGTTAAAACATTATGTTTGCATTTGAAATGTATCAATACATAGGACTCTCTTTGTGCTTATATCATTTTGTTATATAGCTGGGATTTCTCATAACATCAGAAGCTAATCAAATGGCACACCTGTCCCTGGTGTAGCCCAATTTGGGCTCTGTGTAGTTGACAATGTCCTCAGCTGTCCAGGATGGAGACTGGTTCCCACACAGGATCATCTGAACTTCTTTAGGACTGAATGAGCTTAGTTTCTCCATAAGGAACACTCTGTTAAAGCCCTCTGCACCAAAGCACACACCACAACACAACTATTTAGAAATATCATATCCAAGTTTCACATATATTGGAACAGCAAAATATGAATCTAAAAATACGGAGGTGTGGTCTGAAGCTACTGAAATTGCCAATTTTTATATATGCACCAATCAGGAACAACATTATGACTACCTGCCTAATATTGTGTTGGTCCCCTTTTGCTGCCAAAACAACACCTCACAACTTACAGGACGTAAGACATCAGCTGTTAACATCTTGGTGGCAATAACAAAGAACACCTTTAGGGGTCTAGTGGAGTCCATGCCTGGATGTATCAGGGCTGTTTTGGCAGCAAAAGGGGACCAACACAATATTAGGGAGGTGTTCCATAAGGATATGCCTGATCGGTGCATGTGCATATGCCCTATCTTTTCCCTCATCACCCTTAGCTCTTGATTTACCTTATATTAACCTTAGTTCAGTGATGCAATCAGGTATGTCCAGTTCTGCCCAGAAGCAATATTAACTGAACAATACATAAGGTTTTATTTAGCTTTGATTTGGGTCAGAGGATCTGAGAGTACAATCTTATCACATCATTCTTAAACATCAGAAACAACTGAAAAAACATCCACTTGCACCAGGTTCTTGTAATGAAGGACTGCATATATTGAAGACCTCTTACCTCTGAAGGCCTCCATTTGCTTCTGTATCCCATTGTGCATACAGAAGTCAAACATTAACTCCACATACTCCTCTGCATTGTCCAGGGTCACCATCTAATAAAACACACAGTTTCTGCTATAGTTTCTAACAGAGCATAAACCTGTTCAGAGATCCTGACAGTATTCAAAGCTACCTACTTCCTGTGCTCCCCTTTGCATGCATTCATGTTACAGAGTAGGCATACTTTTGCTATATCTTTATGCACATGTAACGTTAGAAATAGGTTACTGTGCGGCATGCATGTTCACCAAAGGGAATGAGATTCTGTTGGGGAGTTGGATCTAGGCACATCAATAGCAGCATGCTGGATAAAACGCTTAACCACTTAAGTGCTTACTGCAAGAGAAAAGATTCTCTCTGATATAATCCTTAAATAAGGCAGTATTTTGAAGTGTGATTCCAAGCTCTCTGATCTTTTAGAGTGATTATTACAAGTTATCTAGGTCTAACTGGGAAGACAACTGAGACATTTGGGAACCAAATCTTCGACTTCCCTGCTTGCTTTCTCTTGCTTACCCGACCATGCTATGATTCATGTCCTACGCATGAATGTCATCTATGCATAAGGAGCTTTGAAAAAAGGAAGCGGGATGATACTTTTGCTCTCTGCCTCTTGTTAACTTCAGTGCTTTTCTTAACTCTATTGATTTTACTTGACCTTGTACTCATTGCATAAATTATTCAGCAAAAAAATGATAAAAAAAAATTCAATACATTATTCAGCCCCATTTCATATTTCAATATGCAGTACATTTATTTGGCTAGTGAACGGTTTGTTTCCAACAACAGCTTGCAAACCGTTCAAGACCCGGACAAAACGACCACTCTTTAGCATCACAATCTATGAAAAAATAGGATATCCTATTTACATTTATCCTCAGAAAATCCTTTAGCTCCTTTAACATAATGACTTACCTCATCCTCTCCATTGGGTTTAAGGTCTACTGCTGAGAAGCCATGCACTTTTGATGAGGGACAGAACTGGAAATTTAATCTACAAACAAAAACAAACATCAAGTTTTATACAAGATAATTTCTGTGACTTAATGAAACTTGAGTTCCAAGTATTTCTGACATTCATAGCTCACCCCAGATCTTCCACACTCAGTGGTGGGCCTGAGCCCACTGGGTTCTTCAGCATGAGGCCCTGTAGCCGTGTGTTTTTCTCATCCTCTGAGATGCTCTTATTGCCCAGTATCTGCCTCCTCTTGACTGCCAGCTCCTTCATCTCCTTGAGGAAGCGCGCTCTGTGCGGGTTTACCAGCTCAAAGTCCTCCCAGGTTAGGATGCCATGATACCAGGCAGGTGGTTTGGGCTTTGGTGGGTCCAAGATAAACTCAGATTTAGAATCCTCATCAAAGCTGCCCATCAAATATGGTTCTTCCTCAGTGGAGGCCTCCGAGTGGATGTCAGAGAAGAGGCGGTCTGAATCTGTGCGCGTCTCATACAAAAGTTTGCTCATGTTGCTTTTGATGTCACCCATGCAGAGCAGCTTGAAGAAAGGTTGTGAGAAAGGCAGGTCCACCAGTCGGTTGTCCTGTATGCACTTGGCCAGGAAGATGCCTAAGAAGAGGAAGAGCTTGGCAATGCGCTCCAGCTCATCACTGTCCTGAGGGAAGGGTGCAGGGAAAAGGCCACACGAACGCTGTACATAATAGCCTGGTGGTTTCAGGCCACCCCCGAGATCCACCTGTCCAGAACAGAAAAAAAGCCTAATTTTGTGATTTGTCTCAAAAATAAGTATTTGAGATCCTGGATTCAGAAGTTCAATTCAGCTTTCAACATTTAAAAAAAAAAAGCTAAAACGAGCAAAGGAGAGAACTGACTTGGCGTGACTCGTCATCTGGAAAATCGTCATCACAAAGCCAGATCCCCAATGAGGTCCGCTGGAACTCAGCTGCCACAAGGGCATAGAACTCTAGTGTAGGACCCAAACCAGTGCCTTCTTCTCCTTGGAATTCCACCTGCAGGAAACACCACAATAAAGTCTACTGACCATGTCTAGTGTATTTGCCATTTTATTTTTAAAACCAAGCATTTCACATTTCTTTCTTTTGAAGGGGTAACACTGTAGATGCAGTTAACAAATTTAAGGAAACAGCAACTCCTAGGGTTTTAGTACTGTGATGGTCCAATGCACCTTAGCATACATTTTACAAATGTCTGGAACTGTACTAGGTGATCATTGTTCCAAAAGATATTCCTGCACTTGGCGTTTTGATGGTGGTCTAGAGCATTATATATTGTGCAGGTTCAAAATCTCTCATTAATGTTCAACTGGGTGAAGATCTGTGGGATCAAAAAGTGCATAGAAAAATTTCTAAATTTGTGTGCAAGAACCAAGACAAATTTGTGTGCTCAAGAAATTTGTACAGATACAGAGCTGTATTAAATATTTCAATTATATCAATACACTGGCCACTGTTAAACGCCACACATTCTAAATTACTCTGCTTGTGCACAGCCACATTCATTTGCATAAAGAGGAACCCTGCCATATTTACTCCATTTATTATGCATAAACCACTTCCCTTAAATAATCCTAAAAAATCTTATCAAGAAATAATTATTTTGACTTCCTGATTAACTGGGGTACAAGTATGAGATGACACTGAGGCCAAATTCCCTTAGTCATTCATCAACATGGGACCGATAAGAGAACACACAAACCAAATGAGAAAGAAGTGTGTTGACCTTCCTAAGCCAGGGAATGGTTAATAAAAATAGTCATTCACCTGACAATGCCCATTTCTAGGGCAATATAATAATAAAAAAAAAAAATAAAAAAAAAGGCATCTACTGGAACTGTCACAAACCTGCCTGGAGGAGGACCCTAGTTTATTTTTATTTGACCTCCATGATAATAGATTATTTGGAAGGTATGCCAGAAAAAAAGCATTTTATTTTGTCAATTACCTTAAACATAAATGCCCTGGACTTTGTTTGCAAAATGTTACTACAACTGACTGGAACCAGGTTTTGCGGTCCGATGAAGAAAAAAAAAAAAAAGAAAGAAAGTTTTTTGTTCAGTAAATACTCAATGTGGGTTTGGTTATAAGAAGAAGGATTGCTATAATGCAAAGTAGCTTATCCCAACTGCAAAATATGGTAGAGGTTCTGTGGTGATGTGGGGCTGTTCGTCCTCCTAAGACACTGGGCACATCAACACAAAAATGGCTAAATGACCACATCAAGCTTCTGCCATGGCCATCTCAGTCTCCTGACCTGAATCCTGTAGGGTGAGCTGAAGAGGAGAGTGCACAAGAGAGGGCCTACGACCCTGGATGGTCCAGAGAGATTCTGTTAAGAGAAATGCCCTGCTCTGTATTCTACAACCTCATGAAATTTTATAGGAGAAAACTCAGTGCTGTTTTATTGGCAAAGGGAGGTTGTACAAAGTATTAAATGCAGATGTGTCAATAACTGTGGTATGTGTTTTTGTTGAAAATAATTATTTCTAATTATTAATAATTAAATGAATTTCAATTAACAGTTGGATTTTTCTACTTTTTCAGTGTGAGATTAAGCTAAAAGTGAAGTCTACGGCTAAATCCGAACCGTCAGTATGCACTTGCGTTGGTTAAGTATGTACTACCTGTACAATACTGTAGTAAGTTCTGGTATGCTTGACTATTATCAAATGCCTACTGAGCATTTGGACACCCTCTGGGTTTATTCCGTACTGCTTTTTGAGCACTGATGCAGTATTCCTATGTGTGGTTAACACTGTGTATATTGTAATGCCATGATATTAAGACAGAACTACTGCCAAATACATAATAGTGACCGGAAGCATATTTAAAAACAACAAGGAAAGAAAACATTGGCAGATACACCAATCAGGCATAACATCATGACCACTGACAGGTGAAGTGAATAACACTGATTATCTCTTCTTCATGGCCCCTGTTAGTGCATGGGATATATGGGTATTAGGCAGCAAGTGAACATTTTGTCCTCAAAGTTGATGGTGTTAGAAGTTATAAAAAGTGGGCAAGCGTAAGGATTTGAGCGAGATTGACAAGGGCCAAATTGTGATGGCCGGGTGTGCGTGCGCCTGGGGAACACATGGCACCAGGATGCACTGTGGGAAGAAGGCAAGCCAGCAGATGCAGTGTAATGCTTTAGGCAAAGGTCTGCTGTGAAACCTTGGGTGCTGCCATCCATGTGGATGTTACTTTGACACGTACCACCTATCTAAGCAGTGTTGCAGAAAATGTACACCTATTCACGGAAAATGTATTCCCTCCGATCTATGGAGGTCCCACCTCGCAACTTGCAGGACTTTAAGGGATCTGCTGCTAACATCTTGGTGCCAGATACCACAGCACACCTTCAGGGGTCTAGAGGAGTCCATGCCTCGATGGGTCAAGGCTGTTTTGGCAGCAAGCAGGGGACCAACACAATATTAGGCAGGTGTTCAAAATGTAATGTCTGATTGGTATATGGCTCAAAACTGAAATGCATCATATTCCATCCCATGTTTTCTGTGTCTCACAGAGGTTACAGTTCTGTAGCATCCCACAAAATACAGTCATTAGGGAATTTGTGGCATTGTCATGAGTAATATAAATAAAGATAAGAATTTAATTTTTCTTTGAAATCTACCAATACCTAAGAATAAAGACCAGGTAAAATTGCACTTGCAAAATTAATCGTCTGATGATCCACTCATCACTCTTATTGAATTATTTAATTATATAATTTCCAGTGGTCCGTAAAAACACACTCCTCCTTCCACACAGTTGCTTGAGTCAACTCTTCAAACAAGGCATAATCCCAATCAATCTTTAGCCATGTCCATCTTTGGCGTCTGTCTGCACCATAATCAGTAATATTTCTCTCAATTACGCTGATATGACTGACAGTAAGTTTTTTTTTTTAACTACTAGAGATTTATTTGCATTGCCCTTTCCAATGAGGAAGACTTGTGGACCTAAACCACAGCAACAAGACTTTTCAAGGTTATTCTGAGTTGTTGGATAGTGCACTGGCATATCTCTACCTCAAGTACTGACTTCCTGTCAGCATGGATGTGCATAACACTCTCAGCCCACTCCATCATGCTCTCTCCACGTGGTACTTTGACACGCTCGTGTTTGAGGCGGCCAACACGGAACTCGCCTGGTTCATCCCTCCTCACTGTAGTGGATGGTCGTGTGCGCTCCATGGTTGCCTCCCTCCGGTTTTGGAGCCACACTATTGCCCTGTGTGCAAACACACATACACAGCATAATCACTTTAAGGTTCTATTTGAATCTTTTTAATTCTATTCATTTTAGCAAACCCTTTTACATTAATGACCATGCCTCCAACATGGTAGTTTTGTCCAAATTCAGTAGTATTAGGACAAATAAGGCTAGTACTTAGTTGCAAAAGTTTACAATACAATTTCACTTCAACGTTCCAATATCAGCATTGGGCTGAAATTTAAAACCTACAGACCTAGAGGCTCCAAATGCAGTGCAGGTGAAGAACAGCTGCCGCGTCTCAAAAGGTATAAGGAAAGGACACTTGCTGGTTAACTGTTCACACCAATCTGGTAGGGCTCCACTGGCCAATGCCAGAGGCTCCTGCAGAGCCAAGAAATAGCACATTTTGATGATATCATTTTTTACAGCAAATCTCCTAATATAGAGAATTTTCTTTTTAAAAAACTTATGCTAACTGTGTAAAAATGCTTCAGAAGTCATCTGTGTTAGCTGTCCTGTGTTAAACATAATTTTCAAGTCCCAAATCCAAAACATTATGAATTATTATTATCAATTATGAAGTGCTAGTATTAGTAGTGATAATGTGTAAAAAGCAAAACATTACTTCAATATTAATGACTTTTCTGCTACATTGTTTAATTTACACATTCATTCACAGTTGCACATTAATTCACAGAGCTCTGACTATTACCTCAATCTGTTGCAGAATTTTGGTTGTAATTTTTTTGCTGGTGAACTCCTCAGGTGATGCATTGAACTGTAGATCATCCAAATCTATGTAAAAGATTATCAAACAAATAAAGTACTCTACTACAACAACCTTGCTTTATGTTTACACGCTGAATTTATACACATTTTTCCATAAGAGGGAGTTTCAAATGCCTGAAATTTAAAATGAATGGCTTCACTGAATGAATTCTAGATAGAAAAATTAAACATGCTTACTTCAGCATCATTTTCATACATTTACTGAATTAACTCTTTATTAAAATCTTCAGTTGTAATTTAAAACAAACAAAAATCTCTTTATTACTTAACTGGACCACAATAAAAGGTCTGTGTACAAAGCAGCTATTGGACTCTCTGGTGCTTGAGATTGAGCTTACCCTCCTGTAGAGTACTGCCAACCGCTGGCTCACCTCCAATTATGAAGAGAATGCGCAGCAGCTGCAGCACATCCTCAACACCACAAGCACTCTGGGCTGAGCCAGCTTTGGCCTGAGGCTGCTCACGGGCACCACTTAAGATGTCGCAACTCTGAGTGACTGCCAGAGAGCCTGACCTGAGTGCTGAAGACCTGCAGCCCTGTTCACAGAAATCCTGGGGAGGGAGGGGTGGGAAGGGATAATCACACAATTAGAGCTGCAGCACAGAGATCAGCAGTCAACCTCTTACAGACTATCAGCAGACACTACACCAGGGATACCAGGTGACTCTACAATGTACTTGTTGCATTCTCAAAAAAAAGGAAAAATATGACTTATGATTAAAAAACCAAGAAACAAGCAAATAAACTAATTTGACTCAGAATGTCTAGAACAGGGGTGTCAAATTTATCCACCCAGTGTGGGTACAGGTTTTCATTCATTCCAACCAAGCGAAACCAAACCTGAGTCTACTGGTTTAAATAAACTGATTTAACAGGTGCAATCAGGTTCTGCCTGACTGGAACATCTATACCAGCACACTGCGGATAAGATTGGACACCCCTGAGCTAGAATGTTTTACTATACATTTACAAAAATTGTAACCACACAAATGACAGTAAAGTAATGAGGAAAAAAAAAACCTTCAGATACAGTGAAGAGGATACACACACACACACATTATATATATATATATACACACACACACATACACACACACACACACCCGGTCAAAAGTGTTTTAGAACATCCCCAATATTTAGTACAACTTTGCTACAGATTTTTATTTTATCACTTCTATATAACTGAGTCAGAACAAAAACATTTTACATTAGTTTTCAAAACATAATAAAGGCTCCTGGGTTTTGCTGTAAAAATAAGAA
>JAOVYU010000002.1:5730200-5742417 GCA_025674565.1 Synodontis membranacea | reverse complement strand
CACTACTAGTTACTGAAAAAAGTAATATTATTACAGTAACGCGTTACTTTGTAACGCGTTACACCCAACACTGTTTACATGTCTTTCACTTGTGTTCCGAGGTAGACTCAGCATTCAGCAACTCAACTCATGTTTCAGCATTAGCAGAGGCAGATGTAAAAGTTAACAGTTTATTTGTATAAACACAGGCAGACAAATCCAAAAGTACAAGGCAAGAGAAGAGTGAGGCAGGCAGAGTTCAAAACACCGGCAAATAGATATGCTCAAGATAATCCACAAACAAAGACTATAGAAACAGGCAGAGGTCAAGACCATAAACAAACGGGAATACATGGGGCTAGGCTAAAAATAGAATCCAAAAAACCAGAACAGAGTCCCAAAATACAGAGAGATAAAAAACATGAAAGAAAAGCTTGGCGATAAGTCAGAGAACATTAAAGCTTCACGCCGTGTGCACGAGTGACTACTTAAATAGTATCCATCATCACTGCACAAATCTAGTTCCATTTACACTGTGCTGCGGTGCATGCTCGGTGACAGGGTAAGGGTGGAAGTAACGAACATGAAGGGCTTGGATAGAGCGCATATGATGGCGCTCATTGCATGACAGAACCCCCCTTAATGGCGTTGTCTCCAAAGAGCTTTCTGGTGGCCACCTCGATTAGGCAGGCTTTAGGTCTAAGCGGGAACTCAGGCAGGAACTGGTGACTGGATCTGGATCCTCAGTGGGCTCTATGACTGGATCAGGATGTGGAGCAGGATCAGTGGATCAGGTTTTATAACAGGAACTGCTACTGGAACAGGCTCTGCAGCTGTGACTGGAACAGGCTCAGTAACAGAAACAGGAACTGAGGCTGTGACTGCAACAGGAATCAGAAACAGGAACAGGTGTAGGAGCACAAGCAGACTCTTTATGTGTGTCAGACAATGGAGTAACAGCATAGTTCTTAAAGCCTGGAGGTGAAGCGACAACTTAGTCCTCAAAGCCAGGAGGCGGAGCAACAACTTAGTCCTCAAATTCCAGAAACCAGCACTATTCAGTCACTTTCTGGAGAGAACTCTGTAACTGGCATAGATGTGAGCTGAGGAGCAGGAGCTGGAACATACATGGGCTGTGGAGCTGCAACAGGCTTGGACTTGGACTCAGGTGTAGACGTGTACTTGGAATCAGGCATGGACTTGGACTCAGGTATGGAGACAGCTTTGTCCCCTGAGGCACAGGTCTCTGGAACATACACATACATACCACCCCAAGGGAGGTGAGAGGGAGGTTTACTTATTTCTTTTTTTAAACAAATTTCATGTTCAAAAAAATAAAGTTCATGTTCAAATGAGCTTTATTGTCATTTCAACAATATACATGTGGTACAGTACATAGTGAAATGAAACAACGTTCCCCAGGACCATGGTGCTACATAAAAGACTACAACAAATATGGAAAGTGCATGTATGCTACATAAAGACAAAAAGAAAAGTAAAGTAAAATGCATGTGTGCAGACATGTACGAAAACATTAAAGGCAGTGCAAAACATCACGAGACAGTGGAACGACGGCGGTGCTCAGAGACATGTTGAAGATGTTGGTGAATACATCTGCTAGCTGGTCTGCACATTCTCTGAGCACTCTCCCCAGGATGTTATCTGGCCCAGCAGCCTTCTGTGGATTAACTCTGCAAAGAGTTTTCCTCACATCAGCTGTGGTCAGACATATCACCTGGTCGTGATATGGGGGTGGATTTCTTCACCGCCACGTCATAGAAGTCATTCAGCGCATTTGGTTAGGGAGGCATTACCAACACAGGCAGGTGTTGTCATCCTGTAGTTGGTGATGGCCTGGATACCTTGCCACATGCACTGTATGTCACCTCTCTCCCTGAAGTGACTGTGGACATTCCTCGTAATGCAAGACTTCCTCAGGTTTCTCATGGACTGATAGTTCATACTCGTTATGGCTAGAGACTCTGTCATCCTCTTCACTATGTTCCTGGACAGATGGCTCATGATCCTCTTCTCTGAAACCCGCAGCACTTGGCTCTCCATAGGTCCTCCTAGGTAACATATGCAGGAATTCCCTGTAGGATCCATGAGTCCTTCCATAATCCATGTCTGAAGATGAATCACTGTAATCATGTCTCAGGTCCGTTGCCCTTTCTATCTTTCTTGAGTACCCTTTGTGTCTGACTTTGTTGCCATCTGTAGACATGTCTTTGGTCTCACAGGTGACTCCTCAATACCTTTGACTTCTGGCATTCTCACGGACTGACTGATGGGCAAGAGGTGATCATGGTGCATCATCTTCACGCCACCCTTTCCATCACCAGGCTTCACTCTTTAAACCAGCAATTTGGGTAGTTTTCCGACCACAACATATGGCACTGAGCCCCAACGGCTTTCGAGCTTATGCTTGCCTTTAAGTCCCAGGTTTTGGAGCAGCACTCTGTCATCAACACTAATAGTCTGGAAACGTACTTTCTGATCATATGCCCTTTTGTTTGTTTGATGTGTTTTGTCAGCTGATTTTCTCTCAAGTGCATAGGCTTTCTGCAGATCTTCCCTCAGTTTCTCCACATACATAGAATGGTGTCTCTGTCCGGTTCCATCAGGTGAGGTGCCAAAGCAAAGATCCACCAGCAGCCTAGCTTCTCTCCCGAACATCAGAAGGTACAGGGAGTATCCAGTTGAGTCACATTTTGTACTGTTGTACGCATGGACCACGTAGAGAATATACTGACTCCAAGAACATTTCTTCCCTTGAGCTAGGGTTAAAAGCATTGATAGTAAAGTATGATTGAATCTTTCAGGTTGAGGGTTCCCTTGAGGGTGATAGGGTGTGGTACAGGATTTCTGTACCCCCAGTATCGTCGAGAGTTCTTTGATCAACTGACTTTCAAAGTCTCTTCCTTGGATTTTGGCTACTGTGAGGGCTTTCTGATTCCTCGTATGAAAAGCCTGCACGTAACGTGTAAAATGATCTGTCACAACCAATGCATTACTAAACCCCTTCGTGTCTGGTTCCATGGAGAGGAAATCTATGCAAGAAATAAATCTTCTGTCCAAAATAGAAACATGAAAGTCATTTTTTTTTTAACTTTAGCAAATTTACATCTATGTAAGTAAAAGCAGATATATATACTTGTATTATCAAGGTTTCCTCATGCCGACTCCATGGTATGCATCAGTGAAAAGGTCCTGTCTTGTATGTGTGCATAGGATTGTGGGTGATTATGAATGCAGAGGATTGACAAATGCATCCTTTGAAAATTCCCTGAAAAAAGGACCCTGACCTTGGTAGAATTTGGTTTAAAAAAAAAAAAAAGTCTGACCAAGATGACTATGAATATGAGCATGAAAACCTTGTATTGTGGTTCATGTTGATTTAATGGTCCACTTTGTAGGATTCAACCACCTGAATGACTCTCCCTTACACATTCCCTTCCAGTAGCATTTCAGAACGCATGGCGGAAGTCAGGTGCCCGTAGCATACTTCCAAATACTTTCACACTCCCTTGCTTTTTCTCATGCTAAATAATAAGCATGAGCCTCCATTAAAAAAAAAATTGGGTTCTCAAACTGCCACTGGATTTTGCTTCGGCAAAACATTGAAGGCACTCTGTAGAGGTTTGTCTTAACTGGACTACCATAGCTGCACTACATGGCATTATTTTTTCATTTTTATTTTGCAAATTAAGGTCAAGTTACCATATAGTCACCATATATGGTTCGTCACTTTGCTGGTATAACCACATTCATTCATCTGGGAAGGCTTTTCACCTGATTTTATCTTGACATTAGCAAAATCAAACTGGATCATAGCCACACAACACACATTGTTATGGATTATTATCTGAAAACAAGAAGCCAAATCGAACAAAAGCCAGGACAAAGATATTCCAAATAAGATACCCCACACTTACTTCTTAGAATTTAAGGTTTTTAAAAATTATGTTTTCAGGTTTTCATATTTGTAACAATGTACTAGAAACTCTGCCACAGTAAAAAACACCCTCCAAATATTTTTATTTATTTATTTTTTGCGATCCACTATCAGTTTCTGGTATCCGACATTATCAAACCCATGGCTGTATCTGTGCTTGATGAGTCAGTTGGAATATTTCTTTGAAAGTACTCCAATTGTTGAAAAAGGTGAAAACCCAAATATGCATTTGAAGCTAAAAAGAGTTGATCACTAAGTTGAAAGGAGGATTCCTCATACCACACCCCCCAAGTGTGTGAAATCAATATAAGTGTACACTATAATGTCATCTTGTGTTAATTTGGATGACATCAGCACTTGTATTCTCATGTTGATTGTATTCTCATATTGTATTGCAGTTACAGACCTAGTTCTGTATAAAGCCAAGTTCTGTAGTAGTATAGTATTAGTTTATTAAAATGCTGCCAAGAAATACACTATATGGACACTATTTGAACATTCCATTATAGATGTAGTCCCCCTCTTTCACTCTTCTGGGAAGGCTTTGCACTAGATTTTGGAATGTAGCTGTGGGGATTTGCCCATCATGCCCATATGGGCAAAAGGGCTTAGGTGTCCACATACCTTTTGCCATACAGTACATTTTAATTAAATATATTTTGGTATTTAATATATATTTTTTTTTAAAATTCAACTAATCAATTCTTATAATAATAAATTAAAAATATAGATTACAAAAATAAGCAATAGCTGCAGACCTACATCAACTGAATTTTTGTCTCCAGGGCCAAGTGTGTTTTGAAAAATCTCTCCCTACAAGTGGCCAATCGGGTGACGTAGGAAATGTAACCTACCTATGTCTTGTTTGTACTAGAAAGACTGTATGTCACATGTTAAACAACAAAGCAGATCAGGAGGGGGCATGGAATGAGAGTGCTAGGACACAAACACGTTAACTATCCAACAGTGCCAGAGAAATCACACAACAAACCCGAGGGGCGAACGCGGAAGAACACCAGGGGAGAGTAAGCAGAGATGACACAATAACAACGTCCACCACTGACGGGTAACAAAGCCTCGCACCGAAGCATGTGCAAGCGCTCGGGTGTGTATGTGCGCAAGGAGGAGTGTTCGTATCAACAGAGTCTGCGCAGGAAAGAGAAGACATCGTGCAGGAGCGGGCATGGAAGCTGCAAGGGGGAGGAGCGAGCGAGTGCACGGCACTCGCGCCATGACAATACCCCCCCCCCTTAGGGGCACTCTCTCCGGAGCGCCTACTGGTAGACTGGTGTGGTGGGCCAGGGTCCGTGGGCTGTGGGAGGCCTGGGTCCCGGATCAAGGAGGCTTGGGGTCCTTGCTGCGGTGGCGGCGCAGCTGAATTGAGGGCAGTGTCTGAGGTTGTGAGGGGCACCAGGGCAGACCTGGACCTTAAAGCAGCAGCTGAGATTGGAGCGGACTTGGGCCATGGGGCTGAGGCTGAGACAGCCTCCGTGGCTCAGACCAAGGCTATGAGGGACTCAGATGCTGAAATTGAAACTAGGGCAGGCCCTGGGGCTCGCACTTGGACCAGGAAGTACTTTGATGTTGAAACTGGGACTGGGGCAGGCCCTGAGGCTTGTGTAGGGACTGGAGCGGGGTCTGGCGCTTGCACTGGGACCAGGAGGTGCTCTGAGGCTGAAACTGGGACTGGGGCAGGCCCTGAGGCTTGTGTAGGGACTGGAGCGGGGTCTGGCGCTTGCACTGGGACCAGGAGGTGCTCTGAGGCTGAAACTGGGACTGGGGCAGGCCCTAAGGCTTGAGTAGGGACTGGAGCGGTCAGTGCACTGACCAAGAAATCCCCAAGGAGGTTCTCTTGGCCAGCAGAGGCACAACAGGCATTTGATAGCAGAGCATCACACTGCCTCCACCAGCTTGCCTTCTTCCCACAGTGCATCCTGGTGCCATGTGTTCCCCATTGAAACGACTCCCACACACATGATGTACAGTAAAAGAAAATATAATTCATCAGACCAGGCCACCTTCTTCCATTGCTCTGTGGTCCAGTTCTGATGTTCATGTTCCCATTGTTGGCATTTTCGGCAGTGGACAGGGGTCAGCATAGGCACCCTGGCAGCTATGCAGCCCCGCATGCAACAAACTTTGATGCACTGACACCTTTCTATCAGATACCACATTAACTTCTTCAGCAGTAGCTCATCGGCTGGATTGGAACACATGGGCCAGCCTTCACTCCCAACGTGCATCAGTGAGCCTTCCCCACCCATGACCCATGTACATACACATACACACACAATGGACAAAAGTATTGGGACATACCTCTTAATTATTGAATTCAGGTATTTCACTCAGACCCATTGCCACAGGTGTATAAAATCAAGGTCCATGGTACATAAAAGTCACCAACGCTCTGCTGATTCCATAGCTGAATAGTTCCAAACTTCCTCTGGCATTAATGTATGCACAAAAACTGTGTGGTGGGAGCTTCATGTAATGGGTTTCCACGGCTGAGCAGCTGAATGCAAGCCTCATGCAAGTGGTGTAAAGCACACTGCCACTGGACTATCGAGCAGTGGAAATGTTCTACGGAGCAACGACTTATGCTTCTCTATTTGGCAGTCAGATGGGCAATGCTGGGAGAAGATGATGTTACCCACACACACACACAGTGCCTCAGTGGGTTAACGCACATGACTAGATTGTTGGGGATCGCCAGTTTGAGCCTTGGCTCTGGTGACTATGTTTCTGAGCTTGTATCCTAAGCCACAGCCATACCTGAGCCCCATACCATTTGGTGACATGGAAAAGGTCATTCATGCTTTTATCGCATCACAGTTAGATTACTGTAATTCTTTGTACCGTGGAACAAGTCAGTCATGTTTGTTCTGTCTTCAACGAGTGCAGAATGCTGCTACTCGAGTGCTCAGTGATACAAAAGAGAGAGACCATATCACTCCAACTTTAGCTTTGACCACATTCTACTTCCAAAATTAGATGAACATCCTCTCAGTAGCTCTTGGCTGTTCCAATTAAAGACAAAGGGTGACCCCAAGGCTATGAAACAGTCTACTGAAAGAAACTAGAAGTGCTTCTTCTTTGGCAGATTTTAAAACAAGGCCTTTGAAAAGTCTATATCATGATTAGAATTGTGGCTGTATGGCTGTTTTTGTTTTGTGTAAAACCAAATGAATGAAAGATCGTCATGCATCTTTTCTTTTCAAGCAGTGACTATTTTACATTATTACACTCTAAAATGTAATTAGGGCTTTATGTAGCTTTTACCTTATCACTACAATACATTTTTAATTTATTTAATTTGAACTTTTTATTTAATTTGAAACATTAATTTACCTATTGTTGTTGGACTTACATTTCTTATTTGAGTGGTAATTCAGCTCTTAATTCAAATACAAAGTTTTATTTTTTAAATTAAGTTGTGTTATTAAAGTTACAGACCACAATGATTGTATACTGCTGTATAAGAAGTTAATATACCAACTGATGTGAAGCAAATAGTGAAGGGAATGCAGGGAAGCGAGTGCACTTATGTTACTATGTGCATTTGTGATTTCACCGATGCGGTGCGTTTATGTTTGGATTCACTGAGCATGTAGGTTTGTGTAGTTTCACTGACGAGTCAGATGCTGCCCATATTATATTATACCACACCAGGTTTTCTGTGCCAGAGATGCCACAGTTGTGTTGTAAATCCTTTTTTGTTTGATCTCAGGAAATATTTTAATAATTTAAGATACCAGATTTCTGTTGTTCATGAGCTATAATCCAGTCACTCACTCATTTTTTACACCATTTATCCATTGAGTGTCATGGGGAAGCTGGAGCCAAACTCAGCTGACTACATGTACGAGGCTGGTTACACACTGGACAGGTTGCTAGTCCATAGCAGGGCCACTTTAAGCCATAATTACACAATTAAGACAAAAAGGCTTGATATATTCCACTTTATGTGTAATGAAAATATGGAATAAATGAAATGACAAAACTGGGAAGGTGCACATCAAAAACATTAGTAGGCGTAATTAACTTGAACAAGGTTGATTATTTTGTCAAACCCTCATTTTTCAATATGCCTTTAGAGAACTAAGAAGTAAATGACTGAATAATGGTTCACACCAAAGATTATGAAGAAAAGTGCAATCCTTGTGACTGACTGTAACACGATTGTTGGTACCAGATTGGGTTTGAGTATTTAACAAACTGTGAAAAGCTCAATTTGAAAATTTCACAAACTGCTGATCTCCTGGGAATTTCACACACAACAGTCTTATGTTTACAAAGAATATTATGAAAAACAAACACGAAAGAGCTTCAGTCCTGTGAGTGAAACCACCTTTTTGATGAGAGGTCAGAGGAAAATATCCATATTGGTAAGAGCTGCTAAGAACAACACAGCAAGTCATATGTACAACTTTGCAAGTGTTCAATTCTGTGGTGAAGAGAAAGGCATCTCAGGATGTACAAAACACCAACCTTGGGATAGACAATCTACAACAGCAAAAAAAAAAACATTGGGTTCCATTCATGTCAGCCAAGAACAGGAATCTGAGGCTATCATGGGCACAAGCTCTTGACAGTTGAAAATTAGAAAGAAATATCGTCTGGTCATCAACTGTCCAGTTTCAGGGAGTCTGTGCCCATGAAAGTCCCGGAGTGGAACCTAGTCACACACCTAACTCAAGGTTTGAAGTGTCATGCATTATGAAATGCTTTTCTGCTGACCACAGTGATAAAAAGTGCTTATTTGAGGTACTATAGATTTCCTGTTAGCTTAGACCTGTTTGGTCATTCACACAAACAAGTATGACATGGTTTCAGTCAAAGACCTCATCCCCCTCTTGACCTGTAGCTGCATGATTTTATACATTGCATAAATGCAGAGCAGGTGTGACTGTATGTGAACTACAGTTCACATATGAATGAATACATGCTCTATAATTCTCTGGCTCTTCTCTGTGACTTTACTGTTACCTGAATTATACATATTATAAATCTTATTATTAGCATTATTGAGATAACAAATAACAAAAATTTGGGGAATGCAACTGGAAAATGCAGTATTACTTAGGCACATTTCAAACACAAAATGTACAGGAAGCAGACAGGAAAACTGGATAAAAAAAATTTTATTAAACCACATAATATTCATGGTGGCAGGACAGCCTGGGGTTTTTCCTCTGGTGAAGACTAGATGCTAATGTGACAGATGAGCGCTGAGCACTTAGTATGCTGCCGAATACTACATAACTGACATAATATCAGCCATGGCACTTCAAATTACAGAATTAAATATCACTATCTTAAAAGTGATTCTAATACTTTATTTATTCAAGTGAAATTTGTCAGAACTCCACATAATTGAAAACTACAGCAGCAGAACTCCCAAAGAAAACACCAAGACCAGATGAAATTTCCTGTTTAAAAATGAACTGCTAGCTAGAGTTATCATATTTTACATAGAGCAGAGGAATTTGTTAGTTCTTAGACTTGCCGGTTTGAGGGGCAAGACAATGAAAAAGGTACTTAAACTGTCATATGTTTCGATAATATAAACTAGGGATGCACCGAATATTTGGCCACCGAAAATTTTCGGCCAAAAATGGGCAAAAATGCATTTTCGGTTTATCCACTTTACACATTTGTATGCACTTTGTTGTAGTAGTCCTACATAGAGCTGAAGATCTCTTGATTTCTATCATTTTACACGGGCTCGGGCCGGGCTCGGGCTTGCGCATTAAATGAGCGGTCAGGTGATGTGTTTCGATTAGCGCGAGAAAGATGCGAAAATGGATGGTGAGGAGGTGAAACGGCAACGAAAGCAAAGTCTGAGGTGTGGAAAAGAGAGCTGTGTGCATGCGCACATTTGAATAATGTCGGGCTGTAAATGGGTTCGGGCTTTTAAAAAGCTGTCAATCAAAATGTACTTGTCGGGCTCGGGCCTTGTCGGGCCTAACTTATAAGGCCCGATTACAGCTCTAGTCCTACATAATGTTAAAATGCACTTTGTTTTATGAGAGAAGATAATTTTACAATCTGTCAGCAGGCCTAAGCCTGTAGGCTATTTAGGAGTGGTGCCAAGTAAAACATTTTATTTAGAATTGTATTTTATTTTATATTCTGTATATTTGTAATGTCAGAATTAAGTTATAAATAAATATTTTCATATGTATGCAATTGATTTATTCTTTGAAGCATAAATATTAATTTATGCAAGTACAATGCCTTGACTTTAGGGAGACAAGTAAACACATTCCCAGCCCAAGCAATGGTAGAAAAAAAAAATTGGAATAATAATTTATATCGGTGTTTCGGTTTCAGCCAAAAATTCATTTCGGTGCATCCCTAATCTAAACCACACTGGGTATCCTTAGTTACCTTTGGTATCTTTGCTTAATTTTTTTTTTTAAAAACTATTATCTATTCATAATTACAAAATACATAATACAAAATTACATTATACCACCTTTTTTAATCAGAAATTTTAAATGGTAATAGATTTATGAAATGAAATGCAAACAATGATATGCAAACAAAGAATTCCAAATAACTAGCTTGTCATTTTATATGAAACGCTTACCAATATACATTTCTAAAAATTAAAAACGTCAGTGCATTAGAACATACCTAAAACACTTCGTTTAAAAGTAACACCAAAACACTGTCCTGCAAAACAGATGATGCAACAGCAAAATATTAAACAAACACAGGCTAGTAATTATAGACTATTTTTGTACTATTCAGTATTAATCCATAAAATAATCATCCTCCTCCTCCTCTTCTCCTCTCATTGATGGACTGTCCTTGTCGGAGAGCATATTCCAAACAACAAAGTTATCATCTTCAGCTTTATAAAGAAAAATAAATGGAAATTCTTAAGATTGAGAGTCAATTTAAAAACACTACTTGTGATGCATGAACATATTGTACCAGAACACATACCCACACATCTCTTCTTGGTTTTCCTTACTGACAGAACAGGTGTGAACTTGTCCTGCTAAAAAACATTATTGTTAAATAAGAATACAAAGACAGCATCAAAAGGAACAAAAAAAAAAAAAAAAAAAAAAATGTAATTCAGCTTGGTGCTGGCTGGGTACACATTAATACGTGTCTCAGAAAAGGGGTTAACTTAAAGAATTTTAATAAACTGAGAAACGTTTCTTAAGCCCATATATAATTTTGGAGGATTTTGGTATTCAAGGCCACAAATACAGCTCACACAAATATTTCAGTGTGCCTAAATGGTGATAGAATGACCGTTATAAGCAATAAATGGAACTACCCTGTCTCTGTCACATGTTCCAAAACATTAATGTTCAATGCTCAATTAATGTTTTATAAATAATTCTTATCTATAAACCATGTAATTCATGAATAAATTAAACTTTCTACTTATGGGAAATCAATGTGGTATAAGCAGTATTATAGTCTACACACCATACTGTTATAGGAAAATAATCCACTTTGGGGACAGAGTGGCAATCCAGCCAAGTGTGAATAATGGAGATAGATACCGACTGCTAACCCTAATCTTGTATATTCCATGTAAAACAGCTTAGACTCGCTGTCATTCATGCATTTCAGTACACAGACAACGTTAAAAGTGGCAATGGGCCTGCTATTCATGACCGCATGTAATACCATTGTTACGAGAAAAGTCTTAAGTGTTGAACTAGCAAATAAATTGAAAAGAGAGGATAAAAATAGACTATGAGTTGGTAGGTGGGTGGGTTTTGGCAAGTGACCAAACTGGGGGAAAACTGGGGGGTCTGTCTGTCTACCTATCTATCTACCCAATACATTTCATTCGTAAATTCACACCTACCTTAGGACTGCTTTTTCTTCTATGGTTGCCTTGCCGTTTTACCTTCTGTAGGTGGTAAATATACTTATCATTGTTGTCCCTTAGACAAAAAGAATATAAGTTACACATCACCAAGTCCAAATAGCAATCTGCACCATCTGCAATGCAACTTAGATATATAAAATCTTTACACAATAACTTTATTTAAATGCTTAGGTCCCTCTAACACAGTTAAACTAAATCTTAAATAAGTCCCTATGCATATGTACTGTTTTCATGATATATTTGTGTCATAACATAATGGTAGAGGTGTGCATTGGCACTGCCCTCACGATTCGATTATGATTCACCAGGTAACGATTCAATTCAATTCGATTCTATGATGCTTTGCGATCCATCAAAATTCTACTGCACACAAGGCAAATTTTTTATCAGTCATGAGGCAATACAAGCAGATATTAAAC
>JAOVYU010000002.1:5705186-5726958 GCA_025674565.1 Synodontis membranacea | reverse complement strand
CAGTCCACCAAAGGACTTCACTGAGGTGTTTACGGTTTGGGCTGCAGCCGGACTTTTGCGTAGGGAAGAATAATAAACAACCAGCACAAAAACAATAGGAGTCCTACGCACTTGCTTGGACCCCTAATAAAGTTTACCACAACCATTTTTACTATAATTAGTGGTAGTTGCAATAGTAGTAGTATGGAGGTTTGGAAAAAGCCAAAGGATGCCTTCAACAAAAAATTTCTACAGCCAACTGTCATTTCTTATGACAACAACGATCATTAACTTCAACAACAGAATAGTCTAACAACCAGCACATATACACCGATCATGGAATAACATCATGACCACTGACATGCGAAGTGAATTACACTGATTATCTCATCATGGCACCTGTTAGTGGATGGGATATATTAGGCAGCAAGTAAACATTTTTCCCCTCAAAGTTGGTGGGTTAGAAGTAGGAAAAATGGGCAAGCGTTAGGATTTGAGCACGTTTGACAAGGGCCAAATTGTGATGGCTAGACGACTGGGTCAGTGCATTTCCAAAACTGCAACTTCTTTGGGGTATTACTGGTCTACAGTGGTCAGTATCTGTCAATAGTGGTCCAAGGAAGAAACAGTGGTGAACCAGCGGCAGGGTCATGGGCGGCCAAGGCTCATTGATGCACGTGGGGAGCGAAGGCTGGCCCATGTGGTCCGATCCAACAGAAGAGCTACTGTAGCTCAAATTCAAAAAAAAAAAAAAAGCTAAAAAAGTTAATGCTGGTTCTTATAGAAAGGTGTCAGAATACACAGTGCATTGCAGTTTGTCGCGTATTGTTGACCACCAAAAGCGTCAACAATGGGCACATGAGCATCAGAACTGGACCACAGAGCAATGGACCGAGGTGGCCTGGTCTGATGAATCATGTTTTCTTTTACATCAGGTGGATGGCCAGGTGCGTGTGAATTGCTTACCTGAGAACACAGGGCACCAGGATTCACTGTGGGAAGAAGGCAAGCCAGCGGAGACAGTGTGATGCTTTGGGCAATTTTCTGCTGGGAAACCTTGGGTCCTGACAACCATGTGGATGTTACTCTGACACGTTCTACCTACCTAAGCATTGTTGCAGACCATGTACACCAGGAGTGTCAAACCTGTCCAGAAAGGGCCAGCTTGGGTGCAGGATTTCATTTATCCACACTGGCCCTTTCTGGACAGGTTTGACACCCCTGATGTACATCCTTTCATGGAAACGGTATTCCCTGATGGCTGTGGCCACTTTCATCAGGATAATACACCCTGCCACTAAGCAAAAATGGTTCAGGAGCACAACAGGGTGTTGCCTTGAGCTACAAATTCCCCAGATGTCAATCCAATAGAGCATCTGTGGGATGTGCTGGACAAACAAATTCAATACATGGCATTCCCACCTCGCAACTCACAGGACCGAAGGGATCTGCTGCTGGCATCTTGGTGCCAGATACCACAGCACACCTTCAGGGGTATAGTGGAGTTCATGCCAGGTCAGGACTGTTTTGGCAGCAAAAGTGGGACCAACACAATATTAGGTTGGTGGTCAAAATGTTATGTCTGATCGGTATATAATGCAATTTTATAAGACCTGTTGGTTCCTATATTCCAGGAGGAAAATGCCCCAATCATACTGTTAAAAGTATTCCAGATCGGTTTGATAAACACCAATATGAAGTCAAGTGCCATGCAATCACTATCCTTACATCAAGTTCTTATTCTTCATCCCTTAAAGAACTTGACGTTTTTCTTTTTGAAAACGGATTATTCAAGAAGGATCACCTCTTCAAAATAATATGTTTATGTTATGGATGATGGACAACTCTCACATTTATTTTTGTAAGAAATCAGGATTTGGGAATCAGGCACACTTTGGCAGGAATCACTCCAGGTGAAATATTGTGTAGTCTGAGCCCCATCTGCAACCATGTAGTAGAGGATAGAGGGGATGCAGATCATATAGTAGGGGGATAGAAGGGATGCAGATCATCTGCATCTGTTTAGTAGGGACACGGGGGATGGAAGGGTTGGTGTATGTATACATGCAGAGAAAGAATTAATTGAAAAGAATTAATAAAGTTATAATGCTGAAAGACATTCAGATTTAGTAAAATATAAGCTGTTATATGAAGAGCTTGCAAATGTCTTTTTCGCCTAATCAGTGTGAGCTCTTTGTGATAATACGTTGTTGCTTGACTAGACCTATTTACTCTGATTATTGCAACTGTATTTCTAAAACTCAGGTCAGCTAGACATCTTTGTGGTCAGACTGACACTACCTTGGGGTGCAACTGAATTCAATTTTTTTTTTCCTTATCACAAGTAAATGCAATTGTGTTGAGCTTATTGGAAAGCGGATTTATAATTAAAGAAATGTTAAATGCAAATAGCCAGTTTGGTCAACATATTCCTTAATGTAAATGACCACTCACAGTACTGACCTATTACAGGAAGAAAAAATAAATAAAAATGGCTTACTCATTAAGTTTTTGCAGCTCTTTGTCAGTCCATGCTCCTTCTAGTGCATCTTGTCCAATCTCAGGGAGCTTTGCAGTTTGTTCCTTGTTGTTTCTTCTACTTGTTTTACTGTTCACTGATGGCTTTGGGTTCTTGCCAACATTATCTGGCACAGAAGGTTGAGGAGTATCTTTCTTTTTAGATTGCTTCGTTGTCCTTTCAGAAGCTCCTGATCTTTCCCTTTGTCTCGTCCTCTTCAGAGTAGACTTTGAATTTGTGCTTTTATCTTCTCTATTTGGCTCTGAAGGGGGACTTTCATCACCAGCAGCAGTAATCACATAATTCTCATATTTATGTGGAACCTTCTTTTGCCTTTTTGTGTTCTTTTTACTGGTCACTTTACTTTGCTGCATAGAGAAACCAGAGTCCTTATTCTCAGAAATGGCATCAATCGTATGAACTATTTTGTTTTTCTGCTTCAAATTTTTTCTTCTGCACCCTTTTGTAGGATCTAGAGGTGTGAATAAGTGATCTGAATCTGCTCTTTTCTGAACTTGAGAACTGGTGTCAGTGTCTGAGTATGGAGTGGAGTGCTTCTCATTCTGAATTACACTTTGAAGATGCTTCCGGTTGAACTGTGTTTTAATTTTTCCCTCAGGGGCCTGGATTGCAGAAACACCACCTTCATCACAATACACACCAAACCTGGAACGCTCAGACTCTGAGCCCGTAGAGCTTCTCTCTCTTGAATATGACCGTCCCCTCCTGAGGTACATGCGCTCTGACTGTGCTTGCTGAGGAGAACACTGTTTGGCAGCAGCAGCTTTTTCTGTTCCAGAGTCAGAACTAAAAACTTCATCCTGAGATTTCTTCTGTGAAGCATTTTCCCATGCTTTGGCTCCCTCAGTCCTCCAAGACTTTTGTTGTTTAACACGTCTCCTTGGTGCCACAGTATCCTCATCACTGCTGTTTTCCACTTCTGTCACTTGTGTATAATCAAGGGAAAAAGTCAACAAAATAACACTGGTAAAACTAGGGAAGCATCAATACCAGGCACGTGTGATAATACAATTTAACTGCACATGATTGTAAACTGGAGCAATATCCATTGACATTTAGTCCAATTATATTATATTACCATACATGCCAAACTTTGCTGCAAAGGACCTCTGCTATTTACCATTAAATAAGCAGCCTTTTTCTTCACAATAATACATGAGATGAGCCTGTTCATCTGAACTAATTGTGACATCTATTGTCAACTCCTCAGAGCTCATCAAATTAACATGGCTGCACACATCAGCGGTAGACAGCATTAGCACTTCTTAAATTTAAATGAGTTATGTTCAAGGGTGGATGGTAACAAAGTACATTTTTCAAGTATCTGTACTTTACTTGAGTATAGGGCTATGTGATAAGGGCATAAAATCTTATGATAATTTTTCATATCAGCTGATATCGATATACATCAATATATAAATCAAAACACAATTTTTTCAAGCCTAAAGGTTCTGTTTTACTACTAAGCGAGATGTGAAGATATCATAAGGTTAATTGTGGTTTAAATATTATTTATTTTCTGTCAGAAGTTGACAGACAAATGTACTATAGAACATTATCCAACTGTATTTCAAGTAAATGAAATATGTATATATAATTAGGGCTGGAGCGATATGACCTAAAAAGTGTGATATTTTCTGTTATTTTCACAATAACAATATTTATCACCATATATTGTGCTATGAAAATAATGCTCAGAGACAAAAGAAAATGAGAGCACATGCAGACTGTTTTAAAAGTCAATTTTTTTTTTTCTTTGCTCTGGAACTCGATCAGTATTTGCTTTGATGTTAGGATTAGGCTTATGCTACTGCTGCTGAATGTAATATAACAAAGCTAATATCTTTAACCAAGTTCTTCATATCATGCTATTGATGTGTTAATAGGGGGTAAAAACACTTCAGGTACCTGTTCATTTCTGGAGGAAAGATAATATTTCGACTAAATTGCGATACTCAATATATGAAAATATACAGCTGGCTGACAATAAGAATGGTCACATTGCGATAAGATAACTTACTGATATTTCACTTAGTCTTACTTGATTACTAATTGTTTTGGAAATTTATTACTTTTACTCCACTACATATGAAACACATATTGTACTTCTGACCGCTACTTGTTACATTTAGTGTGACTTTGAAGTATATTATTGAGTCTTGTGCTTTGAATATAATGTACACGTACACGCACGCCAAATTTGGTAGACATTTAGATGTCCCAAGACAAAAATAGGGTTAGGGTTAATATTTTGGATTTTCTGCATTTTGACACATTTTAACATTCTCCTCCTAGACAGGATGCCAAGATTTTACAGATATTAAATTGCAACATTGGAAATGTTTTATATCTTTCTGAGTGCTGCAACTTTATAACTTTACTGAACTTTAAAAAGGTACTGTATCATAACTTCTCCATGCATTGTTTGATATAGATCAAACTTCACAGGTTATTGGTTACAACGGTTCTGAATATATCTCCATGCCCACAGTGACACCCTGGTATAGCTTCACCACCTGGGCACAGAAAGACACATCTTGGCGTTATTCTGACATTGGAATAATATCAGATTTGGCATACATGATGTCAAGATGTTACTGATGTTCATGAAGGGATCTTTGATATCTTGCACAATGTTGAAATGGGGAAAATTTTTATGTCTCACCACACATCAGGAAGAGCATCATAACTTCTCAAACATCACAGGTTATTGTTTATGATGGCTATGATAACAACACGCCCTGAGTGACTATGGTATTATTATTATTAGACTAAATAATAAAACTTTGAATTGATTGACTTCTAATCACCTTGCATGGAAAACCATACTTTTATCCATTAGTTGTACTGTTTAAATGATTATTAATGAAGCAATTTACACTAGGTTTAGGATGTAGGGCACTGCTCTACCTATCTGGTTTATGGACAGTAAAGTTCACACAATCTCCATTGTTGGACATGTGCACATCAACCCTGAGAAACCTACACTTTGTGTCAGGGTTACAGTTTGGGCCTGTGGCCAAAGAAGCTGTGAAGAAAAGGGCAGATATTTCAGAAACTTTAACTCAACACAGCCAAATGGAGCAGTTATCTGGCACCCTCAAGCAACCACAGCCTGGCTTGTTGGCTAGAAGCTCACATATATTGGCCTCATGCAAGTCCTTAAAAAGCATGAATAAATAAGCAAGATATTGGATATATTGGATATTGGAGAGACCTGAATACCTGATACCTGTATCAGTATAGTTGCATCCCTAGGAAAACACTACATAAATATAATGAAAAGATCATAAATCTTACCAGGGGGTTTGTACACAGGCTGTTCACTAGGCAATTTTAGTGACTTTAAAAGTACCACTGGTCTTGATTTTGGCTAAAAAAAAACAAACACATCATCAAATTGTATAAAGAACAAATAAAAAATCTTTCACAGAAGGGAATAAAAGGTGCAGAATAGAACTGGCTACCGTCAATAAAATGGATGTTGACGTATAATCCTCATGGACCGTTACATTCATATCAGGCCCTACAGTGATCCTGCCTCCTCTCCAGTACTCCAGAGGAGGTTTGATGAGACGGCCACTACGGGAAACTGGAGCACTGTGAGGCGGCACACTGCCTGCAGAGCTAACAGCTGCGCCAGAGAGAATTTAACATATTTGCCATGTGTAAATTAATACAACTACAAAATCTGTTGAAAATCTACACACCAAAAGCTTATTTTTCTTGATGACCTTGATATATAAATGTAAAAGTTAAATTTTTCTTTTTACATATGCAGTCATTTTGTTGACTGAAGCTGGATATAATTAATAGCTAACTATTATATTTTCTACTCTCAGGATTGATTACTTAGGATTTTTATACAGCAGAAATTTAAATAGCTTAGCTTAAACATTTTCTATGTGTATTAAGAATTAGTAGACTTACGGGTCACCGGGTCCTTTGACTTAAGCTGTTTGGATATCCGTTTTTTGGAGGGCCGTTTCTTTTGTAGTTCACATGGTGCTGAATTGTTCCTTTGTTGATTTTTTCCACTTCTAAAAAGGATAGATACTTTATGAAGCAATCATATTACAAGCATCCCATGAAGTTCCCTTTAAAGGAAACCAATATAAAGGGGCAGCTCAAAATACATCAACATACCCTTCATTATCAGCCAAAAATTTATTCAGGTACTCCTTCCACATTTCCGGAAAGCCAAAAAGAAATTTCTTCCTAAACCACGAAGGAAATGCTGGGGAAGATAGATTTCAGTTAGGCCACCAAAGCATTTAAGATCTGGAATGAAAGCAGATTGAAAATGTACAAGAATGTACAAGAATGATTTGCTTACATGAACTGTGGTAGTGTGACATTTTTCCAACAAGAACATAGGTCCCACCAGACGCAGTCTTAACTAGGTTACTTGAAACTCGTTCAGTGATGCAACTACTATGCCAAGGGATATTGTTGTCTCTAAAAGAAAACGTTTTTTTTTTTTTTAAGACATGTCTACTCACACAAATTGTGCCTACAAATGCTGACAGTTGAAATCATTTGCATTTTCATCTTTTCCAATTGTATGGACAGAAAAAAGTTTTCCAAATAATAATTTCCACACGAAAGCAACATCTGAAACTACAAACATAAGAATACAATTATTTCTCATTATCTATAAAACGAACTTACATGCGAATGCCATCAACAATAAGTTCCCTGCTGTGTAGCTTCAAGACCCAATCTCTTAAATGAATCCCGTTCACCTAACATTCAGTTTGGATACAAAGAATTGTACCAAACAGTCAAGGAATATGTTATGCATAGCATGTGATTCAACATGTTCCAATATTTTATTTCATGACGTAAACAGTTTATTCATTACAAACAAATGGAAATAAATGAATAACCATGTGTTAAAATCTTTACTTACATTTGTCCTTCCATCCGGTGCTTTATCTAGTTCTTTAGTCTGCTGTTTGGACTTAACTTCTGTCATTTGCTTCCGGGGGATGGAGATGCGGGGTGAAAGCTGCAGCAGAGAATCCTCCATCAGATTAGGAAGGGTCTGAGGTGGTGCTTCTAAACTCTTGCACTGCCTAGTAGACATCTTCTCTGGTCTGCTTTGGGAAGCAATGTCCAACCTCTGAAGTTTATCCACCCTATTGCTGTCATCATCTAATGTACCTTCTGAATCATCCCTTACACTCATCTCACCAAATATGCCATGATAACCTGCAAACAACAGGAGGGACACAGATAATTAAAGACATCTGTCACTGAGTGCCAAAATGTTCACAAAATTCAATACAAAAAAAAGTACATACTTCTATTTTTGACACTATTCATTAACTGTATGTGCTTTGAACGTCCTGACTGAGCAGGTAAGTCTTCAGGCATGCGCTCCAGCAAAACATATGCTCCTGAGGAAAATGAAATGAAGATTTGCTTCAGCAAACTTTTGTATTAAAACTTACAGAATATCAAGTGAAACCAAATGCAGATTTGCAGTAAAAATGAGATGCAACAAAGCAACACAACCCAAAAAATAACATAATCAAGTTTAATATAAATGATACAAAACAGGTCAAGCAACCATAGCCACCTATGCTGCCATAATGACAAGCATCTATTCAGCAATTGAATAGGAACAAGCTGCTCATAAATATTCGTCAGGCCTCCTCCCTCAATATTTTTAAAAAGCAGCTAAAAACACACTTTTATACTCTGGCTTTTAGTTAGAACTCACTGTTTTATATTTTTTTTATTTGTATCACCTTTTATGTCTTGTTCTGATTATGCTCTTGTTTTAAGTGTTGCTGTTTTTGGGTCATGGCGTGTCAGGTCGGCCCATCATTGGGTGTTCCTGTGTATGTTTGCAGGGTACCTCCTGCCTGGCATGGTGCATCTAGTGGTTGGCTGATTTGTCATTACTAGACCTTCTTATTATTTTTTATTATTTTCTATTACTATTGATTTTTAAATTGCTGTGTTTTTTTTTTTTATTTGTATTATTTTGTCCTTATTGCTGGTTTTTACTGTTCTCTTTTATTGTTTGTCTACTCTCTGTAAAGCACTTTGAGCTACATACAAATGTATGAAAAGTGCTATATAAATAAAATTTATTATTATTATTGAATTGAAATTACAGTTCTTTTGGTCTAATTTAGCATGCATCTGACGGAGATTATTTCTACCAAAAATATACCGGTATGTAGGGGAAATGCAGATTTATAGGTCTATATACATGTATATATATATTCTACCCATTCTTTCTATAGTGTAGTAAAGTATTTAAATATTCTGAGTAACTTTAGATGATATTCTATGCAGCGCTCATATTTAAATTCACTCATTTTAAAGCTTAGCAGATAAAAAAAGTGGTATTCTGCTATTGTGTTTTATGGAATTAAGCTCTCAAATGAGCTTAACATTATCTCCAAGCTTGGTGTAAAACTGAACATGATTCTTTGTCAAATTAATTCGAAAAATTTGATAGTGAATTAAAATGCATATACGTTATACACAAATTACCCATAACTTGTTTGAACACATGGCTGGCTGATTTAGTAACACACCAGTATCTGAAGATATTTTACATAAAATAAAATATTTGCCAAACGTGATCTCAGCTTAAAAAGCTCATTTGATGAGTAGGGTTAGGAACTGTTTATATTTATAATAATCAGTTCATATTTGAACTGATTCCGGTAGAGGTACCTCAAGGACCATTTTTTGTGGTACTTACTCTTTCTGTAATAGCAAAAAAAAAAATCATTTCATCTGTACAAACTACTCACTTTCAACATTGCTAATTATAACGTTTTACACACCACACAAAACCTCCTCTTCCTCTCTCATCCCTCCCAAAACCATGCATACAACATCCAGCCTTTCAGGCTATCTCCAGGACATAGCACAAGCATGTTACTGTTACTCTCTCACCCAGATGTGCTCTCAGGTAACAAAATTTGGCACTGATTGATTTAACATGAAATGGTACTCTGTTTTACCAATGTTTTTCAGTCATTGCCCTGAAAAGTGCCAAGTTGTTTACCCAACCCTAGTTATGACAATCATCACGTCAATCCACTGCAAGTTGCTCTTTATCGTATGCAGGATTGAATAACTTGATTGAACTTTGAAACTGTAATTTCATGTGTGACCAGTGTTTAGAGGACTCTGGAGTATTATCATTAGCATTTTACTCCAACCCTCAGGTTTAATTTTCCCAGAGCTATCATGCACATTTTCCTGTCTAACTGGTAAAACTTGGTCTTTATTAGTGATTGTGCAGTGCACAACACTATTGTTATATTTACTTTTCTTCTTCTTCTAATTATTATTATTCTGCCAGTCCACAAATAACCAAAGAAAATTTTGGAGCATTTCTTCTCCTGCTGTTTCTGAAATAGGGACCACAAACCAACTTTAGATCATGCAGTATGACCGGGCATGATGTGCTTGATGTGATTCAAGACTCTCTTGAATCTTGTATGCAGCCTTCGGATACATGCACCTGTTCCCTTGTTCTTCTCTTGTTTTTCCCCATAGACAATGAATAGGGCTCACGAGTCAAATCGTCCTGCTCTGACACACTTTACCGGAGACACACAAACTTCACATGATACCATAGGCCAACTCCCCCAACACATACATGGAGTCAGTTATGACCCACACTTGTCTTTTTTCTTTGATTTTGCTGATCCCTTTTTCAACCATAGGATTCCATTGATTTCTTGCAAGACTCAAATGATTTCAGGAGAAATGCCTTTGTTACATTTTTTCAACGAATGACCAAACTCCATGAAACTTCACATTATACTTCAGGCCAAGTTCTCAAACATATCGACCCCTCATCCGAGACCTGCCCTCATCTTTTCCTTGTTTTCTTGCATACTTTTTCTCCTTCCATACACTTCTATTCCTTTTAGCCAAATTCATATGAATGGGGTTCTGGTCAGTAACACTTCAGCATACACCCACCAAACTTCATATCTCACACACAGCTCCCAGAGATTAAAGCCTGGAACGACATACCTGCCACCTTATTAGGTACACCTGCAGTAAGGCTAATGGCACTGGCACACTCACTCTGCATTATCTTCAGAGAATACACTTTCTAGATGCAATGTTATTCATGTACTGCACTGCCTTGATTTGCACTGAATTAAACTAGTTGCCATACGAATACATGAAAATATGAAATAAGTGGAAAATAAATATACTAAAACTTGGCATACCTTGGTTTATGTCTGTGGACTTGCTGTTGCTTTTCATACCAGTTTTCTTTTGCTGCACTTTTACCTGGATGAAGTTTTCAGTGAGCATCTTCTCAAGTGCAATAACAGGTTCTGAGAGGAAAAAACAGAAGTCATTTTATTTAGGCAAAACAGAAACCATGCAAAATATAACTATCACACACTGATTTATATTTGAATATTAAAATTATATTACTAACTGTGAAACAAGTCAGGGTTATGGCCTCCCTCTCTATCAAGATGTGTCATTTTTGGATCTTCTAATTCTGAGTTTTTGCTTGTAGACTTGGGAGGTGAAAGTGTCAGCACATACGTATCCTGCTGTTTGGATGTGCTATCATCAACTAGTGGCTGCTGCATACTTGTGGATAACGAGTCACTTATACCCCCCAGTCTGGGTATAACATTGAGTTCTCTGTGTTCTTCTGAGTTCTGCTGGTGAACTTTGGCCTTCAGTCTAGCAAAGACTTTTGCTGGGGTGTCAGTGACTCGTTTCAGAGGCATCACCGAGTTATTTATGGTGCTGAGCTCACAGCTCATGGGTGCTCTGGACTCGACTCGGAGCTGATGATCCTGTACTGTGGAATTCATCACTAATGCAGTACAGTTTCTACTTATTCTTTTTGTCCGTGCCGGAGTTTCAGCCATGTCCCGCTCAGGATTTGCCATGGTGCTGGTTTGTACAGGAGCACTGCAATACAGCTCATGGTGCTTAGGAGCTGAGAGGCACTTGGCTGGAGAGAAATACATTAGCCACAATGAAGAGGAGCTGGATCCAAGTCCCAGGATTCATCAGCTATATTGCTATAAAAAAGATACTGAATAATTAAAATTGTATAATCTGTTATTTACTTTACTTATAAAGGCTAATTCAGACTTTTTTTTAAAAACCAAGGTATTAAGGTAACTTCTGCTTTTTGTAATACAGTTCTATAGGCACTTAATATTAATATAATTCAAAGTATTTTACATCAGAACAGTACACATATAAAACAGCCCAAAAATTGCGTTTGCCTACTAAGTTAAAATAGCCAGATTGCTTAGTTCACTGACTAGTTTATGTACTACACGGTGGAGGAATCGTTAGGTTTCTGGCGTCGATACGACTGTATACCGTCGTTGGTATCATTACAAAATCAACATTACTATTCTAAATGTAACTTTCAGCACAACACATACGCTTCATACCTCTATAGTACAAAAAAAACTTCTGACTCTCTGTTGGGTTTGGAATAAAACAAAATGTTGCTAAACAACAGAAACCGAAATATCCCAGCAATCGTAGTTGCGTTGAGCGGTTCTTTTGAATTTTCCCACAGCGCAAACGTTTTCCGGTCGCGTAGCAATTACGTCATTTCCGTATAGTGCACCGACATGCACGACCATCGGTTTAGCCAACAGGTTCTTCTTCCTTGAAGTTTGAAAGCGGTTGCCAAACAGAGAATTGGTGCAGTACCGCCACCAAGTGGTATGGAGTGAGAAACAGCACGCCTATTGCTTCTAACACACACACACACACACACACACACACACATATATAATTTTTTTTATTCAATAATATTCTGAAAACTGTGATTAGTTTTCAACATTTTAAAAGCTTTTTGAGAATTAATTGTCTTTTTGTGTTGACCCCTCTCCTTCTGGATAGACTGCTTTGCAACTTCACAGACAGACACATTTTAATCAACATATTCATTAATATAATTTTTTCGCATTTCTTGATCACTAATATACCTAAATTTCTCCCAATCTGCACTGCTGAAAAAACATTTCTGTAATCCTCCTATTTTATATTCTTTTAACCTCAATCTTATTTACCAAACTTCATGAAACTTCACGATAAGACCTGGGCCCTCATTTATCAACCGTTCTTACGCACAGATTTGTGCATATTTTTTTGCGTACGAACATTTTCACACAAAGTGTGGAATTTACCAACTTGTACTTATACTTAGAAATGTTCTTAAATATAAGAACAGCTCTGACCATGCGTATGCACAGAATCTAGTGGTAGAACAGGGGAACTGCAATATTGAAAGTCTCAGTTATCCATGCGTGTTCTTCATTTCAAAATTATATATACTTAGTAAGTAATTATGTTTGTTGAGAAACAGCTTTGTCGCCTAATTGGTGTTAGAACCTATAAAAGAGACCTGTGACTGACGGGTATTTGAAAATGTAGTATGGCTGATCTGGCTTTATAAGAAGATTTGGCAAACTGTGCACTCCGGAGGGAACGCGTCTTCCGAGAACGCACAGATCTGCTTGGTGAGAGTTCGGAGTGGCTTCTGAGCAAATAACTCCAAAAGCCAAAAGTGTTGACTGACGCAGTCCTAAGAAGTCAAGAGGAGACAATCAAGTCGATCAACGAACTGAAGCAGCAGTTAATAATGCTGAACAATGTTTTTGTTGAGATCAATGAATCTCTTAAACAAATTGCTGCATATGCGTCATACATGGTAAATAAATAGTGTTACCACACTATTGAAAAATAAGAGTTTTTTCTATCAATTAATGTTTGATTACCTAAAATCTCTGAATGATCCTCACTCTTGCCTGAATGGCAGCATCAGGCATGAGGGGTCTGGTATTGGGGGTTCCTACAGAGGGATGCCTTGTCTGGTGGCCAAGTTGTGGAGTACACAACAAGCCATGATTATGCGGCACACCTTTTCAGGTCGATATTGCAGGGTACCTCCGATTCTTGACAAACACAGCCACTGACCTTTCAGGACACCTATTGCGCGCTCCACTGTGCATGGGCTCTGTTATAATTTTGCTCCTGAGTGGTCGATGTATTGGAGTCATGAGCCAAGTCTTCAATGCATAACCTTGATCACCTAAAACATAAGGTTACAATAACTGTTGGATATAGTTACTCAAGCAATAGCATTTTTAAAAACTGTCACACATAAGGCATCCTTCCATCCATCCTCAACATCACCTCTCTTGAGATGCACTGCGATGGAGCTGTTTTGCACAATAAATGAATCATGTGTTCCATGCCACCGGGCAACAAAATTTCACACTTAATGCCTAAATGAGCATCGGCAATTATTTGTACATTAATGGAATGTACAAATAATCTATTTATAATAAATCTATTGATATTGAATCTATTGATATTGAAATCTATTGATATAATTAAATTCATATTGTGATGGTGTCTTAATTGCAATGTGTGTGCAATCTACTGCTCCTATGGTATTTGGAAATCCCGCAATTGTGTAAAAATTCTTGTTTGCTTACAGCTTGTTGTTGATTTGTCTAAGGAAACAAGATGTATTTTGGGCTCAGGAAAATGATGGCATCCAACATGGATGGCATAATCCGGCTCAGCATTGGCTGTGAAATGCCCGATCTGTCTCCAATCTCATGTTGGAAAGTGCCGGTGGCTAAAAATCCCAGGGTTGACAATAATTGAATTTGGACTGGAAGAGGATTCATGCAGTTGGTCTGTTGCTCCAAAAAAGGTCCCAAATTACAACATAAACCCATAAGGATCTCTTTTGAGAAGCGGTATCTGCTCAGAAGCCACTCTGAACTCACCAAGCAGATCAGTGTGCTCTAGGAAAATACATTTCCTCCGGAGTGCACGGTTTGCCAAATCTTCTAATAAAGCCAGATCAGCCATGCTACATTTTAAAACACCCATCAGTCACTGGTCTCTTTTGTAGGTTCTAACACCAATTAGGCGACAAAGCTGTTTCTCAACAAACATAATTACTTATTGAGTGTATGTCATTTTGAAATTAAGAACACACATGGATAACTGAGACTTTCAGTATTGCAGTTCCCCTGTTCTACCACTAGATTCTGTGCATACACATGGTCAGAGCTGTTCTTATATTTAAAAACATTTCTAAGCATAAGTACAAGATCGTAAATTCCACACATTGCGTGACAATGTTCTCATGCAAAAAAATATGCACAAATCTGTGCATAAGAACAGTTGATAAATGAGTGCCCTGGTCTGTAGTGAAGTGAAGTGAAAGTAATTAATTGTCATCACTGATGCACCACAGCACACAGTTCATAACAACAAAATGTGTTCTCTGCATTTAACCCATATGTGCCGTGACACACAGCTATTTATTTAGCACCCAGGGAGCAGTGCTTGGGGGTGGCACCTTGCTCAGGGTACCTCAATGGTGCCTTGCTGGTTGTGGGATTCGAACCTGCAATCTTTCAACAATGGCAATTCCCTAACCATTAGGCCACCATCTGCCCTCTGTAGGATAAACTGAAGTTGAAGCATGTGAAGAATATTGCCCATCTGGCTTGACATGAGATATCTGTGAGTACTACAAATGGATTTGTAACCCCCTCTAACCAGTGTCGCCATTCTTCTAATGCCAGCTTGACTGCGAGGAGTTCACGATTGCCTGTGTTGCAGTTGACCTCCACTGGAGTTAATTTCTTAGAGAAGAATGCCATTGGGTGAAGTTTGGGCTTTTCCCCAAAGTGTTGTGATAACACAGCAGCGATGTCGGTTTCAGAAGCATCTACCTTGACAGTAAAAGGCTTCTCTGCGTCTGGGTGCTTTAATATGGGTGCTGATGTGAAGGCTTGTTTGAGAGTGTTGAAAGCAGTTTCTGCCCCTTCATCCTATGCGAATTTCTTTGGTCTCTTTTTCATGTGATTAGTGAGAGGTGATGCGATCTGACATTAGTTTCGAATGAAACGTTAGTAAAAGTTAGCAAACCCAAGAAACTGTTGTAGGTCCATTATAGTACACAGAGTGGGCCATTCCATAACTGCTTTGACCCTGGACACTGATGATGTATCCAAGAAACGATACGATGTCCATGTGGAATTCACACTTCTCTCCCTTAAATTCACTCGTCTCTTCTCCTCTCCTCATTACATTTCACTGCCTGGAAAGCTAACGTGAATGGGTTTCGTTTTTCCGGGTATGACGCATTTGCTGCCTCAGAGGAGTTAACGCTGTCACCCTGCATGTCATCATCTAAAATCGATGAAACAAATGTACTACAGGGTGGCAGAGTGGTTAGCACTGTTGCCTCACAGCGAGAAGGTCCTGGGTTCGAGCCCCGGGTTTGGCACATGCAAATGCCTTTCTGTGTGGAGTTTGCATGTTCTCCCTATGTCTGTGTGGGTTTCTTCCCACAGTCCAAAGAGATGCATAGAGGGAATTAGGTTGTTTGGGGATTCTAAATTGACTGTAGGTGTGAATGCAAGTGTGGGTGGTTGTCTGTGTCTGCGTGCCGCCCTGCGGCGGACTGGCGACCCGCCCAGGGTGTAACTCTCGCCCGAAGTTAGCTGGAGATTGGCGCCAGCTCCCCCCATGACCCTGAACAGGATTAAGCGGAAGAGGATGGATGGAAATGTGCTACATAATTTGTTTATGTTTTAGAAAACGTGCCTGTAGGTTAAGGCACTGTAGGTTAAGTTCCCCGCGACTATGGACACCACAGAGCTTGCAGTCGGCGGAGTGGCGAACACATGACAATCTTTAAATGTAATGCCATGTTGACAGCTTAAATATTTAAGCATATTGCTAGTGTAACCACCCTTAGAGGTGACAATGGCTTTGCATTGGCTGCACGCTGCAGAATGGTCGTCCTTCTTTGTAAAATGCGGCCAGGCCCTGAACCACTTCCTGTGCTCCATTGTGTGGATTCCAAGTTGTGGCATGTGTCATCAGTTCACGTGACATGAAAAGTCTGGAAGAATCGTTAGATAAATCAGAGATGTACGATTCCGGTTCTTTGAAACAATAAGAACCGGTTCCAAATTGGAACTGGTTCTCGATTCCCATCCCTACAGATGCAGCTGTAAGGTAATGTCCAGCGATTGTTTAAGATGTCCTTCTACACATGGTGTTCCAAGGGCTGGGGTATAAGTATAGCGATATTCGACAAGAGTTAAATCCGTTGCTTTCAAACTGTGAAGTGAACGATGGAACGATATTGAGACATGTAATGAGAATCATACGTTAGGAAAGTGAGAGACAAAGGTGGTTGGGGTCCATTCAGAGACAGGCAATGACAAGTGCACACAGTGCCCAGTTTGAGCCCAACTCAGCCCCGGAACATAGCCAGCAAGAGATCCCAGTTTCCAAAACTAAGACAGACCCAATAAAACAATTTGCAGCACAAGTAGATGGGCTCACATGCCTGGTTGAAGCCATGAGTCACCAGGGCCCATAACTACTCACAGGCCCAGTGATCTCATGTCCCCAAAACAAAATGAAAGTAAGGCAAGGCAAATATTATTGGTGTCCATCCTGTATGGAACAAAACCATCAGTGTCCCATTCCTAATCAGCAAAGTGCACATGGATAAACCATTGGTGGGCTTCAATGTCCTAGAACAAATCATTGGGGGGCAGCCTGAATGGCTAATACCCACACTAGTTACCTTGCTGCGAAATGCCAGTTCTATTCTATTGGAGAAAGCTGAAGCGATTGTGAGTTTCATTTAGGCAGTGGCGTCAAGTATGCCACTAGGTCACTGAAGGACTGGTGAGAGGGACATAGTCATTCCTGCTGGTCATTCCAGATGAAAAAAATACCTCCCATTACAGTCAATTAAATCACTGCTGCACCAGCTGAGCCAACTACACCACTCTGGCACCCGCCAGTGAGCCTTGATCTTCTGGAGGTGGAACAACAAGAAGTTATGAAATGGATGTTGTATGATGAGACTAAGGCGTTTGCAAGAGATGGAAATTATATTGGGTGTAACCCGAGTCTGCAAATGGTGATAAATCTGAAAGATGACATTCCTGTGCAGAGGGTGTACAACTCCATACCCTAGCCATTGTTGAAGAAAGTTAAAGAGTATATCCAATACCCAGAGATGGGAAGTAACGAAGTACAAATACTTCATTACTGTTCTTAAGTAGAATTTTTGGGTATCTGTACTTTACTTTACTACTTTTTTTGTGCCTACGTTCTACTTTTACTTCTTACATTTTAGCATGAGTATCTGTACTTTCTACTCCCTACATTTTCAAATCAGGGTTATTACTCAGGGAAAAAAAGTCACACACTTTAGAGAAGAGCGAGAGAGAGAGAAAGAGAGAAAGAGCGAGCCTGCATATGTGTGGATCATGGCGTGTGTGCCTGGTCATGTGACCCGTGCTAAACAGAGACCATCCTGATTGGTTTACTTAGCAAAATAAGTCAATCAGATTTCAGTGTGGGCAGGCTTTTATTTAACATCAAGTTATCGGTTCAGTGAAGCACCATGGCAGAAAGGGAGAGTGCCCCAAAAAATGAAAATATAAAACACATTTTACCTCAGACTACACAAAAGTATATCCTTGTTTAGTAATGGTAAAAAATAATGAAAACGTTGCACGCTGTACTGTTTGTAACAGTGATTTCAGCATTGCTCATGGTGGTTTAAATGACTGTAAAAGGAATGTTGAGGTGAGTTTAACAAGTGTCATTTCATGTGCTGTCTTATTCAGGTCTACATTAGTTAGACACTTGGTTAGTTGCCGAGGCTGTCATGAAAAGACCAAACACTTTGAAGACTTTTGTAAAGTAGCAATGGAATATGAATAAGGAATTTGCATAAATAGCAAAAATATAATCAACTTATATTATTGTCAAAATAATACATAATATTGTCCTTCATAATAAAGTTACAGTTTTTAAACTATAACTTTAAAAACTGTAACCCTTGCAAGGTTACTTTATACTTTTATACTTTAAGTATGTTTTGGAGCCTGTACTTTTTACTTTTACTTGAGTAAAATGTTGATTCAATACTTCTACTTTTACTAGAGTATTTGTAATGAAAGGTATCTATACTTTTACTTGAGTAAGGAATGTGTGTACCTTCGACACCTCTGCCAATACCTGCTTTCGCCTATGTAGGTAGATTATCGCCTACTCAATCAGAAAACAGTTAGACCAGATAGACACCCACTACCTCATATATGGGACTTGCTTGGCACTTTGGGAGAGTACTCCTAGTTCAGCATTCTTGACCAAGGCAAAGCATACCACCAGGACTTTGTGGCTGAAGGTTCCCGCCATCTCACAGCCTTCATCACACCCTGGGCACTTTACGAGTGGGTGCAGATCCCATTTGGCCTATCAAATGTGCCTGCAGTGTTCCAGAGAAGTATGGAGATGTTGAGCTCCCTGAGGGATGATTGCTGCATTCCATACCTTGATGACATACTCTGCTATTTACAGTCTTTTGAAGATCATGTAGCCATGGTCTGTAAAGTACTTCAGGCTTTACAACATCAAGGGGTGAAGCTCCGCCCCAAGAAGTGTGAGCTATTCACGGGGGAAGTATGCTATGTTGGGCACCTAGTCAGTGCTGATGGTGTCTGTGTTGACCCCAAAGTCTTGAAGGCAGTGCTGTTCCTGAAAGCCAAGCCGCCACAGACCGTGGGTGACCTGAGGAGGGTCTCGGCTTTCTCAGTTACTACCACTCGTACAAACAAAACTTCTCGAGAATAGCACAGCCACTGTATGAGATACTCAAGGGGAAGTCCTCAACAATGCCAGCCCATCCCCATCAGAACAAGATAAAAAGACCCCAGTTATCATCTAAGGCGCCTATAGAATGAATGACCGAACACCAAGGTGTACTTGAGGAACTGGTGGACATGCTAACCCATCCTCCAGTCCTAGCATAACCAGACTTTGACCAACTGTTTGTCCTAAATACTGAAGCATCTGAGCATGGCCTGGGGGCTGTTCTCTAGGGTGGAAAGTTACAAGTCATCGGTTATGGATCTTGGATGCTGACACCTGCCAAATGAAACTATCACCTGCACAGTGGAAAGCTAGAGTCTCTGGCTCTTTTATGCCCCACACTTCACCATCTACACGGACCCCTGATGTACATCATGAGAACAGTCAAGCTTAATGCGGTTGGCCATCCTTGGGTTGGAGAATTATCAGAGTGCCATTTCAGTATTAAGTACAGACCCAGAAGTGCAAACACAGATGCCGATACTCTGTCCAGTGTCCCCCTGGACATTGACCACTATCTGTTGTCATGCACAGAGGAGTTGTCAAAGGTGGTAAACACAACTTGGGAGGGAACCCGAGCAGCGCAGACCAGAGCAGGATGTGGCATGGGTGGCTGCCCTCTTGGCCTTCACCAATGATGTTATCCTGCAGCTGCATGTACCCCTCCAGGAGATGGGAAAGGAGGAGTTAGCCCCATCTCAAAGAGAAGATCCCATAATTGGGGATGTCTTAAAGCTCAAAAGCTCCAATGTTAAGCTCACTGTTTACACTAAGAGATCTGAAAAGGGAGCCACTTGTAAGCTTCTTTGTAAAGGGGACAGGATATGAGTTAAAGATGTATTGACATACATAGAATCCTGTACTGACAAATGCCAGAAAGGTGACAGTTAGTCCACTTTCTTGAAACATCTTCATGACCACACATGGTCATGTGGGTACAGAGAGAGTGCTACACCTCATCAGAGAAAGGTTTTACTTGTCCCACTCATGAAGAAGTCCATAGAAGAATATGTGACAAAGAAATGTTACTGTATAAGACGGAAGAAACCATCCATTCATTTGTGTGCACCCATGAGTAGTCTGAAATCTAGTTTGCCACTTGAACTTATCTGTATCGATTATCTGCACCTTGAGAAGCACAGAGGAGGGTACTAATACATTCTGGTTTTAGTTGACCTCCTCACAAGGTTTCTTCAAGCCTAACCAACTAAAAATAAATCCAGGCGGACAGCAGCAGAACGGATATACAATGATTTTATACCTCGGTTTGGGTACCCCAACAAACTCCTCCATGACCAAGGCAACAGTTGAGTTCAAGAAGCAGCTTTTCTGCACTCTTGGGCAGCTCTCTGGGGTGGGACACGGCCGTATGTCTCTATACCACCCCCAAAGCAATCCAGCTGAAAGGTTTAACCATACATTATTGTAGATGTTGTGGACATTGATGGACAAAGAGAAGAAGGCATGGAAAGACCATCTGCCACAGACTGTGCATGCGTATAATTGCACACAGTGGGCTATTCACCACACCTCCTGCTCTATGGTCGACACCCTCGCCTGCCCATAGATCTCGTTAGGGTTAGCAGAAGTGACTGACCCAGTGATGCACCAAGGGTATGCTGAGAAATGGCATAAAAGAATTACAGAAGCATGTTGGATTGCTAACAAAAACAGCCTATCCTCCTAGTTAGGAAGTTAGGAGGACGGGGTGGGCCTGGCAAATTGCATTCCTACTGAGAAAAGAGAATTTATGTGGTCAGAGAGCAAGTGTCAGACAACCCAGTGTACCTCATCTATCCAGAAGGTGACCAAAAGGGAAAGCCTTGGACCTTGCACAGAAATTTGCTCCTGTTGGTCAATGACTTGCCAGTGGAATTCCCACCACAGTCAGTAAAAAAACTGACTCCAAAGCCAACACAAAGACAGAGGAAAACACGGATGAGGGCCAGTGGAAGCAGAGACCAGGCAGTTAGTACTGAGACCTCAAATTCAGATGATGAGTCAGAAACTGGATACTGGTTGAGGATACCAGCAAGCTGGACAGGGCTGAAGGGTAGTTGTAACTCCTGAAAGACCTGCAAACAGCCAGGATTATAAGATTGGAGAACACCAGTCTCATCAGAGAAATTGACCACACAGATCTTGAGGCAACCTATCAGGATTCAGAATTCAAGAGGAATCAGCACAAGGAATCTCTGTAGCACAGCCCTTAGACAATGGTGAACATTTACTTAACACTAGGTTTACTGAGCTTTTTATTTTCTGGTGAAAGTCCCCTCAGCCCAACGTCCTGTGGAGAGGCCATTAGCTTCATTGTCCTTCTGCTTTTGTTGTGCAAAAACACTAGTTACCTGTGAACCCTGCCACATTTGCATTTCTTTACCCCCACTGCTGCTGGAAGGCAGGCCAAAGCTACAGTAAGCATGTGACATTGAAACCTTCAGAAAAGCTTGTCATATCTATACAAAATATCCCACACACTGACTGACCCACAAATATGAAAGACACAATTTCACAAAATATAGAAACACAAGTGTGTTTTATTTG
>JAOVYU010000002.1:5672699-5684616 GCA_025674565.1 Synodontis membranacea | reverse complement strand
ATATATCCCATCCACTAACAGGTGCCATGATGAAGAGATAATCAGTGTTATTCACTTCACCTGTCAGTGGTCATAATATTATGCCAGATCGGTGCACATATATTTCTAATGAGCAAGCCTGTGGCAATGGTGGCAAGGAAAAACTCCCTGAGACGACATGATGAAGAAACCTTGAGGGGAAGCAGACCTCATTTGGGTTATATCAAATGGTGTGATTACAAATAACTCACTTTTCTAACTGTGTGTATCTAGTCATCTAGTGTGTGTCTATCTACTGATATTTGAATCCAAGAATGTTGTGCAGTGTATATATGGGGAAAGGATGAATTTGGATACCTCCACAGATTTTTATGTCCTTTCCAGGGGTGTCTCTACACATGGCTCCAACAGATGTGACAATGTGCACAATATGATTAATAATTCAGGGTAACAAGAAGGCCTAATATATTTTTGTCCATAAATAACATTGTTGCATGTTTTTTTACATATAACAATGATAGATATATTCCAAATATTTCCCTGGACCTGCTACTTAAAGGTCAATACTTCTCCTAGCAGTCTTCCTTCGGTAAGCATGGGGCCAGCCCGTCAGTATAAGTTTAACCAAGTGAGGAGCTGGAAACACTGTGCGCGTGTTCAACGTGCTTTCAATAATGAGCCGTGGGGCATGATCATGTTGGCCCCATGCTGAGAGGAGCCAATAAAATAGCACTAATACCTACTAATAGCACTGCAATATAATGAAATTTAAGTTAACCCAAATAAATTAAAGGTCATTGTGCATCTTTTCAAGCAGTGAACCTCACTGGTTCACTTTCATTTATTTTGCATTATTATACTCTAATTAGTGCCTTGTGTAGGTTTTTTTTTTTTTCGTTCACATAATGTCCATGTCAATACAATAAATTAAGTTTGTACTTATTTCTCTTCATTTACTTTAACTTAAACCTGCCGTATTTTGCGTATTGTTGTTGTTGAACATACCTATTTGTACTTGAATGGAAATTCAGCACTTAATTCAAATACGTACATTTTCAGTGTACAAGGGGTGTTATGTTGGCTGTAGTGTAAGGCATAGTAAGCAGTTTGTTTCCCTGCTCTGTAATGTCGCTTTGGATGTGTTAATAAAGTTGCAGACCACAATGATACTATATTGCTAGACAATTTTGGATTTGTAAGGTCATGCTAACAAGCTAATATACCAGTTGTGCAAGATCAAATGTCACTATTGATGATATCACTCATATCCCTGTTTCCACTTAAATTAACCCCTGCACCTGGAGTCCCTAAACTGACATGGGCAAGTAAAAAAAAAATTCTTTATAGTTTAACATTCTGTGTGAGAATAAGAAACTCCTATGCCTGCCTAATGTCTGGGAAATTTCAGGTGTGCACTAGTAACTTTTGCATATGCACAAAGACTTTTCTGGTGAGCATGAGAAAATGCAAAGGATTTTTTTTTTTTGCTTGACCATGCCCCTTTAGGTGCTGCATTTGTATTTTCACAGAGGTATGTGTTTTGATTCACTGATCCATTGTAGCATGGGGGTTGATCCAGAGGTGCCTACGTCATGATCTGTCTCGGCACAATCAGCTCTGGAAAAAAATTAAGAGACCACTACAAAATTAGCAGTTTCTCTGGTTTTACTATTTATAGGCATGTGTTTGAGGAACATGAACATTATTGACTGCATAAATTAACATACTTTTCAGGCGTAGAACATTTCTGTACAAGAATGGGGTGAATTGATTTGTCTGTGCGACTTATGTATATAGATAGCACAGAAATGCAGACTCTGATCAGAACATCACACATCCCTAGGACCAGTAACAAGGGGAAACAGTACCCAGTAATTTTTGGTTGCTTTTATTATTGGAATAAAGTTCTTCTGGGCTACTGATCTTCTAATGCATTGTACACTGACCTGTGTGACCTATTTCATGTTCTGCTTTTGATTATTAAATAGAAATATACTATGCAAAATCGTGATATTATGACCAAGACTTTGTTTCAGTTTTACAAGCAGAAGACGCGTATTTAAGAGAAGAAGAGTTTTATTCCATCAGTTTAAGGGGAAATTGTGTTCTCCTGGATACTGAAGGTAGGAATGTGTGACAATCCTGAAACAGTGTCAGGGTGCAGAAGTGATAGGAAAACAGCTGATGAGAAAGTACGGTACTGGAATAACATGTTCTGATCAGAGTCCGTATTTCTGAGCTATCTATATACATAAGTCCCACAAGACAAATAAATTTACCCCACTCTTCACACCGCCTCACTTTTTAAATAAAATAATAAAACATTCAGCAAAAAAATAGATAAACAAAACTCTCAAAACTCAGTATCCTGTATCGATTTTAAACAGACAAGCAAAAACAAACAGGCCAAAAAAAAGAAAATACTTTGAGTCCAATTCAAGCATCCAGGAGCTTTAGAAAACAGAAATCAGAGTCAAACAAAAGAATTATATTATTTTTCAGGGTAATTCGTTTCACTTGCAGAATACTCAGTGTAAGTGCGCCCCCGTGTGGACTGAGACGGAACTGCGTGACGCCGCCAGAGGAAACATAGAGGAAATGAATTTACTGGAACAGCCACATAAACAAAATTTTCTTAATTATCACAGGACAAATTGGACAAATCGGTAGAACATCGTCTCTGGAATATTTCCGTGAGGGTTTTTGAGTGATCTGTGCCTGAAAGAACTTATGAAACAAATGTGATAATAGAGAAAATATTTATGAGTGTTTTTTTCCCTCGGAAAATCAGCCCGCACTTTCAGACCAAATTTTGTACATATTTCTGTAATAACTCTATACATAAGTTATTTATTTCCAATCAGACAAACACAGACACGACACTTCCGTCTCCCCAACCGGAAGCCGAAATACAGGTTTCCATGGTAACGTAAACACTGAGCCGAGGAGTTACAGCTTTAAGCCTGAATGTAACAGCTCTATGTAGCTGCTGCTTCTTCTTCTTTTTTTTTTTTAAACTTTACATTTATTTCATGAACTTTAGAGTGAGGGAAGACTTTTCCACATCCAGCTAAACCTGTAACTGTTCTTCTCTCAGGTGTTTGTTAGTTCCTGCTGTTCCAGACAGTTGTTTCTGAGAAAGATTCATCATGGACTTTGGCAACAGACTAGAAGAGCTGAATATGACGACAGACGAAATGGACCGTTTCAGTAAAGCCATGAAGGACGAGAAGTTTCGTGAGCTGTTCCACGAGTACGCCCAGGAGTTATCAAACCCCGAGAACAAGAAGAAGTACGAGGAGGAAATCACACAGCTGGAGCAAGAAAGGGGCATGGAGGTCAAATTTATCCACCCCAATGCCCACCATGTGCTGAAGACCAGGGTGAATGGGAAAGAGAAGTGTTTCATCAATATCTGTTCAAATAACCTAATCAACAAGCCCACGTGTGACATCCGAAGGGCTGAAAACGGCCAGGTTGGACAGTGCTGGTCACTGCCCTACAGTCTAACACCTGGAAGGCCTGATAGAGACGGCAAGGGCAAAAAGTGCGTTATATATGATGTCGTTTTTCACCCAGACACACTCTATATGGCAAAGAACACGAGATTCATGAAGCTTGTGAACAGCACTGCCACGCAAGGGGTAGAGGATGCCTTTAAAGTTACCCTGGACAAAAACAATACCTTATTGAAAAAAATCCAATACAAAGGTGTGCCTCAGCCAGCCGTAATACGTAAACCAATCCCCGGGCAGCCCAGGAAAGAAGAATCCTCTCCTCACAACAATGCTGTCCCTGTACTTCCCCCGGACACTACGCCAATCAAAAATCCTAACAAACAAAGTTCTTTACTGCCCATACAGCCACACTACTCTATCAAATATAGATCATTTGTGGATCTGCAGGACTACAGATGCTCCAGAGACTCAGCTCCACGTCAACGCCCAAAAGAGATTGTCATTGCCGTAGATTTACCGCTGCTCAAATCAGCAGCAGATGTTGACTTAAATGTGACTGAGAGAAAGCTGGTTTTAGAGTCTCGAGAGCCAGATTATAAACTGGAGCTACAGTTATCCTATCCTGTAGATGAAGACAAAGGACATGCTAAATTCTACAAGGCTACAAAACAGCTTACCATAACTTTAGCCGTACAGCCAGATAAGAACGCCGCTGTGGGTCACGTTGAGGGGAATAAAAGTGAGGATACAGTTGTGCTCGGGAGTGCAGATAATGTGGATGAAGGAGCATATGAAGCAGAACTGATCAAAGATGAACAGAGTGAGCTGAACAACTCGGGTGCCAGTTGTGAAGCACAGCCTCAGGAAAACAGGTCTGTACAAGAAGCCGAAGAAGAAGAAGAAGATACACTTTTCTCCTCTGTTGAGCTAGAAAGTCATAAGATTAACTCTTCAGAATCCAAATCAATGCCTTTACATCTGACAAGGCCGGACGCAACACTCTCTTGTGAAATAAACAACGAGGCATCCGGATCACCAGAGAATACTATGAATCGACCAACAAAGGGTTTCCTTCCCAGTACATATACACCCATGTGTACCCAAAAGATGTCCCTAAAGCCTCATGCTAATAAAGAGACTGACAATAATCAGGACAAGGTAAGAGATCTTCAGTTCCATGTATGTTTGTAACAATTAAAAGCCACGTTGATATGAAATATCTGTTTAGAAAAACACATGCAACTTTTTCTCACCTGATCATATATTGAGGATGCTCAGTCTTATGCTGGCCGAATATCTAACCACTTTTCAACTGATGTCACTGCCACAAACAAATTTCCAATGTCGGAATGAAATTGTTAGGTATAAGGTGCTCGGGATAGCTGTCTTTAATCAGTCTTTTTCTTATCTTGGCATTTCGAGAAAATCAACCGTGTTAAATAGTATGATAAGTTTAGCCTAGTCTCAAGTATATTGCAAGATGAACATTGCCAACAACCTAGACATTCCACCTCTATCCGACGTTCTGTGAGTCTCCTGAATATTGATAGCAGCTCCCTGATGGCAGCAAATTATGGACAATGTCCTGGAAATCAAGGTTTTAATCAGTCACAGATATAATGAAAGAGAGACAGAGCATCCTGATCAGTGTCTCTCTGTGCTAAGTAGACCTATCAGGCTTTACTCTTTGATTGTCCATCACTTCAGTGTAGTGTCCTGCAGCACAATGGCAGAGTTTTCCTAAATAAAAGAAAGAAAATACAAAATGCACTTCACTCCAGACTGCCCTAGAAACGCGTACCCCTGCCTAATGACGTTAAAAAATATTGAGTGTTGTTTGCTGCACTGTTTGCAATAGTGAAGTTTCTATTGCCATGTTAAAGTGTTAAACTGAGTTTAACAGGTGCCATTCATTTATTAGCATGCTTAATATTTTAATTATTTAAACTAGCTTGCTGGGTAGTAGTGCTACAGAACCTCCCTGAAATGGGTTTTTGCAGGGTTGGGTAAGCAGCAATGATGCATGATTGGGGGGAAAAATCTCAAAAGGAATCTAGTTGCAGTCTTGCAATTAGTGACCCTGCAAGATATCCAGTCTTTGTGAAATCATATTCTGTGTCTAGAAACTCTGTGTGAATTGTCTTTATATGTGAGAGGGTGTCAGACTTTTGTCTTTTAGAAGTCTTTTAAAAGTCTTCTAGTGTACGGTCAGCATTATTAGGCAGATGATGGCCTAATGGTTAGGGACACGCCCCTATAATGGAAAGATAGCAGGTTCGAATCCCATGACCAGCAAGGTACCTCTGAGGTACCCTGAGCAAGGTGCCGTCCCCAAGTACCGCTCCCCATGCGCTGAAAATAGCTGCCCCCTGCTGTGTGTCACAATGCCACATATAGGCCAAATGCAGAGGACACATTTCATTGTTGCGCACTGTGTGCTGTGGTGTGTCAATAATGACAATTAATCACTTTAACTTCACTTTATCTGCAGTGGACTGGTACTGGTTCAAGCGAAGCCACTCATGGTTCCACCTGTTTAAACAGTCGAGTTTGGACTTCAGTGAACTTTCAAGTGTGGCTTCTGCTTGATTGGAATGAAAACAAGCCCTTTGCGGATGAAGATTGGATGTCCAGTACATTGTAACACTTTTCTTGATCTTGTTTTTACAGGAGAACTCCGGGACCTCTAAACCTTCAGTGAAGGCAACTGCTGTAGAACTTGAAGATTGCACACAATTTTCTCTTATGAGTAAAACAGCAAATGGGTCACAGCTCGAGGTCCCTGTACTGGAGTCACAGATGAAACAGACTGCATCGCGTTCAGATGAAACTTTACATGACATTCAAAATAGTCCTGCAATCCCACCTAGTTGCATAACAGCACAATCTGAGGTGGAGTCATCAGTCATCAGCAATAGACCAAACCAACTGAATCTTCCCTTAGACAAAGATACTATAAAGAGTTCATGCAGGCATAAAGTGATTGGGGCGTTGTCTGAAGATCAAAATAGCTCTACCGAGCTCAGTTCTACCCCAGAGCCACTGAATAACCAAATGAATAATGTTAATTCTTCCAAAACGGATTTCAGTATTACCACTCCTGCCATACTTAGAGAGAAAAACCCTGAAGATGGCAGTGAGACTGTAATTATTGATCATACCACTTCTGCTGCCCTTTCCTTCCAGAACTCTCTATGGTTTGAGCTTGACTAACCACATTCTTCACTTATGTTACTTTATGGCCAACATATTTGATCAACATATACATAATTTGTATTTTACTAGCTTATTATACACGTTAGTGATGTCAACATAATGAATTACCTCCCAAAATAAATAAAAGCAATTTTCTCAGCGTTTCAACTGCTTTGTTTTCTTTTTGAGTCTCGGCATAATGTTTTTTCCATCTTAAATATCTCCCAAATTATTGTCATTCACTCTGACCAGGAGGTTTCCTCTCCAGACTTTAAACACAGTTGGTGCTTATAAGCTTTTATACATTCCTCTGGTTCCTCAAAGCAATGGTCCTAACCCCTTCCAAAAGGTTTGTATTTGAGGTATGTCCTATTCAAAATACTACAACAGGAATGTTAGGACCTTTTGTTAGGGGTGATGATGAAATGAGTTGTGTTTGTCCAACGAAATTAATTTTGTCCATTGTATAAATGTCATGTGTGTTCTGTTTTGTCATGAGCTAGGAGTGTACAAAGTCTGGCCCCAGGGAAAAATGATACCCATATATACAGCGGGGAAAATAAGTTTTGAAATGAAAATTTCACCAGATGTCGGTAACAACCCAAGTAATCCACAAATACAAAGAAATCAAAAACAAATAAGTCCATAAATTATGTGTAATAAAGTGAAATGACACAGGGAAATCAGGACTGAACACATGAAGAAAAGGAGGTGTGAAAAGGCCAAGAAGACCAGCTGAAATCACTCAGTATTTAGAAAGCAATCCTGCCCGCTATCAGTGCACAGTTGGTTTAGTCCTGATTGATGGCCTATAAAAAGGTTTATCATTACACTAGAAGCACCTCATGATGGGTAAAAGCAAAAAGCTCTCTGAAGACCTTTGCCACCTTATTGTTGCAAAACATACTGATGGAATTTGGTTACAGATGTGCCTTCAGATGTGTCGTGGAATTGGAACGTACCAATGAGCACCATTGGGGCTATAATCCGGAAGTATAAAGAACATAATTTCACCATAAACCGGCAACGACCAGGTGCTCCTAGCAAGATTTCTGACAGAGAAGTTGAAAGAATAATCAGCAGAGTTGTCCAAGAGCCAAGGGCCATTCACGTAGAGCTTCAGAAAGAACTCGGAAAAACAGGTGCAGTTGTTTCAAAGAAATCAATAAGTAATGCACTCAACCGCCATGTCTTTTATGCACGCTCACCGTGCAAGACTTCACTGCTGAAGAAAAAGCATGTTGATGCTCATTTAAAGTTTGCTGCATTTGGACAAGCCAGTGAAATACTGTGAGAATATACTGTAGTTTGGTCAGATGAGACCAAAATTTTATTCTTTGGATGGCGTAGCACACACCATGTTTGGAGGAGAAATGGTAGTGCACGTCACAAAAACGCCATACCAACAGTGACGTTTGGAGGTGGGAACATCATGGTGTGGGGGGTGTTTGTCAGCAATATGGTACTAGCAGACTTCATATAATTGAAGGAAGGATGAATGGATAAATGTACTGAGACATTCTTGATAAGAATCTGCTGCCATCTACCAGGATGCTGAAGATGAGGGTGGACATTTCAGCAAAACAATGATCCCAAACACAACAAAGGAAACTCAATTGGTTTCAGAGAAAGAAAAATAAAGCTGCTAGAATGCCCCAGTCAATCACATGACTTCAATCCAATTGAAAGTCTATGGAAAGAACTTGAAGATCAGAGCTTATCAGAGTTGAAGATGGTTTGTTTGGAAGAATGGGCCAAAATCACACCTGAGCAATGCATGCAACTAGTTTCTCCCTACCCGATGCGACTTGAAGCGGTCATTACCAGCAAAAGCTTTTCTTCTAAGTATTAAATACATTTCATAAGCATGATTAATACTTATTCCCTGTGTCATTTCACTTTTTTACACATAATTTATGGAATTATTTGCTTTGATTTCTTTGTATGCCTGGATTACTTGGGATGCACTGATCAGACATAACATCATGACCACCTGTCTAATATTGTGTTGGTCCCCTTTTGCTGCCCAAACAACCCTGACCAGTCGACCAGTCCTTAAACCATTCCTGAACCATTTTTTGCTTTCTGGCAGGGCACATTATCCTGCTAAAAGAGGCCACTGTTTCCATGAAAGGGTGTACACTGTCTGCAGCAATGCTTAGGTAAGTGGTACGTGTCAAAATAACATCCACATGGATGGCAGGACCCAAGGTTTCCCAGCAGAACATTGCCCAAAGCATCATACTGCCACCGCCGGCTTGACTTCTTTCCACAGTCATCCTGGTGCCATGTGTTCCCCAGTTAAGCGACGCACACACACATGGCCATCCACGTGATGCAAAAGAAAACGTGATTCATCAGACAAGGCCACCTTCTTCCATTGCTCTCTTGTGCAGTTCTGACACTCATGTGCCCATTGTTGGCACTTTCAGTGGTGGACAGGGGTCAGCATGGGCACCCTGACTGGTCTGTGACTATACAGCTCCATACGCAACAAACCCAGAGCCCTGACCTCAACCCCACCGAACACCTTTGGGATGAACTAGTACAGAGATTGTAAGCCAGGCCTTCTCGTCCAACATGAGCGCAAGACCTCACAAATGCTCTTCTGCAAATATTCCCACAGACATTCTCCAAAATCTTGTGGAAAGCTTTCCCAGAAGAATAGCTGCAAGGGGGGGATTCAGAATGGGATGTCATAAAAGTACCTGTTGGTGTCTATATAGATTACCTAGTTTATTTGTTGCTTTAACTTAAACTTCATATTTAGGCCATGGGTTTTGAATAAGCACCATTAAATATAAATGAAATCCTGTTTTAAAAGGTAAAATAAAATTATTTAGTTCTGCAATCCAAGGGGATTAACTGTATGTCATGAGAGGAACTGTCTGGTATATTTGTTCAACATAATGTGAAATTACTGGTTTTGTACATCAAAAATGTTAATTTATTTCATAATACACCAAAATACAAAGAACAGGAACAGTGCCATACAAAAAAAATCTAACATTTATGGACCAATCCATTACACAACCTTTTTTTTTTTGCAAATCATGAATCTGTCTTTAAAACAATATATTTATGTTTTTACATCCTTCAACATAAAAGCAATAATGCTGAAGCATAATCTGTGTTTCACATTTCCACCCATAGTGTCAATATAAAATGTAATAATAATAATAATAATAATAAATTGTGACCCTGAAACCACAAGATACTTTACTCCATGTGATGTTTCTTGATGGGCCAACACTGACTAGTAGTAATCCATTAGTGATGTCACAATATCACAACACTACATATAAATATAGCTGACAAGCAGAAACTGGATACATCACAGTCACCAGGATTGCTGATAATGACAGAGTTCATTTTGCAAGTATGGAAACTGCTGTTAGATCTGCTGTCAACAGGAATGGAAGAGCTTCTTTTCCCAACAACGTTATATACTTCTCAGCTCAGGCCTCTCTGGACACATCCGTCCAGGAACTGGCAGTAGCACGTGAGGGAGCAGAAATGACGCTGAATGGGAGCCTCTGTGCCTCCCATGTCGTCCACTAGCACCACTGTGTGAGAGACTAGGTGCAGGTTCATGCTCACAGCCGTCTGGATATACGAGTTTATACAGGTGCAGCCACAGCTGCACACCTTTGCCAGGTCCATGCCACCACAGAGATGGAAGGGAATGAGATGAGGTCCATAAGGGATTCTGTCGCAAAGAAAGAAAGAAAGAAAGAAAAAACCCAGGCCATTACTTTACACCAGTGTTTGTACATGACTAAAATTAATGTAATGCATATCACTTTCCACTAGGGTTTAAAGTTCAGCAGAAATTTAAATTGACACAAATTTACACCATAGCCAAGATATAACCGATATCTCAAGACAGGTTTGGTGCCTAATTGTTGCTCCTTCAGCTTCATGGAGAAGCTGAAGCTAACATTCCAAATCCATCACACATTTGTCTCAGTCTGAAATCTTAAATAAAAAAATAAAATAAAACCTTAAGGAATCTCAAATGATCTTGTTTGTGTATAGAGTATACTATTCTTAAAAATGGACAAAAGTACATTCCATTTAAATTAAACAAACAACAAACAGTTCCACCCATCTTTGAGTAATCTGTTCAAACAATGCAGTTTAACAAAATTACCTATAGTTGATCACAGCCCTAGAAGCCAGCTCCTCCAGCGAGAGTGGTAATGTGAGCTGAATTCTGTGATCAAGAGGATTGGGCTGAGCAAAGGGGTTCCCAAACAGGTCCAGTTTCTCAAGCGACAGCTTGCGGAAGTCTCCGGGGAGCACGGTGAGCTTATTGTGCGCAGCTGACAGGAAACGCATCTTGGCAAGTTGGCCGATGTGACAGGGAAGCTGTACCAGCTCATTGTCATCTAGTTTGAGCCCAACAAGCTCATGCAAACTGCAAAAGCAAGCAGGCAGTAGCTTCAGACAGTTTTGGCTCAGGTCCAGATGCTGTAGCGATTTCTGGAGACTGGAGCGGCACAGTGCTTCACTGAAGCGCTCCAAGTGGTTGTTGTGGAGAATCAGTTCTCTCAGGAAGCAGAGGTCGCCGATGGTGTCTGGGAGTTTCTTTATGTGGTTATTGCTGAGGTCAAGTGTTCGGAGTGATTTTAGAGACAGCATGCGCATGTCCACCCTGGATAGCTTGCAGTACGACACTTGCAGCTGCTCCAGAGAATAGGGGAAGCTAGATGTGAGGGGATAGTCCTTCTTGGACATGATGGTGAGCTTTGTTTTGGGTTTCTCCACATCTCTAGCACGAACAGGGGTAAGTGTGGAGAGGGTAAGGCTGTCTCTGATGGTGCCTCTGTGTGCAAGCCGAGCAGCCGAGAGGAAGGTTTTCAAGCTGGCGATATCCGCCTAAAACAGATGAATGAATAAAAGTGAACATGCTCAATAAAATCACTATAATTTTATGATTATTTGCTTTCATTCTGAAATGGCGTTTGTACAGTGGTGCTTGAAAGTTTGTGCACCCTTTAGAATTGTCTACATTTCTGCTTAAATATGACCTGAAACACCATCAGATTTTCACACTTTGTCCTCAAAGTAAATAAAGAGTTAAATAAATGAAACAAAAATAATTCACTTGGCCATTTATTAATTGATGAAAATGATTCAATATTACACATTTGTCAGTGGCAAAAGTATGTGAACCTTTCATTTCAGTATCTGGTGGGAGTCCCTTTTTGCAGCAATAACTGCAACTAAACGTTTCCGGTAACTGTTGATCAGTCCTGCACATCGGATTGGAGGAATTTTAG
>JAOVYU010000002.1:5623692-5642121 GCA_025674565.1 Synodontis membranacea | reverse complement strand
TAAAATACTATTTAATAGTAATATTCAGAGCCGAGATTGTCCAACAATTTTGGTGGATGATGGGTTACAACATGGCGCCCATAAAAAATGTGATGACCTCTGGGCCAATCAGAGGGCAGAATCGTTAAAACCGAGTTGGCCGCACTCTCTCTATATACGGCTCTGAGATATTGTTGGTTATAGCACCCCCTGTGGCCAAATTTTTGCCAAGGAAACTTTGCCTGCGTTCAGAACATGTCCTAAACATGAAGTGTACCAGGCTTGGTTATGTTTGTATGTTTTACTGAGAAATTATTGGCTTTAGCATAACTACAGGTCACACTCAATTAAATATTAGCATTAAAAGCCTGCCTTGTCTCACCTGGTTATGATGAACCCACCAAGCACTAGTGATCACTTTGGCATCCCAAGCAGCACTGTAGCACACAGCCATTGTTCCTGCCTCGGTTAGTGTGCGTGGGGGAACAAGCTCACCTTAAAATTAAAGGTAGAAGTTATTAGCATATCAAAACAATGAATATGGAACATCGTATGTATTAACCCAAAATAGTCAAAGATTAAGGATAGAATTAAATAAACAAAAACAGAAAATGTTTTATAAAGTCGCTATGTTTGTTTTGTGCAAATATTACAATAAATATTTATTATTTATAATTATTTGTATGCAACATATTTTATACATATATATTATATATGGTAAGATGTTTCATTTTTATGACAGCAGTATATTTACATTAATGCGCTCATTGCGTTCATGAAAATATATTTGCCTTAGATGTTTGTCTGACTTCATTTATGACTTCCTAGATCGAAGAATTTTGGTAGGCTGGCCACTTCTGGAAAGATTGCAAGTTCCAAGTTATTTCCACTGCTGTTCTCTGGAGTCTTAAAAGCCTTAAAAATGGCTTTGCCGCCCTTTCCAAAGTATAGATTTTAATAACTATCTTTCTAATCTCAGATCAGGAAAGGTTCTATTTAAATGATGTTTAGATTCAACAGTGCTGGCAGGAATTAAGCCTGTGGGTGACTAGTCTAATTTAACCCCATTTTCAATAAAATTGGGGTAATTGTTTGAGTTACTAAGGAGCATTTACTTTTCATGCAGTGCCAGTTGGTGTTGGGTAACTTCATTCCTTCACTTAACAGAAATCCAACAAAATCTTGTTCGAATATATTACACAATTAAAGTGTAATAATTATAATAGAAGAAATTAGGAAGGGAACAAATACTTTATCATCACTGTACATTATTGCTTCTACATCAACAGCTAACTGACAGGAAATTGCAGATGCTCCACATAGCTTAAGTGTACTAAAAAATAGGTTATTTATCATTGATATGGTGAAGCTTTCTGTAAGGAGACAATTAGTTTGCAATTATGGAAGGAGTCAGAAGCAGCCCTATGCTTGGTGTCAGACATCACCACACCACCCAGTTGGTATTTTCCTATAACAGGATACCCTGTGATGTTTTATTCCTTATATTGTTATGCAAATTAATTGAATTTGCAAAAAAAGAATAAATTGTGTCTACCCTCAAGCTGATTATAACTTCATCTAAGGCGTCTAATAAAATTTTCCTCATCAAACTACTGAATCATAAAATAAGGTTAAAAGATTTACTAAAATCCTTTTACCAGATGGATTCTTGATGACACAGCTTGTCGCTCCATGAACATCAGCATGGATGTAGATGTCGCCTAAGAACAGACATTTTTCACTAAAACGTGATGGGGGGGGAAAAGGACACTTACACATTGAAAACAACCAAACAAAACCTAATCTAATCTCCTGTACCTGGTCGCAGGTAACGTTTCACTATCATCTCATTCTGCTGCTGGTCCCGCCCAGCGATGATGAGGTAGTTCTCGGAGCTAATGAACCACAGGAACTTTTCAAACCTGATAATAAATAGAAAGTCATCAGAATCTTTGCAATAGATGATATATATCTCTGTACATCTTAAAAAAACTTTTAAAACTTGTCTCACCAGAAGACCTTTCTGGCTTTCTGAATTGTTGTCACTGTCTGGACTTCTTTAAGGGTTTGTTTGGTCTTTTTCTCAGCAGACTTAAAGGCCTTGAGCAAAAAAAGATCCCACAGTAATTCGTATTTCCCCCCATATATACAGAAATTCAGTATTTAATTTGGAAGTATTGTGTTGTTCTCTTTTTACCTTCTCTGCTGCCTCAACTGTTTTCTGCTCCTTTTTGGCAGCATTCCGCTTGTGGTCATAATATCTGAGGAGATATTATGAACATTTTAATAAGGCAGAATATTACTGACAGCCAGCAGACATCTTATTGTACACACAATGGGGTCTCATTTATGAAGCTGGATATGAATGGATTTATTCGTAAATTGTTCACACAAAAAACTTGATATTCATAAAAACCCCTTAAATTTTGAAAGCATTTGTATCCTGCATGCGACAGGTTACACACTAGAAGACTAACTAATGTAAATCTTGATTTACTGACTTCAAGTCATATTATTCGCAAGGCATTGCTGCATTTGAATATACGGTTTACACTATCAAGTTCAAACCACTTATTTATTTATATTACACACATCTTTTATAAGTTTAAATCCTGCTGTTCCATAATAATGACATTAGTATTAAATATAAAACAATACAGACAAGAAGACAACCCAAATCCATTTTAAGACAAATTAAGCTAGTCGTTCAGTTAAAAAGAAATGCAAGGGTGGGCTTTTCTGTGCCCGTAGTAGCTGTAAGCTGAGACAGCGCAAATAACTGATATTACTGTAAGAGTTACCGCATGCTGTATATTAGATGAAACCGATTCTTAGGGACTGTTGTGTAAGTCCAAGTTTTGTCCATGCTTGGATTTCTTGCTACCGGCACATTACAAAGAGATACAACTGACTGATCTGGAATGTTTTAACCTACAAGAAGCTGTATAGCCCTGTGTGCTGCATGCCAAATTTCAGCATGTTCCTGAAAACATCACAGCATATTCTTTCTTTTTCAGCCCTAACCTAGCACGGTAGGTACCAGAGCCACATCATATAACTGTAAAGCAAGTGCTGCTTAGAAGAAATGAAGCCGCCTGTTTAATTTACAGGCAGATCCATAAGTATTTGGACAGCGACAATTTTCATACCAGAATAAATTTGAAATGCAGCAATCAAATGTGATTTACGTGTAAAATTTCAGCTTTTTATTCAAGAGGTTTAACACAAATATTGCATTAACCATTTAGGAATTACAGCCATTTTTTACATAGTCTCCATAGCTCAAAAGTAATGGGACAAACTGGCTGATAAACAGTTTTATGACCAGTTGGCCGTTTCCTCGTTATTAAATGATAAAGAGATTAAAGGTCTGGAGTTGGCTCCAAGTGTTGAATTTGCATTTGGCAGCTGTTCATAGAAACTCTCAATATGCAGTTGTTCTTTGTTTATGTTCAGTTACCGGAACATTCTTTGGCACTAACGGGTCTTACTGAAAAGGGAGCGATAGCAAGCTAGGCATATAAGAGGCGTTGGGGGGGAAGGTGGACTGGGGGGGACAGCAAAACTTTAGGAGTGGCCACATCAACAAACAAGCTCAAAAACATCAGAAGTCCTGGAAGAACACAGACGAAAATTAAACTGGATGATCACAGAATTCTTTCCCTGATGAAGAAAACCCCTTCACAACACCTAGCCAAGTCAAGAACACTCTAAAGGAGGTAAGCCTATTATTGTCAAAGCCTACAATCAAGAGTCACATTCATGAATGTAAACACACAGGGTTTACCTCAAGATGCAAACCCCTGGTAACACTAAAGAAGAGTAAGAGCAGATTAGTCTTTGCTAGAAAGCCTGCCCAGTTCTGGAACAAGATTCTCTGGACCAATAAAACCAAGACTAACTTGTACCAGAATGATGATGAACATAGAGGAAGGAAAGGAAGGGCTCATGATCCAAAGCATACTATATCATCTGTCAAACATGGCAGAGATGGGCACGTATGTACGGCTGCAAATGGAACTGGGTCACTGGTGCGTATTGATGTGACAGCTGATAGAAGTAGCAGGATGTATATGAAGCACATAGAGCTATATGTCAAATACTGCAAAGCTGATAGGACAGTGCTTTATAATACAGACAGATAATGACCCAAAACATACTGTGAAAGCAGCCCAGGAGCTTGTTAAGGAAAAGACAAGAAATGTTCTTAAATTTTCATGTCAATCAGCCCAATTGAGCATGCCTTTCACTTACTGAAGACAAAAGTAAAGGCATGGCAAAACACCTCAAGGCATCCAAGCTGTAAAAATTTTGCTTCTATTTATAATTATGCTAGTTTGTCCAATTACTTTTAAGCCTGTGAAAATGGAGGAACTGTGTAAAAAAAAATAGCTGTAATTCCTAAACAGTTAATGCAATGTTTTTGTTAAACCCCTTGAAATAAATCAGAAATTTTACACTTCAATTGCATATTGATGGCTTCATTAAATCCATCATGGTGGTATACAGACGCAAAATTACAAAAAAATGCATCATTTGTCCAAATAGTTATGGACCGGACTGTACATAACATGCTTCATTTTTACAGTTTCACATTTTGCAGAAATTATCATTTGCACTCAACTTATGTCTCATAAGAATCACTGCAGTGTTCTCCACCGCTCAGAAAAGCCGGATGTTATGCCCCAAGACAAAATCTGGTGAGGACTCTTTCCATATTTTGTACTTTTCAGGTGCTAGGGCTCCACTGGTTATACTGCACAATTATGATTTTTTTATTCTCGTAAAAGTTAGTCAAAAGCATGTCCACATCTGCCATTTAGACATTCTCCTTTTTGGCTGTTAATAGTTATTTTGTGCCATCTGTTCTGTGAGCTTTGCCATTTATGCAGTTTTATCATCTTTGCATTTATGGCTGGCTGCCATTTATCAACACTGGACATCTGTGTTTGTGAAACTTTTTGCAAATATGTGAGAAATAGTTCAGTTCAGTTTGGCTTATGCAAAGATTTACACATGACTTTACTAAATGATTCATAAATGAGGCCCAATATCAGTATCACCAGTATCCAGTATCAAGCATGACATTTACAAGTCTGAACTGAAATGCAATTGAGGCTCAAACAAAACCAAATTCACCACTATACTGAAAAAAATATTTAAGGTGTGTGCTTGACAATTTAATATTTCACAACTGGATGTCAGATTATACAACAATTTCCATGTGCAATCAACACCAATTCAAATATTTAAAAACGAAACAAAACAATAACTTAATTTAAGTCTCAATAATATTACTATGACTCGTACATGATTTGTAACATTTGTCTAAAAGTGTTTGCCCCCCTTATGCATGGTCCAGTGTGAGCCATCATGTAAGGAATTAAAATAAAATACAATATAATTTAATGTCATTATAGTTCAAATTACACGTATGGAAATATATTGATAGCAATTAGAAAATTTAAACAAACAAAAACAATGAAATGCAACATGAAACTACATGAATGTTCCTGGATTATCTCCTATAGATGCAGTTATACATTATCAAGTTTATGACCCTGCGTACTCACTTTTTTGAATTGGCATAAGCAGATAAACCAAGGTCCACGTCAACCAGTATGGGTTTATTCTTCTTGCCCTTCTGATCTTTGTCTTTATTCTTATTTTTCTTCCTCTTTGGCTGCTCAGAGCCTTCTTTAATATCTTCTGAATCTTCTTCCCCTTCCTCTCCTTCCTCTTTGCCAATATATGGATTCCTGTGAGGTGAAAGATTTATTTGAACTTGACAGCAAGTGGGATAAAACTGAAATGACAAATGTCTATTTACTGGGGTTTATTTATTTATTTATTTATTTTAAGTTTTTGGTTTAAAAACAAAGTAACATACTTCAGTAGCATAGTGATGTGGTTGGTTTGTAGTTTCAGCTCTTTAATTGCACACGCCACGGGATCTCCTGCTGCCTGAGCTTCTTTGACAATTAGGCTTATCTCAGCCCAGTCCACCTGATTAGCCAGAGCACTACGCACCACCTGAATAGCTCGTTCTACAATGGGGAGATTCATTTCCAGCAACTCGCCCTTCAAACGATCCACCTCCTGGAAAACATTGATATTACATTTGTATTTCTTAAAGCAGTGTATTATTTAATAAAATTCTGTGGTGAACGGGGAAAAAGGGCCAAGCAGAAATTGTCAACTTTGCATTTAAATACAGCAGCAATATAATTTTTATCAGCATTCCAACTTTACATGATGCTAACAGATCAAATGTCTCTTTGCATGAATTGCCATTGTGCAGGAATACATTTCTATACTTTTACACCAATTTATTATATTTACAGATTTTTACTTCATATATCACATACTTGAGGGAAATATTTTTCAAATTATTGGAAATTTAAAATGCAAAAAAACTGTAGCACAGTGACTGTCAAAACCAGCGTTCAAAACGCTCTTTCAACAACATGAAAAATGCTATAAATCAGCTTTGCATTTATCTCCCATGTTCAAACAGTTCATCCTTTCAAATAAACATCAGATCCTTTAACTCCTAACTATAAAAACAAGTCTTCACATAATACATCATGTGAAATTAATATTGTTTAACCCATTTAGTTTGTTTAACGCCATTTTTTTCTTTCTTTCTTTGTTCGATGTGAAATTTGAAATATTTTGCCTCTGCATACTTTTGAACATGAAAAATCATATTTATGTTATATTTCTAATACAGTTTTTAAAAAAATCATATTTATGTTTCAGTCATTTTGACCCAAGAGGTACAACATGGCTGGAAGAAAACTCACTTGCACTCCTACCTTTCTGTACACATTTGAACTTCAGGTCCATAAATATGTAAGTGTCTATTTTCATTCTTGCTTATATACTGTAGTTAACAGATGAAATTACCATACAGTGAAAAAAATAATTATTTGACCCCCTGCCGATTTTGTAAGTTTGCCCATGTACAAAGAAATGAACAGTCTCTATTTTTTTTGGTAGTTTCATTGTAAGGGAGAGAAACAGAATATCAACCAAAAATCTAGAAAAAACACTACAAAAAAAAGTTAGAAATTGATCTGCATTTCATTGAGTCAAATAAGTGAAAGTGATTAATTGTCATTATTGACACATCACAGCCCACAGTGCATAACAATGAAATTTATCCTCTGCTTTTAACTCATATGTGAATCACACAGCAAGGGGCAGCTATTTTCAGCGCCCGGGGAGCAGTGCTTGGGGGGCGGCACCTTGCTCAGGGTACATCAGAGGTAGATTTGCTGGTCGTGGGATTTAAACCTGCAATCTTTCGATTATAGGGGCGTCTCCCTAACCATTAGGCCACCATCTACCCCAGATGTGGCAGTAAGTATTTGATCCCCTACAACCCAGCCTGAATTCTGGCTCCCACAGGTAGGGTGTGGCACAAAGATTGCAATCAATCAATTACAGATACACCTGATCTCATCTCGTTATGTGTATAAAGCACACCTGTCCACAGAATCAGTTTTTTCCATTACAACCTCTCCATCACCATGCGCAAGACTAAAGAGCTCTCAAAGGACATCAGGGACAAGACTGTAGACCTGCACAAGGCTGGAATGTTCTACAAGACAATCAGCAAGAAGCTTGGTGACAAGGTGACAACTGTTGGTGCGATTATTCAGAAATGGAAGCAATATAAAATCACCATCATCATCTAGATGATTCAGAGAAGGCATGAGAGAAATTGCTGTGGTCAGATGAGCCCAGAATCGAGCTCTTTAGCATCAACTCTAATCGCCATGTTTGGAGGAAGAGAAATGCTGAGTATGACCCAAAGCACACCAGTCACTAGTCAAGTACAGAGGTGGAAACATTATGTTTTGGGGCTGTTTTTCAGCTAAATGAATAGGACGACTTCACCGCATTGAGGGACCAATGGATGTACCATAAAATCTTGGACGAGAACCTCCTTCCCTCAGCCAGAACACTGAAGACGGGTCATGGATAGATGTTCTAGCATGACAATGACTCAAAAAATACAGCCAAGGCAACAAAGAAGTGGCTAAAGAAGAACACATTAAAGTTATGGAGTGGCCTAGCAAGTCTCCAGACATTAATCCTCTCCAAAATCTGTGGAGGGACCTGAAGGATCAAGTTACCAAGCAGCAGCCAAGAAACCTAAAAGACTTGGAAAGTTTCTGTAAAGAGGAGTGGGTCAAAATCCATCCTGAGATGTGTGCAAACCTGGTGGCAAACTACAAGAAAAGTCTTATCGATGTGTTTGCCAGTAAGGGTTTCTCCACGAAGTTCTAAGTGGTGTTTTGCTTGGGGATCAAAAATACAAATGAAATGCAATTCAATTTTTAACTTTTATGTAGTTTGTTTTTTCTGGATTTTTGGTTGATATTCAGTTTTTCTTCATTAAAATGAAACTTAAAAAAAAAAAAGTTTATAAAAAAACTGTTCATTTCTTTGTAAGTAAGCAAACTTACAAATTCAGCAGGGTATCAAATTATAGAGACAGATTACTACAAAGTGGAAAGATGAAATGTTATGACAATTAAGAGAAGCAACAGTAACATACAGTACTTCAGTAGCATAGTGATATGTTTGCACATGCCATGGGATCTCCATCTGCTTCTCTGACAATTAGTCTGATCTCAGCCCTGTCCACCTGATTAACAAGAGCAATGCACACCACCTGAATAGCTCTTTAACTTCCAATTATGAAAACAAGTCTTCACATATTTGTGAAATTAATAGTGCCATTACTGTAGTTAAACTCTATAAGTTTTAGACCATTTATTTCTTTCTAGTAACAATATTTAGTGTGTAATTTTATTAATTTAGTGGGGGGTTTTAGATGTATATATTATATTCATTTGGATACAGAGCTTTTTTTCATATCCCATTTTCTTTTAATTTGGTCATTTGCCAATTCCCAACATTTAATTTGCTCTCCCCGTCCTATTACAGTGACACCTGGTGGAAGGTTGTGAATTCAAACGTAAGACACTCTGGATAATAACCTCTGCAAATAAACATTAAATCTAAATGTAAACCGCTAATGGCCCCTCATTCATGAGCTCACAGATGCCCATAATTGTCGCTTAGGTATGTCATCCAGCAACATACCAGTCCTGGCTACAGAATGGCTGTGGAACCTACTTTCATGTTATTGAATAACTTGATGAAAATAAAAAAAACATTTATAAATAAAACAATAATTCATTTTGAAGACCACACCTGAGACTGATGTAGGGCCTCCAACCGTTGCTCATGATCCTTTCTCACATTCTCAAGCTTTTTCAGGGCTTGTTTCTCCTGCTGAAGTGCCTTCATGTCAATCTTCTGACTCTCCATCTTGGAGTAAAACTCATCGATAGCCTGAGAGGAAAAAAAGGGTATGATGGAAAAAAAAATGCTTATAGTAGGATAATAAAATGAAAATCTGTTACAAAATGAACCACAAACCTTATCAAAAGTCTCAAACTCAATATGTGGGCTCTCTGAGTGTTGGGAAAAGAGAAATGGATGAAATTCTTCATACCTAACAAACCGAAGACAGGGTCACAAAGAAATTACAGAATGCCTGTACTTTCAACTAAAGAATAATATGATGCAATGGTCTTACGTGAGCAACTCTTCGTGTGGTTTGTCCGGAGTCATGCTTGCCTTTTTTTCAGCTTTCTGAATGATGTAACCCTTTTACAGAGAAAAATCACTTAAACACACTTACAAAATGTTAATAGCTCATTAACATCAAATGACATTCAAACTCAAATACAATATTAATTCCAACCTTTCCATTAAAGGTTGTTGCTTTCTCCATATAGTTCTCTGCCATCTGCAAAGCCTCCAGAAGTTTTGGCCCATCTGTAGGATAACACAGTTTAACGTTGGTTCATTTAACTCCTTAAATTAACTCCTTTAACACTCTGAATGTCTATTAAGCAATACAGTACTTTATATACAATATATACAGCAACTGGCTTTCATGAATTTTTCTTATTGGTACAAGCAAAAACAAACCTTGTGTCATGTTAAATTGATGGTCCATTTTTAAAAGGCCAGGAAAACCAACTTCTATAAGGCAGTGTTCAATTAGTGTGCCTCCATATGCTGTGAGAATAAAGTAAAAGATAAGTCTAAAAAGTAAAAGCCCAGTGTAAGCAGAAACTATGTAAATAAAATCCTGCACAACAGGAAAACTTACAAAGGTGGGGATTTAGAATCCTTTTTATTTGCTCTCCACTCTTAGCTTTGGATAAAATATCTTCAAGCCTGCAAAAAAAACAGAAACATTACAAAAGATGAAAAAAAAAAAGCTGGAAGCTCAGTTAACGTGGTGGGGGGTGGTTGGGGGGGGTTGTGTCTTGGTGGGCCGAGTCAAAAGGCGAAGTGGGTCGTAGTTTGCCCACCCCTGTTCTAAAGTGTTTAAATTTTGAGATTTTTATCAGTGGTTTTATCTTGAGAACTTGCTTACTGTTTTGGAGTCCTGTAATTCTTTCATGGTTCGAGTACATTTTTAGTAATAATATACAATTAACTAATATGTTAAAAATCATTGTTTATTTTGTATTATATTAGAAATTACTACATTTTATATAAAATTACTGAAAGTTAATGAAAATAGCAACTATTTAGCAACTGAGCTTTCAAGTTAAGGAGTCAAGCAGAAACAGTGATGTGTTTTTCTGATACAATGGTGCAAATATCTGTACGTCATCTATGTTTGCTTAACAGAGAACAAACTCTCTCACCTCTCCAGGCTCATAAGGGGTTCAGGAGGCCTAGCATTCTCTATGGGGTATCTCTCTCTAACTGCAATTTTCACATCCTCTGCCTCAGCAGTACGAAAGCGCAGCAGGTTCAGTATGGTATACTCATGATCTGTCAGGATTATGTTCCCCTGCAGATGCAAAAAAAAATGCAAAGCAAAAGAACCAGAATAAGAAAACTTTTACTGCCAACACATACAACTTTATTCGACAGACAGACAGACATGCAGACACACAGACAGATAAATGCTCGCAAAAAATCATTGCACACACCTACAGCAATGGAAAAAATTAAGAGATCACTCCAAAATTATCATTTTTTCTGGTTTTTCTTTTTACAGGTATGTGTTTGATTAACAGGAACATTTTTTTTATTCCATAAACTACTGACAACATTTCCCTCAAATTCCACATCAAAATATTGTCATTTAAGAGAGCTTAATTGCAGAAAATGACAACTGGTCAAAAAAACTAAAAATATGCACTGTTTTCAGACCTTGTTCAATTTTAAACAACACAATATTAATGTTTAAACACCTTGATAAGCCTTGCAGTGTGGCATAGAGCATTGTCTTGCTGGAAAAACCCCCCAAACCATTTCAGCCTTGCTGTAGCACAACATATCTCCAGCGATCCTTCACCAAATTACACACTGGGTGTGAGAACCTGTGGCTTCTAGGCCTCTCCAGGTCTCCGGCTAACCATTACAAGACCAAGTGATTAGAAAAGCTGAAAACTGGACCTATCAGAGAAAATGACCTTACTCCAGTCCTCTACGGTCCAATCCTTATGATCTTTAGCAAACCTCAGCTTCTCAGCTCTTTCTTGCTTCTTATGGATGAAGAGCTTCTAGTATGACTTCAAACATGTCCGTTCTGGTGACCCCAGCTGCCATTTGCCATTCTTTTTGTAGGTCACTTGATGTCATCCTACGGATGTTGTGTGATATATGAAGGAGTTTACGATCATCCCGGTCAGTGGGGAGCCATTTCCCCCTCTATCAGTCTGTGACTTTGTTGTCCCCAGTACCTGCTGTTTGACCTTGATCTTATGAACTTCCATCTTTGAAATTTTGAGGATGGAAGCAGCCTTCTGCTCGCTGTATCCCTCTGTCAGTAAAGTCAGAACTGACCCCTTCTTTTTCTTTCAAACCTTTTTTTTTTTTTTTTTTAAACTTTTGGCAACCTATGTATTGTAGGCATGACTGAATGATTGTTCATTTGCAGGCTTGGGGAGTAACAGAATACATAAAACTTTGTTGCGTTATTAGGATACAAAAATTGGTAACTATTCTGTAATTACAGAAAAAAAGCTGTAATCAGATTACTGATACTTTTAGAAATAATGGGGATTTACAGGAATACAATATTTAAATACATAAGGGCTGAAACAACTTATGAATAAAATCAGTAAAATACTAAGAGTTAAAAAGCTCACTGCCCGTGCACTACATAACTATGTCAATTTGAGTGAAATGAAAAAGTGTCGATTTCACACACTGAAAATGATTCATCTTATGCGCGCACATAGCAACAAAATGAATTTAGCATCGGAGAGTTTCAGCAAGCAAAACAGGCAGCTGATACTGATTTTGTCTTTATTTTGTACTTGTATGTATCTGAAAAAAATCATGGCTTGAAATACAGACACAGTTGCAAAAAGTGTGGTAAGTGATTAAAAAGTGATAACAGTATACAATGTACATAGTAACGTCACACTGAGATAGTCCGAGTGTCTCATTTGGTTGACATGAGCACATCAAAATATTCTCATACTGTGACAGAATATCTGATAAATGTTATTAATATTGTAATAAGTGAACTTCTATACAAGGTGATTTAAGAAAAGGGTCTGTATTGGTGCTGATAATAATGCTGCAAATAAATATTTATATCTTTTGTAGATTTTTTTTTTTAAATAAAACTAATTGAATAATAAGTCGCCAATTCTGATAATAAGCGTTTAGTGGGTGGAAATTTTTCCATTATTTTGTCTTTAAAGCAGAAAAGGGAAACAGCATCACAGTACAGTGCAGGTTCTGCCTTCCAGCTGTGAAAATGCTGTCATCATACACATACACATCAGGCATAACATTATGACCACCTGCCTAATATTGTGTTAGTGCCTCCTTTGCTACCAAAATAGCCCTGACCCGTCGATTCATGGACTCCACTAGACCCCTGAATGTGTGCTGTGGTATCTGCTTTGTGGCAGAGCGCATTATCCTGCTGAAACCGGCCACAGCCATCAGGGAATACAGTTTCCATTAAAGGGTGTACATGGTCTGCAGAAATGCTTAGGTAGGTGGTACGTGACAAAGTAACATCCACTTGGATGGCAGGACCCAAGGTTTCCCAGCAGAATATTGCCCAAAGCATCCTGGTGCCATGTGTTCCCCAGGTAAGAGACGCACCTGGCCATCCATGTGATGTGAAATTTGTCATCAGACCAGACAAGGCACTGTGTATTCTGACACCTTTCTATCAGAAACAGCATTAACTTCTTCAGTCTGTTGGATCGGACCACACGGGTGAGCCTTCACTCCCCACGTGCATCAGTGAGCCATGACCCTGTCGCCAACGTTCCATGCTTGGACCACTTTTGATAGATACTGACCACTGCAGACCAGGAACACCCCACAAGAGCTGCAGTTGTGGAGATACCCTAGCCAACACAATTTGGCCCTTGTCAAACATGAGCTACGCTTGCACATTTTTCCTACTTCTAATACATCAACTTTGAATTTTTAAAGTACCCTGTTTATTTGACCAGCAGGTGCCTCTAATAAGAAAGTGAAGCCTCATGAAATTAACCACTTCTGAAATCAATTGCCTGGAAAGCTTTAGTGTTTAATGAAGGCTCATCTGGCCATCAATATACGGCAGTATATATTGTCAGCAAAGCAAGGATCGCATATCTCCTGGGCCATATGAAAAAGTTTGTGTTCCTTAAATACAATTTAAAAACAATCAGACACCGGTGCAGTAAAACACTAACTATTTTTTTGATCAGAAAGTCTTTCAAAAACTTTTAGCCACTTCTAATTTGATTTTTGGACACTGAACTTCTTTAGCCTAAAGTTGGAAAATCTACCCACTGCGGTGCTTACAGCCTGGTCTCTGAAGTGTAAAAAATATTTTTATTGTTATTGTACTTATTTTTTAATCATTTCCTTTTTTTCCTCCATGGATTGCTCTGCACCTTACAGCAAGCTCGTACATTTTGAAAACTAAGTGGGCAGCAGACACAAATTTTTTTCCGATTTAGTTTTATTTGAAGACATTGTGAACCTATATTTTGTTATGGTCATTTTTCATAAGCAACTCTGATGTTTGATAATACAGCTCAACGGTGGCACCATCACAGTTTTGATCTTTCCATTATCAAGTTATCAATTGTGTGTAAAATATTTTGCACCTACCTACCCTGGTTTCTTTTCTTACTGTAAGGTATGAGACTTTTATATTCTAAATGGTCTATATTTATTACAGTTAAATCAACCATAATGCAGACCTTTTAAATAATTAGTGACAAAAAAGGACGTAACACATTCTACAATAAAATAAATTCTTATTCAAAGTTAAGAGGACAATTGATTTACAGTCATGTGAAAAAGTTAGGACACAATACATTTTAAATATTTCATTCTTTAATAAAAAAAAAAATCAATAAAACATATCAATATTAAATCTTTTTTCGATTTAGATCTTTAGATAAAGGTGATATAATTGCAACTTCTATTTAACAAAAAATTAACTAAGATGCCAGTTCCTACTGAGGAAAATGTTAGGACACCCTATGCTCCAATAGGAAGTATTTCCCCCTTTGGCTGAAATACCCTCCATCAGATGTTCAATGTTCAATAACCTCTATTTAATGCAGAAATCCTTAAGCTGTGCTATGTTTGAAATGTGTCTTCCATGCACAGCCGGTTTCAAATCACCCCACAGAATTTTAATAGGATTCAGATCTGGGATTTAACTTGGCCATTCCAGAACTATGGAAGAAACTGGAAAGTTTTGAATCGCTCATGTTTCATGGTCCACCCCCACTTCAACTTCTGTACAGATGGTTTCACATTGTCCTCAAGCACCCTCTGATACGATGAATAATTCATAATGGATTCTATGATGGTGAGCTGACCAGTTCCTGCCGCAGCAAAGAAGCCCCAAAATATGACATTTCCATCCCATGCTTCACACTTGGAATAAGGTTTTTCTTTTACTCAAAAGCTGCCTTTGGTTTACGCCAAACATGTTGTCGTTTACTCTGTCCAAATAATTCAATTTCAGATTCATCTGTCCAAAGCAAGCTGTCCCAAAAGTCTTGGTCTAGGTGGTCTCTGGAAAACTTCAGTCTTGCCTTGATGTTTTTTTTTTTTTTGACAGCAAGGGTTTCTTCCTTGCACACCTCCCATGTAAATCAAACTTGTACAGTCTCTTTCTGATGGTAGATGCATCTACTTTGACATCAGCTGTGGCAAGAACCTTCTGTATGTCCCGTGATGAAATTTTAGGATCTTTGGAGACTTCTTTCAGCATCTTGCAGTCCGCTCTTGGGCTGAATTTGCTTGAAAGGCCTGACCTGACCATGTTGGGAGTGGTTTTAAATTAAATGTTCTCCACTTGTAAATTATGTTACTGGACAATTGAATGGCTGATTACAAAGTCTATTGAGCTCTTTTATATCCTTTTTCAGCCTCATTAAATGTCTGTGCTTTGCATAAGACTGGTTCCACCAAAAAATTAATAATGTAATAATGTTCTTCTATTCATTTTCACCTGATGTGGTTCACCCGAGACATACTGTATCTAAGCATTTTAAATAGTAATCCTAAATTTTCCTCAGTTAGTTTTAGTTAATTTCTTTTGTTAAAAAATTTATTTGTTTCTTGTTTTTGCGAAGAAGTGGCAATTATATCATTTACCTATAGATAAAATTTGAAAAAAAAAAGCAAATTAAAATTAATTTTGAAATCAAAATACTTTTTTTTTTTATAAAGAATGAAATATTTAACTGGGTCAGCTCTTTTGCCTGTTGTGGAAGAAATGGAAGTCAATATCACAAATGAGAAAATAGAGCAATGAGGAACAAAAAAGCATGATTCAACAATCCTTTGATATATAAATATAGAATTTGCTTTCATTGTGCAGTGCTCTTTTAACAATGACCCGTTTCCCTGGGGTAAAAATACGAGGTCACACACATGAAGGTCACCTATTAACATATGAAAAATCAAATAATTTCCAAAACAAATTTATGCATTCTTAAATGTTTGTTTGTTTTACTAACTGATATTGTTCTTCACTGACATGTAAAGTGAAACAATGGCACCTGTGGCGTGGGATATATTAGGCAGTAAGGGAACAGTCAGTTCTCAAAGTTGCTTTGTTGAAAGCAGGAAAAACAGACAAGAGTAAGGATCTGAGAGACTCTGACAAGGGCCAAATTGTGATGGCTAGATGACCAGGTCAGAGTATCTCCAAAATCTTGGCAAATCTTGTGGGGTGTTCCTCATATGCAGTGATTAATACATACCGAAAGTGTCCAAGGAAGGACAACTGGCGAACCAGCAGCCAAGTCTCATTGTGTGAGGGAAGTAAAGGCTAGCTGATTTGGTCCAAGCACAAAGATGAGCTATTGTGGCACAAATTGCTAAAAAAAAAGTTCACCACTGAAAGTGCCTACAATGCACGTGAGCATCAGATTTGGACGAAGTCGTGCTAGGCTAAAAGCTAATCCCAGCCAGCCGGCCCTTCCGTCCATTCTGCTTTCAAATGTCTGCTCCCTGGATGATAAACTGGACTACCCAGCATGAATTCAGAGACTGCTGTGTCTTTGTTCTCAGAGACATGGCTCAGAGACAAAGTCCAGGACGCTGCCATTCAGCTAGCCGGGCTAACCGCATTTCGGGCCGACAAGAGCGCAGCACTGTGCAGTAAGATTCGCGGCGGTGACTTGTGTGTTTACATCAACATGGAATGGTGCAAGAACTCTGTTTTAGTCACCAGGTTCTGCTCACCGCTGGTGGAGTTTGTGACTGTCAGGTGTAGACCTTTTTATTTACCATGGGAATTCACCACTGTGTTCATTGTTGGAGTGTACATTCCCCCCAACGCTAATGCTAAAGAGGCGCTCTGTGAGATGTACATGGCTATCAGTGGATTACAGAACACACACCCGGATGGACTGTTTATTATCGCCGGAGATTTCAATCACGCAAATCTCAAGACAGTTCTCCCGAAATTCCATCAGAATGTGTGGACTTTGCAACGAGAGGGGAGAACGCACTGGATCTTGTTTACATAAACATTTCCAGTGCGTACCGCGCGGAGCCCCGCCCCCACCTCGGATACTCAGACCTCAGATACTCAGAACATCTCTGTTATGCTAATTCCAGCATACAGACCGCTCGTCAGACGCTCTAAACCAGTTCTGAAGCAGGTAAGAACCTGGCCTGCAGGAACCATCTCTGCTCTTCAAGACTGTTTTGAGCACACTGACTGGCACATGTTCAGGGAGGCTGCATCCGACAGCGACAGCACCAGCTTGGAGGAGTACACGTGACTGGCTACATCAGCAAGTGTATCAATGACGTCACTATCTCCAAGACGATCACCGTGAGGAGAAACCAGAAGCAGTGGATGCGTGAGCTGCTGAAGTCCCGTGATTCTGCCTTTAAAGCAGGTGACAAGGCGGCCCTAAGAACAGCGTGGGCCAAACTGTCTCGGGTCATCAGAGCATCAAAACGCGCCCACGGGCAGGAAAACCACAGCCACTTACACACGGCGCATGTGGCAAGGTATCCAGGCCATCACCAACTACAGGACAACAACACCTGCCTGTGATGGTGATGCCGCCCTACCAGATGCGCTGAATGACTTCTACGCGCGGTTCGACGCACAGAACGACGTGGCGGCAAAGAAATCCTCCCCCTCTCCCAACGACCAGGTGATATGTCTGACCACGCTGATGTGAGGAAAACTCTTCGCAGAGTTAACCCACGGAAGGCTGCTGGGTCAGATAACATTCCAGGGAGAGTGCTCAGAGAATGTGCAGACCAGCTGGCAGATTTCACTGACATCTTCAACATGTCTCTGAGCACCGCCGTTGTTCCCACGTGTTTCAAGACCACCACCATCGTTCCTGTGCCAAAGAAGTCTCCAGTGTCCTGCCTCAATGACTACCGTCCCGTAGCACTCACACCCATAATCATGAAGTGCTTCGAGAGACTCGTCATGAGGCACATTAAGACCCTGCTGCCACCTACACTGGATCCTCTGCAGTTCGCCTATCGTCCCAACCACTCTACGGACGATGCCATCGCCACCACCATTCACCTGGCACTTACCCACCTGGACAAGAAAGACATGTTCAAATGCTGTTCATAGACTTTAGTTCAGCATTCAAACAATCATTCCTCAGCACCTGACTGAAAAGTTAAGCCTGTTGGGCCTGAACACATCCCTCTGTAATTGGATCCTGGACTTCCTGACTGATAGACCTCAGACAGTCCGGATCGGGAACAGCAGCTCCAGCACTAGGGCTGGACGAATTTATCGATTCTGCGATATAAATCGATATTTTTTTTCCAAAGAAAGTATCGATTTTTTAGCCGCGAGTATCGATACATACGTCCCATTCAAATCCCCCGTGTTGTTTACCCCCGTTCGCGTTGCAGGAA
>JAOVYU010000002.1:5599887-5610903 GCA_025674565.1 Synodontis membranacea | reverse complement strand
TCACTGTGCAGCTCCTCTATTGGTTGAACTCAGTATTTGGGGCGGGATTTTTTTTGTAGTCCTCATTTCACCACACGTAAGTGCTGGCTATGTCAGCACTTAGGAATCAGGGTTAGACTTTGCTGAAAGTTACTTTTAGCATCTTTATACAACGCTCTTAGGTCCTGCTTTTTGCTAAGAATTTTTTAACTCTTAAGTCAAAGTGTACGACCATTCTTAAGACCAATCCTAAGAAGTTTTATGCATACCGGCCCAGATGCAATTGTGGTTAGAAGTTTACATGCAGTCATCATGGACATGAATGTCACGGCAATATTGGACTTTTTTTGTTATTTATTTGAACTGTAGTTTTTCTGGGGAAGAATAATTGTAAAACATACATATTTATTAGATAAAAGCAACAATTTGGTGCACATGTTTCTGCAACAATAACTTCCTGTTAATGATCATGACTCACTGCAGCTGGTAGCTTCTCTGTGCACAACATAAAAAGGGTTTGTTTTACAAGTACAAGTTAATGGGAGGGGTAGCATCTTTGCCAAGGTCTGGAATAAGACCCAAACTATCACCATCATCTGAGAGGAAATTGGTTTGGATGGCCAGGAACAACCCAGGAACCATCAAAGCACAGGCCTGACATGAACTGTAAGCTGCTGGAACACTGTCTACAATCAAGAGAATTACATCGCCGTGGGCTGAGGGGCTGCCGTTCAAGAAAAAAGCCTCTTCTCCAAAACTGACACCTTCAAGCTTGAACAAAGTTAGCAGCTGACCACGCAGATAAAGAAAAAGCCTTCTGGAGGAAAGTTTTATGGTCAGATAAGACAAAGATTTGAGATGTTTGGCCACAATGACCAGAGGTACATGAGAAACACTTTACCAACTATTATGCTATTACTAGCATGTGGTGGTAGCATCATACTCGGGGGCTGTTTTGCTTCAAGTGGAACTTGTGCATTGCACAAAGTGAATGGAATAATAAAGAACGCCAGAATTCTTCAGCAGAACCTCAAGCTATAAGCTAGATGGTTTAAATTTAGACACAGTTGGGTATTCCAATGGGTCAGTAACCCCAAACAAATTGATTTTGATTTGATAAAGCATTTTGGATGATGATTGATTTTGGAATGGATAAAGCAGACAAACATTAAGCTTAAAACAGGTCCTGACCTCAACCCTATTGAAAACACGTGGACTGTGTCAGGTCAGGTCAGGTCCGTGCCAGAAGACACACAAATTCAATTGAACTCTACCAATTATTCCAAGAAAAGTGGTGAAATATACAACCAGAATTCTGCCAGAAGCTTGTTGATAGCTACCGAAAGCGTCTGGCCAAGGTGAAACATGCTTAGGGAGATTTAACCAAATATTAGGTGTGCTGTATGTATAATGTTGACGCAGTGTTGATTTACGAAAACCCAAAATAAATTCAAACTGCACAAAATTCTTATTTCTTTCTATTAAAGATGTATGTTGTACAATCATTCTTCCTAAAGAAAAACAACAGTTCTGACCACGATTGTAGATCCAGTGAAGAGAAATCATTACGCTACAGTATAAGACTATTATACAATTCAAACAAGTTTAGGGAAAGCCCACATATGGGGGTTGTGGTCAGGCATCCACATACTTTTGGCCATTTAGTGTGTATATGGATGAATGGAGTTTTTTAATGTTATATATATTTTACTTAAAGTCCCTACACATAGTGATTATGGGTTTTAACTTTATACGTCTGTAGGAAGACAGTATCCTTTGTCTGAAAACAAAGTCAAAAACTACATGTATCAGCTTTGTAAAGCTCTGGATCATATGCACAGGTAGGTATCATTGCTTTTAATTTATACATCAAGTAATGGTTTACATTCAGTCAGTAATAATACATTTAAAATTTTACTTTTAAAAACACAAGAATTGACTTCTTATATTTTCCTTTTGTTTAAGCAATGGGATATTCCACAGAGATGTGAAACCAGAGAATATTTTAATTAAAGTAAGTAGAACCCAAGGTCCCAAGTCCAAAAATGGTTGTAAAATGAACTACTTCTTTTGAATACTCAAACAAATTTCCATTTGTAAACCTACTCATGACTCATTTTCTGGATAGCAAGACATCCTTAAACTGGCAGACTTTGGCTCCTCTAGGAGTGTGTATTGCAAGCCTCCTCACACAGAATACATCTCTACACGGTGGTACAGAGCTCCAGAGTGTCTGCTTACAGATGGCTACTACTCACACAAAATGGACATGTGGAGTGCAGGCTGTGTGTTCTTTGAAATTCTCAGGTTACTTTTGCTGTGTTATTTATACATTCAGTATTCTAAAGACATTGCCATTCTTTTTGGATTCTAATATATTACTTTATCTCATTGTCTTTTAGCTTGAATCCTTTGTTTCCAGGGTCTAATGAGGTTGATCAGCTGTCCAAGATTCATGATGTTTTGGGCACACCGGACAGCACTGCTCTTCAAAAGTTCAAACAGTGAGTTTGCACTGGCACTCTGAAGATCTCCCCAGTGCAGCATGATTTACTAACCTTCCAAGAACTGGATGATCAACCAACCAGTTCAGTAAACAGGCCTTGCTAAGTCAAGTAACATCTAGTAGCAGTGTTGGGTATTTTGCTCTACTGGCAAGTTGTCAACATGAAAGTAACAGTACCAAAGTATTCATGTGCTCAGTTTCATTGTGTCACAATAAAATATGATCGCCAGCATTTCTGCATAATTTGCCATTTCTATGGATTCACTTAACATGATGAACATTTTAAAATTTTGACACATGCATCAAAATGAGTAAGATTAACAAGTAAAGATTAACAGTAAGTAAAAATGATATCCATTGTATTTAGAACTATGGCTGTGACAGCCAGTTTTTCAGGTTTGAATGTTGATTTGATCACAGAAGAACAACAGCAGCCTGGCACACAGATAGTTTTGCTGTTTGAGGTTTTTGTGGTAATACAACTAAATACCAAGTATTATTCAACTAATCTTTAAAGGGGTAGCTAACCCTTCCCAGAATCCAATGCATTGTTTTTGTTTGAATATCCCATGACCGCTCCTTTAACTCTCTGATCACCAAAACCTCCACAAATTCACTGTTAATGATCCCTTTGAAAACTACCTCAAACTTTTTCATCCATGTGTCAAACGTGGAAGCTGAAGTTCGGGTGCATCATTATAAGGAATAAACATATGAAAGAATTTTAAATATAGAAAAATTGATAAGATATCTTCAATTTCACATTACAGTTTAAGAACCTATGGAATAGGATGTCGCTGAATTGTTGGAGATTGTTGCATGTTGGTATTGGAATATCGCTACCATCAAAAATGGTGACTTGCTACTTGGTGAAGAAGATTCTGGGAAGGGTTTATGAACATCCACTTTTTTACGTAGTTTATATGTTAGTGTACTATACTGTACATATTTTTTTTTCTTAACATTTTAACATCGCACAGTTACTGTACTTTCATAAATTAGGTTTCAATTTTTTTGATAAGTGTCTCTTTATACTTAAGGTCTCGAGTGATGCCTTTCGTTTTCTTGCCTCGGAAAGGCTGTGGGCTTTCTCAGCTGATCCCTCGGTGCTCAGCTCCTATCCTCTCTTTGCTCTATCAGATGCTGGCTTATGATCCAGATGAACGCATAAGTCCACGTGCAGCACTGCAGCACACCTGTTTCAGAGAGCTACGGTAAGTAGCAAATGGCACATGCACACTGACACACAACTACAGGTAGAATGGTATGAAAGCGTAATGGCAAGAAAGCCATTATTAAACTCTTTCAGCTTTAAAAACCTGTTATATTGTATATTTCAGTAGAAGAACATGGAATGCCATCTTAAATCTTTTGCTTCTGAACAAAAGTTATGTAATTGGGTGTAAGACTGGTAATGTGCATATTAGCTAAATTATTGTTAATACCAAAACCCAGACTCTCTACACCAGGCAAAGTATGTTTGCCAATATAGAATATTATTCCATCTTGTGGCATTCAACTACATTATCAAAAATATTTCACTCATGAAGATTTTCATGAACCATGAAACTGTTATGAAAGCAGGGTGTGTGCAGGATGCAAGTACAGGAAAACTGGCTGAGTATAAAGTGAAACAGTTTATTCAATATTAATTCAAAGCAGCTGAGATGAGGTACAGAGCTTCTGATTTCATAGAGCCACAGAGCATCTTGGGTAATGGCGTTCTAGCGTGGTGTCACAAATGTGGAAGCATGCCGATAACCACAAGCGTTGCGCTGCAGTGTACATGCGGCGCTCGCAGCTCAAGGAAGAGTGAGTCAGGATCCAGAAATGGATCTGAGGTAAAGTGGAAAAATGTTCTTTGCCAGTTCATAAGCCTGCATCTTTGATGGTATGGGGTACATTAGTACACATGGAATTGGCAGATTGAATCATTGTTGAATGATATACAGATTTTAGAGCAACATATGTTCCCATCCACACATCTTTTTCAGGGAATGCTTTGTATATTTCAGCAAGACAAGGCTAAACCGCATACTGCATCTATCACAATAGCATACAAGGCTTCATAGTAGAAGAGTCATTGTGCTGAACTGGCCTGCCTGCAGTCCAGACCTTTCACCTTTTGAAAACATTTGGCGCACCACGAAAAGAAAAATAAGACCTGGACTGTTGAGGAGCTATAAATCTTTATCCTACAATAATGAGACAACATCCCTCTCCCAAAAGTCCAGCAACTGGTCTCCCCTGACATTTACAGATTGTTGTTAAAAGAAGAGGGGATGCTACACAGTGGTAAATATGGCCCTGTTCCAAATTTTTTTGAGACCTGTGACTGCCATCAAATTTAAATTGACCATATTCTTTTCTTAAAATGGTACATTTTTTCAGTTTAAATATTTGATATTTGCAAATCATTGCATTCTGTTTTTAATTTAGATTTTATAAAGCGTCCCAACTTTTTTGTAACTGGGGTTGTAAATTAAAGAAAAAACTATATTTTTGGAGATTTTGGCGATCTCTCTGACTCTCGCTCTCAGTGAATCTTTCACTGATCATCTTGATTCAGCATAAGGCAGCTATTTGAGTTTACAGTGTTTGTTGTGCTCCTAAAACCATTCCTGAACCATTTTTGCTTTGTGGCAGGGAGCATTAAAGTAACATCCACATGGATGGCAGGACCCAAGGTTTCCCAGCAGAACATTGCCCAAAGCATCACACTAAAAAGAAAACATGATTCATCAGACCAGGCCACCTGCTTCCATTGTTCTGTGGTAAAGTTCTGATACTCATGTGCCCATTGTTGGTGCTTTTGATGGTGGGCAGGGGTCAGCATGGGCACCCTGACTGGTCTGCGGCTATGCAGCCCCATACACAACAAACTGAGATGCACTGTGTATTCTGACACCTTTCTATCAGAACCAGCACTAACTTCTTCAGCAATTTGAGCTACAGTAGCTCGTCTGTTGGATCGGACCACATGGGCCAGCCTTCTCTCCCCACGTGCATCAATGAGCCTTGGCCGCCCATGACCCTGTCGCCGGTTCACCACTGTTCCTTCCTTGGAGCACTTTTGATAGATACTGACCACTGCAGACCGGGAACACCCCACAAGAGTTACAGTTTTGGAGATGCTCTGATCCAGTCATCTAGCCAATCACAATTTGGCCCTTGTCAAACTCATTCGAAATTCTTACGTTTGCCCATTTTTCCTACTTCTAACACATTAACTTTGAGGACAAAATGTTCGCTTGCTGCCTAATATATCCTATCCACTAACAGGTGCCATGATGAAGAGATAATCAGTGTTATTCACTTAACCCCAAAGGGCCCTGCCACCTTCAGTAATTTGCTAAACATGAGTAGTGAAATGGGTATATTTTATCAGAGAATCAATATTTTAACTGAGAATCCCTGTAGCCAAGTACCCTGTCATTCAGTTTTGACTGTCATTCTTGGGCTTGATACAAATTCTCCTGTGTTAGATGACTTAAGGTGGAGTTTTGCTCTTCAGTCCCGAATATACTGAATTTCATTTTTGCTGTTAGAAGGTACTTCCTCCCTATTTTCCATAATGATGTCTAGGATGCAATGGAGCTTGTACCTGTACAGTAATTCTAATGGGGAGAACACAATGGAGCCTTGTGGGACAAAAAATTTTGGGGGGTTAAAGCTAACTAGTTGAGGTGCCTGCATACAACCACTGGTCCCTGCAGCACCAGCAACCCTGCCCAGTCCTTGTGGGCATATGAGTTTCCTCCTGTGTGGTGAAGGGGAGGGCATTACAGGGAGATACATATAGTAAGTAGTAATTAACACAAAGATGGGACAGGCAGTACCTGCTACTTTAACATGTCTCCTCTCTCTATCCATAGCTAACACTCAACCACACCCCTACTGCCACAGTAGTACTCTAATTTTTGCACTGGCATTTCAGTACAATGTGAAATTTTGTAATACAATCAGATTTGACTATATGTAACATGAAAAATTACCATTGTATGTAAATTTGTCCCTACAGACTGGCAGAAAGGAGAGCTCTAGGGCTTCACAGGACTACTGGGGTTGTAGAGGATAGCAGCAGCATGACTCCAAGATCAGTTGAGGAATTCTGGTGCAGTACACGACAAGGGAGACATCAGGTACTGTACATCAGCTTATCCATTTTCACTACAGCAATTACTGTAATCCTCTTCCACAACGTAGTGTTGCTTGAAAGTTTGTGAACCCTTTAGAATTGTCTATATTTTTGCATTAATATAACCAAAAACATAATTAGATTTTCACACAAGTTCTAAAAAACAGTTATAGAAAACCCACTTAAACAGATGAGACAAAAATATTATACATGGTCATTTATTTATTGAGGAAAATGATCCAGTATTACAGATAGTATTACGGGAAGGTGGTTAGTTTCCTCACATGAACTACTCACACAACACTTCTATTGGATTAAGGTCAGGACTTTGTCTTGGCAATTTCAAAGTATTCATTTTATTCTTCTTTTACCATTCTTTGGTAGGACAGCTTGTGTGCTTAGGGTTGTTGTCTTGTTGCATGACCCACTATCTATTGAGATTCTGTTCACAGACAGATGTCCTGAGATTTTCCTTTAGAATTCATTATTCCATCAATGCTGACAAGCTGTCCCGGATACTACTGTACCACCTCCTTGATTCACAGATGGGATAAGGCTCTTGTTTTCAGTGTTCTTCTGGTGGTGAACTCAAGAGCATTAACACTAGCCAGTGTGAGAGAGAGGCTTTTAGTTGCTTAGAAGTTACCCTGATTCCTTTGAGACTTTGAAACTGTTGTTGGTCAACCACTCCTGGAAAGCATAAAAATGATGTTGAAAAATATCTGTCTGACTGTTTCTTGGTGAAGTCCAAACTCTTTAGGAATTGCTTTGTGACCTTTTCCAGCCTGATGAGCATAAATTTAAGACCCACACACTACACAAAACAATCTGTTTACTTTTTTTTTCTTTCTTTTAGTGTTCTTGCTATGCAGAAGTTACGTAGCGTTAACCACGACTCTGTTATTGTTTTTGCTAGTCATCAAGTGAAGATGGCATTTTGTGCACTGCGATGGAAATGACCGCTGTTTTTTCATATAAACAGCTTCGTTCTTCTTCGTTCAGACCAACAAAGTGTGGGTCTTGATTTATATACCTGTTAGAATTCTGGACCATTGTGAAAATTGTTACCAAGTCTAGCAACAGGGAATCCCTCACTTCTGAACTAATGTAAGGAAGGTGAAACAGAGAAGGTAATATTATTATATATTTAGGTAATATTATAAATATACTATTAATATAAAAGGATTTTTCTCCTGGCTGTAAAAACTCCTTTGAGAAGTAAACTAGGGTCATTATAATTTAGTCATGAATTAAAAGGTCTTCAATGAATACTTACTGTCAAACTTTTTGTTGACAAAATGAACACTTCTGAGATCCTCAGAAATCTTTGTTCATGCCAAGATACACTTCCACAAACGTGTGTTCTGAAAATCAGACTTTGACAGAGCCCTGTTCTTTAAATAAAACAGGGAGCCCACTTAACCCCTGATTGTAATCTAAATGATTGAAAACACCTAATTCTAATTTCATATTCAAATTAACTGCTAATCCTAGAGGTTCACATTCTTTTACCACTTACAGATTTGTAATATTGGTCCATTTTCCTCAAAACAAATGGCCAAGTATAATATTTTTGTGAAATATAATTTCACAATATAAAACATAATTGAAAATTATGTGTGAAAATCTGATGATGTTTTAGGTAAAATTTATGCAGAAATCTAAACTTAGCTGTAGTCAATGCTTCTTTTTAGATTAGTAGATTTTAGATTAGTAGATTTTGGTAGATTTCTGGATCACATTTTGCATGAATGTAATTTTTTTCTACCAGAAATGTTTTGCTGACAAGGACATGAATTTTGTTTTGTAACAGTTGAATAATTTGCCAAAAAAAAAAAAAAAAAAAAAAAAAAAAAAAAAAAAAGAGAGAGAGACAATATTGTTTAATGGCTTAAATTGCAAATAATAAAAAAAAATATGAAGATGAAAAATGCATTTTCTTTGAAATTAAAAAGCTTTAGTCTGCCATCATTTTTCAGCAGCAGCTGAAGCATATAGCCGAACCACCCAGCAGACACGTTTTTCCTCGTTATCCTGTGGAGCTCCCAAAGCTGAAAGTGGCAGTGCCCACTCCTAAAGTGCCCTACACTGTGTCCCGTCTTCCTGCTTTGGGCATACCACACCAGGGGTTGCTACCAGCCATCACTGTCAAAAAGTACCATTCTCGCTCATTGAAGGTAAATGCTGAGGACACTAATCTATATGTACAAAATTTCCTGGAGTATTAGTTAGTAAATAGTTCCTCCTTCAGGTTTTATTATTATCTTTGTTATTATCTTTATTGTTTATTTATTTTTATTTTTTTACATTATTTTTTACAGCCCAGGGAAGAGCCACATTGCTCAACTTTAAAGAGCTACTACATGCCTTCTCTGAAAAGAAAAGGTGGAGGCTACTAAAGTCCAGCCGATGTGTAGTTGCGCAAATAACAATGTTCAAAAAAAATGCAAAAGAAAAATGTATAAGCATTAAGCTGTATAAGTAAAGAATGTCATACTCTGGACCTGACTCCTATCGTAGGTCAAGAATTTTCAATTATGTTCAGAGCACATATATATTACATAGCACATATCACGTAGCACATATCTATTACTCAAAAGGACATAGAAGTTGCTCTGAGGACAAAATGTAGTTGAGAATTACTCCATACACCTGGCTTTGTAAGGCCTGTCCTGTGTATGATTTTATTCTCCATTCACCGTAAAGTGCACTTGCGGCCATTTTCTGGTGTTGAACAAATTGTCAGTGGGCAACTTGTATTCACTGGATAGTTAACAACATTTTTTTTCATAATTTAATTTAAAAAGGAAACTGTTAATAAATACCATATTCATTACATGTAACGTGAAGTCTCTTTTTTTTTTTTGTCTTAAATGTGATGATCATGGCTTATAGCTCATGAAAAACAGAACTCTAATCCAGTATCTCAAATTATTAGAATATTTCCTAAGATCAATCAAGAAAGGATTTGCAATACATGAACACTGAAAAGCATGTTCATTTATACAGTTAATACTTAGGCTACGTTGGGCTACTTCACCACATATTACTGCATCAGTAGTGGCATAGAGGTGATTAGCTTTGGTGAGGTGTTACTGAATCCCAGGTTGCTTTGATTGCGGCCTTCAGCTCGTCTGCATTTTTGGGTATCATACATTGCATAGATGGGGTTCTGGTCAGGCGAGATGGCTGGCCAATCAAGCACAATAATATCATGGTCAGCAAACCATTTGGTAATAGTTTTGGTACTGTGGGCAGGTGCTAAGTCATGCTGGAAAAGGAAATCAGCATCTCCACAAAGCTTGTCAGCAGATGGAAAAGCATGAAGTGCTCTAAAATCCAGTGGTAGATGACTGATGTTGACGGTGGACCAACACCAGCAGATGACATGGAACCCCAAATCATCACAGACTGCATAAACGTCACACTGGACTTCGAGCACTTTGGATGCGTCTCTCCACTCTTCTTTTAGGCACTAGGACCTTGATTTCGAAATGAAATGCAATATTTACTTTGATCTGAAAAGAGGACTTTGGACCACTGAGCAACAGTTCAGCTCATTTTCTCCTTAGCCCAGGTAAGATGCTTCTGATGTTATCTCTGGTTCAGGAGTGACTTGATATTAGGAATCTGATGGTTGTAGCCCCTTTCATGAAGACATGTACAGTATGTGTGGTGGCTATTGACGCACTGACAACAGCTTCAGTCCACTCCTTGTGAAGCTCTCCTAAGTTCTTATATATACTTTTTCTTCATCTCTGTTGCTTGTGCACCTTTTCGTACCACACTTTTCACTTCCAGTCATCTTTCCATTAACAGTATAGCACTCTGAGAGCAGCCTTTTCAACATTGACCTTCTGTGGCTTAACCTGGTGGAGGATGTTGATGATGATCATCTGGACAACTGTCAAGTCAGCAGTTTTTCCCATGATTGTGGTTGTGTTTACTGAACTAGACCTGAAGATAGATTCGTATAGATAGATATGTATACTGTTTGATTAGTAATTTATTCAAACACGAAATGAAACCTAATAATTTGAGATTTTTTAAATTATTTTATTATTAGTTGTTGTTTTTTTTTTGAGCCGTAGGCCCAAATTATCAAACTTAAAAATGCTTGACACATTTTAGTTTAGGTGTAATGAGTCTAGAATATATTAAAGTGCTCAGAGAATGTGCAGACCAGCTGGCAGATTTCACTGACATCTTCAACATGTCTCTGAGCACCGCCGTCGTTCCCACGTGTTTCAAGACCACCACCATCGTTCCTGTGCCGAAGAAGTCTCCAGTGTCCTGCTTCAATGACTACCGTCCCGTAGCACTCACACCCATAATCATGAAGTGCTTCGAGAGGCTCGTCATGAGGCACATTAAGACCCTGCTGCCACCTACA
>JAOVYU010000002.1:5581361-5592232 GCA_025674565.1 Synodontis membranacea | reverse complement strand
AATAATTGAACATACAGCTAAATTTCCATCAAAGTGGGGAGGGGGATCCACATTTTTGACATATTTGAACATTTTTTTTAAATGTGATGTATAAGTTACTTTCCCTGGTAACTAGTTACTTTTATAATGTTGTAACTCAGTTACTAACTCAGTTACTTTTTGGAAGAAGTAACTAGTAACTATAACTAATTACTTTTTTAAGGTAATGTGCCCAACACTGCTTGTCAGTGACAGCCAGGATCAGTTTCTCCTCCACCATTTTTGGATGTGTTGATATTGAAAGTCCCACCACTTCTTGATTTTGATTGGTTGGTGAAAGAGAAGTGACAACGAGGAGAATTTAAATGTAGCAATTTGTAATTGTTCAACAGTGCTGCCAGGTGGTTGGTATAATCAGTGTCATCTTTTCTAAGTGTTATTGCCCCATCCATCCATTTTCTATGCTGCATATCCACCGCGGGTCACGGGGGAAGCTAGAGCTAATCCTAGTTGGCAATCTATCGCAAGGCTAACACAGAGAGAGACTGCCATATGCCACTCATATTCAAACCCATGAGCAATTTAGAGTAGCCAGTAGACTGTGGGAGTAAACCCATACATATAAAGAGAGAACATGCAAATTCCACACAGAGTTCCCTGGTCTTGCTGCGAGGTGACAGTTCTAACCACTACACCACTGTCCTGCCCTGTCCCATCCATATAAGCTGAAACTGGTATATTCACACACACACACACACACACACACACACACACACACACACACACACACACACACACACACACACACACACAACAATTCGATATCTTTAGCAGCAAAGATTCTGCCTATTAGCAGCAAAAACAATGTTTAATAGTGCAGAAATTGAATGTTAATAGCAGCAGAGATGGAGTGTTGCACACTGCACAGTCTTCAGTGTGTGCATTTTTACGGTAGTCTATGATTATAGTAATGTATAGTAATTCTCCCATATTAATAATCCTGACCATTATAAATGGCTGTTGTTGAATAAAAATGTACACTAGTCAAATGTTTCTGGGGTTTTTCCTCAAAACAGCATAACCAACGTCAATTTTAAGGCACATCCCGGCATAAACAGAGCTCTGACTAACCAGCCCCGGTTGGATGGACTCTCAAACATGTAGTGCCAACTTCACACTGTTTATGTAATCATTGTAAACATATAATTAATTATAAACATAAACATATAATTAATATCTCAAGAACCGAAGTAGCACAAAGAAAAATATTACAGCACAAACGATTAAGACTGGTTTGGATTAAACTAGAAACACACTGGGTGACACCTTGTAAACAAAGTTCTATATCTTTAAAACTAATGCAAAAATTATTGTGACAGGTCTGGTTAAAACCCAAAGCATGTACAGTGGGGGAAATAATATAATTATTATTAATATATATTATTTGATCCTCTGCTAATTTTGTAAGTTTGCCCATTTACCAAGAAATGAACAGTCTCTAATTTTTATGGTAGATTCATTTGAAGGGATAGAGACAGAATATCAACCAAAAATCTAGAAAAAAAACCGCACTACATAAAAAAAAAAAAAATTGATTTGCGTTTCATTGAGTCAAATAAGTATTTGATTCCCTACAACCCAGCCTGAATTCTGGTTCCCACAGGTTGGGTGTGGCACACAAATTGCTGTCAATCAATTACAGACACACCTGATCTCATCTTGTTATGTGTATAAAGCACATATGTTCACAGAATCAGTTTCTTCCATTACAACCTCTCCATCACCATGGGCAAGACTAAAGACCTGCACAAGGCTGGAATGGGCTACAATCAGCAAGAAGCTTGGTGACAAGGTGACAACTGTTGGTGCGATTATTTGGAAATGGAAGAAATATAAAATCACCATCAATCGCCCTTGATCTGGAGCTCCATGCAAGATCTTGCCTCATGGCGTGAGGATGATCATGAGAAAGGTGAGGGATCAGCCCACAACTATTCAGGAGGAGCATGTTAATGATCTAAAAGCAGCTGGGACCACAGTCACCAAGAACACCATTAGTAACACACTATGCCGTAATGGACTGAAGTCTTGCAGTGCCTGCAAGGTCCCCCAGCTCAAGAAGGCACATGTACATGCCCGTCTTAAGTTTGCCAGTGAACATCTAGATGATTCAGAGAAGGCATGGGAGAAAGTACTGTGGTCAGATGAGCCAAAATCGAGCTCTTTAGCATCAACTCCAATCGCCGTGTATAATACCATCCCCACAGCGAAGCACAGAGGTGGAAATATTGTGTTTTGGGGCTGTTTTTCCAGCTAAAGGTACAGGACAACTTCACCGCATTGAGGGGCTAATGGATGTACCATAAAATTGTGGATGACAACCTCCTACCCTCAGTCAAAACACTGAAGATGGGTCATGGATGGGTCATCCAGCATGACAATGACCCACAACATAAGGCTAAGGCAACAGAAGTTGACTGGCTAAAGAAGAACCACATTAAGGTTACGGAGTGGTCTAGCCAGTCTCCAGACCTTAATCCTATCAAAACATCTGTGGAGGGAGCTGAAGGTTCAAGTTGCCAAGCAGCAGCCAAGAAACCTAAAAGACTTGCAGAGTTTCTGTATTTGATGAGAGTTTCTTGAGGAGTTGGCCAAAATCCCTCCTGAGATGTGTGCAAATCTGGTGACAAACTACTTGGTTTCTCCACCAAGTTTTAAGTGGTGTTTTGCTTTGGGATCAAATACTTATTTGTCTCAATGAAATGCAAATCAATTTATAACCTTTATGTAGTGTGTTTTTTTGGTTGATTTTTGGTCTCTCTTCATTAAAATTAAACTACCATAAAAATTTTATACTATTCATTTCTTTGTAAGTAAGCAAACTTACGAATTCAGCAGGGGATCAAATAATTATATCCCCCACTGTAAGCATGTTCAGTGTGTTCTTGTTTTACACTGGTTGATATCCATCTTATTGGATAATTAACACCACCTACTGTTCTGGAGTTTTAATCAGACCTGTTCAGGTTCTAATCAGCTACAGTGTGTATCAGCAATCCACTGCTCTTCCTGAGTACCCGAATTTTAAGACCTGAATTTTGGCAGCTTGAATTTGTGAGCTTAAAAATAATGGGTTGAATATTACCTGCTGAATAATGAACATGGTATTTTAACAACCAGATAGACTGTAGTTTAGGAACAGTAGTTTAGATAGACTGTAGTTTATTTGTGTATTGAATTTTGAATGCTGGACTTCTAATACATTTGTTTTCCAGGTCATGTAATTCAACAAATGGAGGACTTCTATCACTATTGTACTTCCATAGAAATGCCCATAAACACAATAGATAACATTTGAATAAGTGTGATAAATTTCATTAAAAGCTTAAGTTAAAGGAACATGAAGGAATATTACATAAATAATAAATAAATAATTACGAAGCATTTGTTTTTCTATTCTTTCTCTCTTCCTCTCAGTAAAAATAAAATGAAAGGAACTTAACCTAAATGGTCGATTAGATTTTCTGGAGGAAAACTGATTGTTAAGATTAATCAAATAGTCATTAGTGGCAGCCTTAGTGATATTTTAATGTTTATCCAAACAAAAAGTGAATTATAAATGTATTTATAATAACATCAGCTGTCGGTGAGCCATGCACATTAGATCTAGTACATTCTTAAGAGATCAGTCATAAGAGATGGACAGCAATAAAGTACATTTACTTGAGTACTGTATTTAGGTAAATTTTTTGAGTGTCTGTACTTTACTTGAGTATTAATTTTTTGGAAACACATGACTTTTACTCCACTAATTTGAAAAGCATATTGTACTTTTGACTTCACTGCACTTCTGTAAAGGGTCCCATTACTCATTACTTTGAAGCATTGCTTTGTCAGTTGGTGAACTTTCTTTTATGTCCTTAAATGTGATAGGTCAGATGCTGAGCCTGTCACAAGAAAAAAAACAATGACCGTGAACTACCCCTACGCCCAAGTTTGTATTTTTTGAGAAGTTACATTTGAACTTTGTGGTGGTCATGATGGATACAGCAAATAAAAATGACAAATCCTCACCAGACCATTCATGGCCAAACCTGTAAGATGTTTGAAATGAAAAAAGATTCGAATTGTTTTAAAAGATTGTTCCATTTACCATGCAAAAACTTCACCACCGCCTACAAAAATTCACCATCCAACCTGAGAAAGCATGTCATTAACATTTGCAGGTATATAAACATTTGTTTAATTCCAGATAAACATTTTAAACATTTTTTTTTGCCTCGCTTAAATCAGTGTTGCTGTTATGCCGTAACAAATCTAAAGTTCTCATAATATGATTTCCCTTTTAGCCAGTTCTGTAATAGTACACAACCTTAGCCCAAAAACCTATGATGCACATTAACTTTATTTCTGGTCATGCTCATTTTTTTTCCTCATGTTAGCACTGCTTTAGCCTATACCATGTTCAAAACCATGAGCAATACTGTCAGAAATAGGTCATTATTTATAATTATGATTTAAATTATTAATTAAATAATAAAAAATTATTATAATTATTTAAATAGGTGGCAAAGGTACAAAACAAAAAAGGTCTTTATTTAAACAGAAGCACACATATTCTTCCCAGCTAGGCACGTATAAGGTAGATCAAATATGTCTAAAATCTGAACGCAATTTTGATTTACATGGAACTTACCACTTTCCCAGGTCTGGCCCACGTGCAAATAAATCCCTCCTGACATGCAGTGACTATGCAGTCCTCAAGAAAGATAAGTACAGTGAGCCTCTCATGTGCTATTTTCTTGCAAACAAGTGGCTCGAGCAGCGGCACATCCTCCATTCGCGGACATAGTGGTGTGCCCAGCGTCTTGGCTGCATCTGCTCTGCTTGTCTTAGTGAGCAGATGCAGTTTGTCACTGCTCTTGCTGCTGATGTGGCCCATGCTGTGGTTGCGCTTGTGCTCCTTGTCATGGTGTCGCTCCTTGCGCTCATGCAGTGCCAGTGTAGCAAATTTGCTTACACTTGATGGAACTGCATTGGTGTTGTCCATCGTGCCACTTTTGCTGTTGCCACTGCCAGTGGAGGCAGCTGAGTGTGGAAGGCTGTTGGAACGTGGCAGCGGTGCAGGCACAGAGTTGCCTGGTGTATTGGAGCCACTGTTGCTGCTGCTGCTGCTGCTTCCTCCATTGGCACTTGGGTTGTTGATGCTTGTGATTATTGTTCCGCCCCCTCCTCCTCCACTTACCCCACCTCCACTTCCCGAGACTGGGAGACTTGTGGCATTCATGACGTTGGTATGGGTTCTGGTTCTGGATAATGGTAGATGTGGAAACAAAATATCCTCTGTCAAGTCCCATAGGCACAACTGAGTGTCCTGTCCCACAGATCCAAAACGGTAGGTAACGCTCAGTGGACGTCCATCTGTGGAGTTCCTTTTTGAGAGGCGTGAATGTGTGCTGTTGGCACGCTCACGGCCTGTGAGTGACTGCTCCTGCAGGTCATCATCACTGCCACTGAACTCATTGGGTTCAGTCTCCTCTACGCTAGTGGTGTAGTGGTCGAAGGCCACCACACTTACCCAGGACTTGTGTCCATGGCCTCGAGCAACTACACGCCGCTCACTGAATGACCACACAGTCACCAGGTCATCCTCACCACCCGCTACTACATAGCGACCATCTGGGCTCCAGCACACACAAAGCAGGCCACCAAAATAGCTGCGCATAGTTCCATGCAGCTCAGCACCATCGAAGTGGAACACGCGCAGGAAGCCATCCTGGCTTGCACATGCCACAAACTTTCCATCAGGTGAGAAAGCAAACTCATTCAATGCTCCCTCGCCTACTGTCCACTTCAGCAATGGGTTGCGTGTTGACTTGCTCTTGCATGTGTGTACAGTGTAACTCTCGCCTTGCTTGAGCAGCTGGTAGTGGGGTGCAGCAGTACCACACGCATGCTCCACATTGTACAGGTACATGCTCCCACTGGAATGGGCTACAAGGAAGAGGCTCTCGGAGCCAGGCACCCATTTCACACATGTCACTCTAGATTTGTCTATTAGTCTCTGAGGGTGGTTATTGACAGGAGTCGTTGGAGAGTGAGAGTGGGTGATGGGGAAGAAAAGAAAAAGGTTTGTTAGATGGTCACAGGCATTTAATTAGATTTTTGCTTAAAATATCAAACTCCAACAATACAACTGCTGTTAAACAACCAAATTATCATATAAATCACTCAAATGCAGGTAATGAAATAATAGTTATATATAGCAATTGAAAAATAAAACTCTGTTAAGTAAAATTTATACAAAGACCTGAGCTTTCGTTCTCTCATAAATAAATTCATAAATTTATACTGGCCTGAGATCAGTAGACCTGTCACCAGAACTACTTTGTTGGAAGATATACTCAGCAAAAAAACATAACTGTGTTAAATTATCATTTGACCATTTAATTCCACTGATATAATGACAATATAATAGCATAATAGCATAAAACAAAGTATACCTTTTCAAAGAGCAATTAACTTTTAATTCTTAAAATGCATTTGCAATGTCAAAAAAAGAGATACACTAAATAAATTAAAAATAGAACCACACAACTGAAACAATACATTAAATGGGCTCTAAGGCTCCATTTACAAAAATTTCACTAAATATAAACATTTGGCACACAGTTATGGAAAGTCATTCATTCTTTAACAAGAAATTTAATGCCAGCCACCTTGCACTTGCTGTACAAGGCTGGAATGGCAGTTTGGGAGGTTTGGCAGAAAAAGTGTTTTGCCACTATTTTTTAAAATGACATCATTGAATTATTTAAACTGCATTATTCTGCATTATTGAGTTAGTACAAACATTTTAGATTTAAATAACTATTTAAAAAATGTTTGAATATCAGTTAAAAAACAAACAAACAAGAAAGAGAGGCACATAAACAGTAGAAATGAATTAAAATCCCACAACAATCTTTCACACACTTACTTCTTCATTGAAGAGCTTACTCGTCTCTTTCTTGATAGGGTCAATGAGCTGTACCTGACCGGCCGAGAAGCCCACAAGCAGCGACACACTCTCAGCTGTGGCAGTGAGGTGGTTAAAGTCATGGCAAGTGGGCTGTGTTCCCTTGTATATCCTTTTGTCTATTGGCTTACTTAGGTCAGCAGCCTGTAATGAAACATGCACAAACAAAAGACATGATTTTGAGAAGAACGTTTGAAAATTTTACATTTTAATAAATAGCAACTCCAGTGGCTTTTTTTTGTTTTATGCTTCTAAATTTGTGCTATTTACTCAAATATTTGCTCAAATCCTCAACAGACAAAATGAAACAAATGCCTTAATTTCCACAGTTTACTTTCAGCTTAAAAAAATGTTTGTGCCCTTGAGAAACCTGCAAGTCAATAGACTGCTGCACAGAAATTAAAAGTTAAAAACTCATCAGGCCATAATAACTAGCTCCAAATTAATAAGCAGTCGTTTTAAACCTGCAGAAAGTAGCATTTTTCATCAGGGTAATAAACCTTATTTGAGTGTAAAATGTCATAATGTGATAGTCCAGTGCAGATCCTGTGCATGATGTACACTGATCAGCCATAACACTAAGAAAATCACTTATAGGTGAAATGAAAAACAATGATAATCTCATTACATTGGTGCATGCAAAAGGATGGAATATATTAGGCAGCAAGTGAACACTCGGTTCTCAAAGCTGATGTCCTTACAAGCAGGAAAAATGGGCAATTGTACGGATCTGAGCAACTTTGCAAGGGACAAATTGTGATGTGTAGACAACTGTGACAGAGCATATCCAAAACAGCTGGTCTTGTGGGATGTTCCTGGTATGCAGTGGTTGGTATCCACTAGGGCTAGGTACCAAGGAAGAAAATGACAATTCTGACCGGCTAGTTTCAGCTTAGGATATAATGCAGCATTATATTTTACATAATCTTGTTCATTTGACTTTTCAAACAAGCACCAATTCCATATCTCTGAAGTGATATCTTTGAATCTTTCTTTCCTTAGCTCAGTCCTCTGTGAAGTGCTGCCTTTTTTGTTCTTTGTTTGTTTTTAATCTAAGAAAGCAGTGTTTGGCAGAAGCACAGAGTGTAGGAGGCTGTGTTTATCAGGTTCAGAAGGCTTTGTTTTTTCCTACTGGTTTAAAACTTTTAAATAGCATTAAAGAGTATTTTAATTTAAAATTTAAATATGGATTTTTAAATAAAACATGCATAATCTCAATTAGAACATTTTAAAAAATAATGTTAAAACATTCATTTGAATTAACCTAACCAGTCAACACAGTATAGCCAATATCAATACAGTAAAGCAAATTCACATTGGTATACTTTTTATACCATACACGCCAGTACTTACAAAAAGCACTCCAACGAAGGACAACCACTGAACTAATGACAGTGTAAAACGCCCTTTCTGACCCCTGTCCCACACTGAAAACACCTACAAGGGCATAAGTCTAGTCTGATGAATCACCTACCTTGACACTTCTGCAGACCATGTACACTACTTCATGCCAACGGAGTTCTCTAATGGCAGTGGCCTGTTTCAGCAGGATACTGCACCCTGCCACATTGCAAAAATTGATCAGGAACGGTTTGAGGTATGACACAGAGCTCAAGGTGCTGTCTTGGCCTCTGAATTCCTCAGATCTCAATCCAACTAGGCATCTTTTGGATGTGTTGGGCAAAAAAGTCCGATCCATAGAGGCCCCACATTGCAACTTACAGGATTTAAAGGATTTGCTGCTTCGTGCCAGATACCACATTTAGCACATTTTCAGAAGTCTTGTGAAGTCCATGTATCAATGGTCCATGCTTCGACTGTTTTTGGCACAAGGACGACTTAAAAAATTTTTAGGCAGGTGGTTTTAATTTGATGGCTGATCAGTATATTTACCTACGCATATTGAGAAAGCAACTAAACATAGCATGAATGAGTGGCATGCAACATGACAGAAAAGCTTGCCCTGAAAGAATATTAAAATATTATATCCATTTTTAATCATTGTTGTTTGCTGACAAACATTTAACATCAGTGTGTTTGAAGCAGGTTTACTTGGCAATATTGAAGCAAGCAAAAGAAAAAAAATAAGAAAAAAGTTTTATAGATTACACAATATTTTAGTTTTATAGGTTACACAAAAAAAGAAAAAAAAAAAGGACAAAGAAATAATAGGAGCCTGTTAAATAGTACTAGGCCACCCCTAGTCTTACAGAAATGGTTTAACCTTTGTGCTCAGCAGCCAGTAGGAACTTACGACACTCACCCCTTCAAAATTAACAAGTGGCCATATGGCTCATAATTATGTGAAATGCACGCAACACAGAAGATACGATTTGAATGCGCGTGAGTTTATTTTGAATAAATAGAGGGACAGGGAGTGGAGGAGTAAAGAGAGGACGGCGTTAAATCAAAGAACTTAGTAAAAAGATATCTATTGCCTGTCGCTAATCTAATCCACAGGGCAGAAGCTAACTAAACTAACTTCCCGCTCAAAAACATACGATGGTGGCGCCCATCCACTACACCTAGAGTGTCTATACAGCAAAGTTCATTCCTGGTGTATGCATGCGCGCACACAACCTGACTACTTTCTCCACCACTTTGTGTATCCCATACACACAAAAACAATGCTCTACTATAGGTATTACTATACACCACACAACACTACCTATGCATCATCAGTTCACACATCAGAGCCATAAACAACAATCTTTTACACAATGCAACGCCACTCTCCGAAACGGTGGACAATAGATTAAAAGCTGGTCGTCGCCATCTTGCATCTACACTTTATAGATGACAAGCACCGCCCCCAGTGTTTTGTCTCATTCATCAATCATCATTTTTCACCTCCCACGTAGCGACAAGGGGAGGCACCTAAAGAAAAACAACTACAAACACACATGCCTTGTACAGGAACGTAACTTATGGGACGCTACCTGCCAACACTCCTGCTTTCCGCCCATACTTCAAGGTCATCTTCCAGCTCTCTCCCGTTTTGTCGTTTCTCCCTGGAAACTCCTGTAATTTGCATGGCCCTCAAACTTTATAATGAATAATGATTATATACTGATCTATAAAGTTTGTATGTTTGTTTGAAGTTACCCAAGTTGCCAGATCATCTATGAAATACAATCTACACACAATCCACTCACTACATATAATTTCAACCCATCTATCACTGCAACCAGGCAACCCACAGACCCATTCAGGAGGCATGTGTGCAGCTCCTCTCTATGTAGGCTGGTGACCCAGTTGAATGCTACCTAACGACTGCTGTCATAATGTCAATGCGGGTATCTCAGGTAATGATAAATGTCATTATACGTTTTGTACCACAGTGTTAAACTGCAGTGTTTCTGTTAATGCTATAACAAATATAAATAAACACAAGAAATATTTTTATATACAGTTGTTTATTTTACATACCCTGGAAGAACTTGTGAAATATTGTCTATTTTTTATAAAATATGATTGACCATGCCCAAAATTTTCCTTCATTCAGAGTTAGTGGTTGGGCAAAGTACGACAGAGTATTAGGGCCACACATGATTTTTTTTTTTTTGCCATGACGAGATTAAAGTCGACATGTCGACATTAAACTTGAAATGTCGAGAATTAAGTTGAAATTAGATGTCAACTTTAATCTCGACGTGTTGACTTTAAAGTCGACGTGTCGATATTAAACTCGAAATGTTGAGAATAAAGTCGACATCTAGCTTATCGTATCCATCCATATGCCAGAGTGCATTGGGACCTTTGCTGCGATACTGCCTGCGCCTCAGACGCCGCACACACCTTTGCTCCACACCTGCAGGATCAAGCAACTTGACCAGTTGTCTTATTGTATTTTGCGATACAACATAACCTCTCT
>JAOVYU010000002.1:5554064-5572700 GCA_025674565.1 Synodontis membranacea | reverse complement strand
AAATTAGATAATCTTCCAAGTAAAGACATACAGAGAAATAATAATTTATTTATCTACTTCCGGGTCGGCAAAATTTCCCGAATATGTGAAGTCGTGAATACAGAAACGCTAATGTGCAAGGTTTTACTGTAGTGTCTTTAATTATGCCTTAAATCAGCGTGCACGTAGAGGGCTGAGTTGAGTGAGAACAGAGGACAGGAGAGAGAGCGCACACGAGCGTACATCGCTCATTACAAGGCAACAAGAAGATAAACAAAGACAAGGCTGCTGTCATTGACTCTTATGAAATGCAGTCTGCATGAAGAAGACATCAAAACTTAAGGTTAGTATAGCATTGTAAATTGTAATCCATATTTTATGCTCTATTCAGTTGTTACAGTTTTAAATATTCTTATTTTTTCAGATGAATCCAATGGATTTTGAAACTTATTTTTGGATATTGTGAATAAGCATTACCAATGGATGTTAATGGTAAGAGATATAGTACAAAGTAAAGCTTTAAACAAATGTAAAACTTTAGATAACTCCTGATATGATAAGTAAACGTAGAGGAGGTCATATAAAGAGTAATAAGATGATATTCTTCTGAAATACTAAGTTAAAATGTTTATGACTGCTTTCTTCTCAGCAACCTCTGAAATTATTGTGGATCAGAATAAAATGAAGACCCTAAATGGGTATTTTCCATAATAATGACAATCAGACATTGTTGTTCAATGTTATCAAAATTTGTATGGTAGTTAAAAAATGTATTGTGTTTCCAGATCACCAGTAATAATTAACCAGATAATGTACACAGGCCTAAGGATTTGTTTTTGGGGTTTTTTTTATTATTCAGGTATATGGTGCATATGAATCCTTTGTACCTACAGATTATCCAGATCATTATTTCCACATATTAATAGATGCATTCTGATAGTAATAGAAGACTTCTGATAAATCCTGTATCTCTTTGGTGGGGAATTACCTAATAACTCTGTTTGATAAAAAAAAATTATCTGTTTAATTTATACCAGATTAATGTAATATTTCGTTATATGTATTACATTAGTTATACAAGTGGTAAAAATGTGACTTGCAGCAGACTAAGAGCTGAAGTATTTAATTTTTTTTATTCATTTAAGATCTGCTGAGACATTTGTGGGAGTTGGTTCCACTACAAATGTGTACAAAAGCCTCCACTGAACAAAAACTACTTTTGTCCTGCATGTATATAAAGGTCCATGTCAGCGCTGCGCACTCACATAGTCTTTGTCATAGAGGTTTTTTAACAGATATTTGGTCAATAATATCATGTGCTTAGACTTCACCATTCCACATGAAGCTTGGGGTGATTGTAGCTCCACTTGACTTATATAGAAAAAGAGGTTTTCATTCCTAGGTGGGCATGTCTTTTCATGCTAGTGCCCCTTAAGTGAGATAGGCAAAAAGCACTTTTTTTGGCAATAGCTCGCCAGCCATTTCATCAAGAATTATGAAATCTGTATGGCATGTTGACCTCATGAACCTAGCTAATTATGGAGTAGTACCACCAATTGCATAACATCAATGCTATTTCTTACCTGGCCAATATATTGTGACGTAAATGTTTGGACTCTACAAAATTTGACATATTCCATCAATATCATTATTTTATTCATAGGGGGCACTGCAACGGACACATTTCAATATCTCAAAAACACTTACATTGACACTGAAAATTTTGGTATGTCTATTAATTGGCTGCATTTGCTCAATGTCCTACAGTGACATTTGGCTTGCTCGACAGAATGCCCACCAACAGCCACTAAAAAATTTTATATGCTGCATCACTACCACATATTTGGAAGCATGCATTTTTGTGAAATTTCATCCATGGGGCGCTACAACTGACATTTATATTTCTCAAGAAATGTTTGCACAAAAATTTTGAGACTGTCAAATCAAACATCTACTTGTTGTTTTATTTTGGTAATTGTTGTTTATACAATTGTTGCTTATTTCACTTTAACTGAATATTCGTATTATTGTTCAATCCATTTTGTAATATTTATTATTTATTTATTTACTGGTGAGTTTGTGTTCATGTTAATACAGTTGTACTTGATACAATATGTTAATTCTGTGTTTGGTATTTGTAAAATCTTATTTTTTTCTTGTCATTATATAACAAAATTAATTAAATTAATTATGTTAATTAAATGACCAGGATTTAAATATTTCTGTAAAGCTGCTTTGTGACATTGTCCATTGTTAAAAGCGTTATACAAATAGAATTAAATTGAATTTACACATGCCCTCATTTTAGTGCACAAATGTAAAGGCAATGTAAAATGCAATTTAGCATCATACTTGAAAATTTAGAAAAGATGCATATTTGTATCAGAACTACCTAAAAGTATTACTATTGCAGATTATTATGAACAGGGTTTGTGCTAGTGTATGCAGTCGTTAAGCAGAATGAGATTTACATGTCAAAGAATTTTCTTGTTTCTTGTAGTTATGGCCTGAGCAACAGAGGTGCTTCTGTTTTTTCCCCTTAATTTTCACCCTGCCCAACAGGCAGTTGGGTATTTTGGGTTTGTGAATTTTATGTTGCATTTTAACATAATCATATTAAACAGTTCTCTGAATTCAAATCAAGGGGCGCCATAGATTTCTTGCACAGTGTTGGAATGTGACAAAATGAATTTATGTCTTGCCACATAAACAGGAAGTGCATCATAACTTCCCCAATACACTGAATGCTACAGTTAAAACTTAAGGTTACTGGTTATGATAGTTATGATGTTATATCCATCATAGACTTGAAAGCCTAGATGCTTTATTGTGATTTGAACTACATCATCAAGACCACCGACCACAGTAATTGTGAAGAAGAGGACTCAGAGATTAATTATTGAATGGAATATTCTCAAGACAAACATAAAAAATGCCCCAATATTGTGCAGCCTTTGGCTGCAACAACATAAGAAATAAGAACGTAATAGACAAGAAACACAGAATGGCCTATCAAATCCCCTTTTCCACCTTACAGAAGTGGTTGTCTCTTGTTTCTACAATGTTAGGCAACACCATATTGTGAAGAGCAAATTGCAAAGTGGCAACAATATTCTTTAGAGGTTGGAAAGTTACCTATGCTATTTATTTATTTGTTTAAAAGGGAAATATTGGAAACTTATTTCAGAATTACTTCAAACATGTTAGAACAACTAAATGAACAAGCAAATTTTCACTGTTCTTGGCCAGACTCCTCATAGACCAGGGGTATTAATCTTAGCCGTAAAGGGCTGATGTGGCTGCAAGTATTCTTTCCAACCAAGAAGCCACACCTGAGTCTACTGAAAGCCAAGATATGATTATATAGATTATACAGATGGAATCAGGTGTGACTTTGCTTGATTGGAATGAAAACCTGCACCCACACCTGCCCTTTTCACATTCGACACCTCTGCTCTATATGGTACGTTGGATTCATCAAATTAGATGTACATAAAATGTTGGTGATTTTGAAAAGCCAAAGAGGTTAAAAAGAGATTTTTGATATCTTCTAAGGTGTTAAAATTGTGAAGCGATGTCTGGCTATGCAAACGGGAATGTATCTTCAATTCTTCATGGATTGCTTGATACAGCTCAAACTTCACAGGTTATTGGTTATTATGATGAAATCCATATCCAGAGTGACCCTAAGGCATAGCACCACCAACTGGCAACAGAAAGAGTGGCTTTTTAAATAATTTTGGAGAAAATCTTACATTATTTTACACCTGTACTGGTTGTAAAAAGGGCACTATGATAATGGTAATTTGTCTGATTTTAAATTGCAAAGGTTTTTTTTTTTTTTTTTAATATCTTTGTGCTGAAACAGCAAAATACGCAAATAGGAACGCATCATAAGTTCTTCAAGCATTGCTTCATATAGCTCAAACTTCACAGATTATTGGTAATGATGGTTATGATTATATCCATATCCCCATTGTGGCATTCTGGTGTAGTTCCAAAATCTGGCCACAGAAAGAAGGCTTTTTCACCATCAAAGCTATGTTGCTCCTTATTTGAACTTTTCTAACTTCTCCACAAATTCTAAAACCATATACTTACTTATTTGAACTCCTCTGGACACAATAATACAAATTGTTACCCATTTCTATTAAAAATCTTTGAGACATCAAGAGGTTTAATGGTAAAAGGCAAGTCTAACTGCGCTTGGCATGTACATTTTGTGTACAAAGATGCAATTTTGTAATTTTTATTTGAAAACCATGCATTGAATCCCAGTGCCATCCAGGAGCTATAAAGAAATGGAGGGTGGGGAAGGGTGACACTCTCTCCCGCCGTCAGTACAGCTACACTAGCCAATCATATGTGTCATAGGGAGATAGCACTGTCCTCTGAGTGTTATGCCATCTGTAAAGCAGTTCGTAAAGATGTGGTCAGCTAGGTTCATGTGCCTCGGTGGAAGCACGTGACAGCCTAGCCCTTCCTGGTGTCATGTGACGGCAAGAGTCGTTTGATGGGAGGAAACTGGATACAGCTAAATAAGGGAGAAAACCGGGAAAACCAGGAAAAGCAGGGAACCCGCCCCCGAATATTTAAAGGCCAGACTTACATTCTCAGTGTTGAAGTTATTTAGCAGAGTGATCAAATAAAAATACTAGTACAACAGACAGGTTATACACTTTATTTTAAATTCAATACATATTAGTATGAGTATGCAGATAGTAAACACAATGCGTATGTACTCAAGACAATTTCAAAACTCACTTTTGAAAACTCAATCCTGAATCTCACAATCCTGAAACCCAACAAATTTTTCTAACCTGAAGTGCATTCCTGTAATGACTTTTTTAAATTATGACAAGAAACAAGCAAAAAGATCCAACAGCATGCAAAGCTTTAATCAACATTTCTGTCTTAAAACACGTACAGTTACTTTCTTTTACAAAACTTCAGGTTTGTAATCTACCATCAGTGGATAATCCATTCATCAACATTTCCTTCACCTTCTAATCTCATAAGATAAACGGTTACATTTCCAATGCAAGGATAAACATTCAAAGCAGTTAGCTACACCAAGCTATGAACAATCACAAATCAACAAGAGACAATCAGGGATTACAATTAAGAAGACAAACTACTCAGTGCAGAGGACAGCGACACCACGCTCATAGAAATTGTGTGGGTCTTCCTTTGTGGCAATGTCAAAGTCCACTGTAAAGATAAGATCTGTACGAGTGAAATTCAAATAGACTGGCAGGGTGACCTGAAGACAAAAGAAGAAAGGTGGCCATTTTACAATTATATTTAAGTTAATATACATGTATGCTTAAGCACAAGTGAAAAATTAATAATTGAGGCTTTACCATGTTCCTCTTTTCCACGTTGCTTTGCTTCACCCATCGCAGCTGTGTGAGAGGTAGCTCAGTGGAGATGGCAGTGGAGAGAGAGAGCTTGTTGTTTGTGCAGGTAGCTCCCTGCAGCTTCAGGCCTATACAGAAATGGACATCATTACTAATTCAAGTTTCAAGCATAATACATCATGCTGAAAAGAGGAGGTAAATAATATGTCAGGTGAAGTTGCACTGTGAGCTGCACAACAGAAAATATCCCTCACTGAAAATGCACTGGCCATCTAGGAAGTTTGTAAAGTTTTATTCACCCTTGATGCCAAAGCTGCAAGCGTCAAGTGCTGCTCCTTGCGCAGAGGTGACATTGACCTCCAGAGCAAGTTCCTCCAGAGACCAGCTGTTGGCTTGAGCCACATACTGACGAGTTGCAGTGATATAGGCCTCCGGCACAAACAAGCTGCCCAAGTTCACATGGATATTCTAAAAAACATTAAATATCATTAGCCTCAATCTACTTGGGTGTGGTATTTTCACCTGCAAAATAAAGCAAAAGTTACTATTTCATGTTTGTTCCAGTTCAATTACTGTATAGTGTATATTTAATATGTGATCCATCAGTCCATCTAAACTTATTATTAACTCCTTCCAACTGGCTATCGGTGCTATATAGTTTAAAATTTCAGTGAAATAAACCTTTCGAGAAATTATTCTAAAGAGCATATGATTGGACACAAATTACAGAAGCATTTTTTTCTTGGAAATGATAGTATTATTGATATTTTGTACACATCACTTTTCATATATACTGGCTTATGTGTCTCCACAAAAAGCTCTAAATTACCTATTTTGATTTTGTGGTCACTTTAAGTTAGGTCTATAATGTTAGGAAAATAATGTGCTGCTGTTAAATGATTTGAGAAATGAGTCTAAGCCCTCAAGGAATCCATATTCAGATTTCAGTAAAGCAACATTGTGCATCTGTTAAAAAAGTACTATATAAAATAAAACTGAATTTAATTTAATGGATGTTTGGTCACTGTACTCTAGAATAAGTTACTGATACATTCACCATTAATCCAAAACCTCAGTCGAAACAGTCAAAGAACAGACAAAAAACAGGTCTCTGGATCTCAGAGACCATTTTCAGAATATTTGGTTCATGATCCAGGCTCATGACCATGAAAGGGAGAGCCTTTTCACCAGGAAAAAAACAAAATATCCACATAGCACAGTAAGCCAATGTTGGTACTCAACCTGCCTAATGTGTTTGCAAGCAAAACTGGACTTCTGCTGATGGCAGGTCTGGTGGAACTTCCAGAACTGCCTGGAAAGTTCATGCCCAGAATAAAATACTCACCTAATTTATAAAAATTCTCCCACAAGTTTAAAGTTTTCATTAAATCAATTTCTAGCAGTCAATCCGAAATCTGAAAAGGTAACTTTTAAAAACTCTAAAAGGTTTTTGGAAGCAGTTTAATGACTGTTTTAGTACTGTACATATAGTTGTTTTATGGGCTCACCTTCAGCTCTTTAGCACCCCCACTGGCTGCTCCCTGTGAAATCTGCTGCAGTTGTTTGATGCGCTCACTGAAATCAGCCACCCACTGGATCACAGTCATAGAAGCAGGAACAGTGTAACGGCACCAACTACGGGGCAGAATGCCTGGGAAAACCAAAGAATTCTTTCAAAAATTAAAACCAATATAAAGACCATTTATGAATAAACATCTGACTTGGAAAAACTGTACATAATAACTGGAGATGCAAATTACAGTTACTTTTCAAGTTTCAATTTATAGATAAGACTTCTACTCCCTAATATAGTCATTGCCAATTCCCCACCCACCAGACTGCCCTCACCTGTTTCCTCTACGTCATATGAAGCCAGCCGAGCACATATTTTCAAAATGCTGCACATGGAATGGCAGGGGCAGCATAATGTACTTGGAGAAAAGTGTTATCCACCCACCTCCATTTGAATGAAGATACATACAGTTAAGCCCAAAATTATTCATACCCATACCAGAATTTGATTTATACTGAAGGCATTGACCAATAGGCTTCCCTCTAGATGGAAATGATTTTTTTTTTTTTTTTAAACACACTTACAAAAAAAATGGCATGTCCAAAATTACTTATATCACTTGAAACAGTCACAAATTTTTGAGAAATTTATTCTCCTGGTAATTTGCACCATGTCCTAACGCAGTCTCTAATCTGCAAGTCATGGCTAAAACCTTAGTGACAACCTCCGTCTGAGCATTGTGGAAAGTACAATAGAAAGACTACAAAGAGTGCCACATTGAAAAATCTCAAAGGGCATGCAAGGTCATCAGTTCTCTGGTCATGAACTGAGGACCAGAGTGATGGCAAGGAAGCCATCTAACCTTAAAGATATATACACCGATCAGGCATAACATTATGACCACCTGCCTAATATTGTGTTGGTCCACCTTTTACTGCCAAAACAGCCCTGACCCATTAAGGCATGGACCCCACTACACCCCTGAAGGTGTGCTGTAGTATCTAGCAAAGATGTTAGCAGCAGAACCCTTAAGTCCTGTAAGTTGCGAGGTGGGACCCTCCATGGATCAGACTTGTTTGTCCAGCACATCCCATATAAGCTTGATTGGATTGAGATCTGGGAATTTAGAGACCAAGTCAACACCTCAACTTTGTTGTGCTCCTCAAACCATTCCTGAACCATTATTGCTTTGTGCCAGGGTGCATTATCCTGTTGAAGGAGGCCACAGCCATTAGGGAATACCATTTCCATGAAAGGGTGTACATGGTCTGCAACAATGCTTAGGGAGGTGCTATGTGCCAAAATAACATCCACATGGATGGCAGGACCCAAGGTTTCCCAGCAGAACATTGCACAAAGCATCACACTGCCACTGCCGGCTTCCCTTCTTCCCACAGTGCATCCTGGTGTCAAGTGTTCCCCAGGTAAGCATAGCACACGAACCTGGCCATCCATGTGATGTAAAAGAGAATGCGATTCATTGGCCCAGGCCACCTTCTTCCATTTATCTGTGGTCCAGTTCTGATGCTCATGTGCCCATTGTTGGGGTTCAGTGGTGGACAGGAGTCAGCATGGGCACCCTGACTGATCTGCAGCTATGCAGCCCCATACGCAACAAACTGCGATGCACTGTGTATTCGGACACCTTTCTATCAGAACCAGCATTAATCTCTTCCGCAATTTGAGCTACAGTAGCTTTCATCAGTGAGCCTTGGCCGCCCATGACACTGTCGCCAGTTCACCACTGTTCCTTCCTTGGACCACTTTTCATAGATACTGACCACTGCAGTCTGGGGAACACCCCAGAGTTGCAGTTTTAGAGATGCTCTGACCCAGTCGTCTACCCATCATAATTTGTGCCTTGTCAAACTCATAGTGCGCAGAGGTCACCAACTTTCTGCAGCATCAGTCCCTACAGACCCCCAAACTTCATGTGGCCTTCAGATTAGCTCAAGAACAGTGCGTAGAGAGCTTCATGGAATGGGTTCCCATGGCCGAGCAGCTGCATCCAAGCCATACATCACCAAGTGCAATGCAAAGCGTCAGATGCAGTGGTGTAAAGCACGCTGCCACTGGACTCTAGAGCAGTGGAGACGCATTCTCTGGAGTGATAAATCACGCTTCTCCGCCTGGCAATCTGATGGATGAATCGGAGTTTGCTGGTTGCCAGGAGAACAGTACTTGTCTGACTGCATTGTGCCAAGTGTAAAGTTTGGTGGAGGGGGGATTATGGTATGGGGTTGTTTTTCAGGAGCTGGGCTTGGCCCCTTAGTTCCAGTGAAAGGATCTCTGAATGCTTCAGCATACCAAGAGATTTTGGGCTATTTCAGGCTCCCAACTTTGTGGAAACAGTTTGGGGATGGCCCCTTCCTGTTCCAACATTACTGTGCTATTATTGGTCAAAAATTCCCATAAAAACACTCCTAAATCTTGTGGAGAGCTTGCCCAGAAGAGCTGAAGCAGTTATAGCTGCAAAGGGTGGGCTGATGTCACTTAAGCTTAACCCTATGGATTAAGAATGGGATGTCAAGTTGCGTCCATATATATAAACATAAGTTATAAGTCATAAGCACACACACTTGGTCCCAGTCTGGATTCAAAGACATTTTGGGTGGGACCATATCTGTATGTGTGTGTGTGAGAGTATATGTTAATATGTGTCTTTGTGTGAGAAAATTTTTTATATTTTATATTTCTTCATAAATGACCTAAAAGGTGATCAAATGTGAAAATTTTATCAGAAGTCCTAAGGTAGATAAAATGAACCCAATTAAACAAACAAGAAAAAAATATTATATTTGGTAATTTATGTATTGAATAAATGCTCCAATATTACATGTTCTTAAGTGTCAAAGGTATATAAATTTCTAGGATTAACAGTTCATCTGAAGTTTTCAATTAATGGGATGACTATCAGTTGTTGAGTGGGCACCCAATTTTAAATAAAGAACAGGGCTCTATCAAAGTCTGATATTCACAACACTTCTATGTTTCTGGAAGTCGATCATGGCATGAACAATGGAAATTTCTGGGGCCCTCAAAAATAGAGCTGCTGATGCTCATCAGACTGGAAAAGATTAGAGAGTTTAGACTTCGATTCGATTGTGAAATTCAAGATAATTTTACCCTCCTCCAGGAGTGGTTAACCAACAATCAAAACTGGTCACAAAGAAAACCCCGGTAACTTCTAAGCAAATAACAGCACACATTGGCTAACGTTAATGTTTATGAATCCAACATCGGGAGAACGCTGAAGAATATTGGCATGCATGGCAGAGTTGCAAGGAGAAAACCACTGCTTTCCAAAAAGAACACTGTTGTCTGTTTGCTAAATATCCAATGAACAAGCCAGAAAGCTATTGGAAAAATTATTTGGGTGGATGGACCAAAACAGAACTTTTTGTTTTAAAGAAGCATTTGTTTGGAGAAAGGAAAGCACTGCATTTCAGCACAAGATCGTTATGCAATTTGTGAAACGTGGAGGTGGTAGTATCACGGTTTGGACCAGTTTTGCTGCATCTGGGCCAGGTCAGCTTGCCATCATTTGATGGAACAATGAATTCAGAATTATATTAGCAAATTCTGAAGGAAAATTACAGGACACTTGCTGATGAACTGAAACCGTTCTACCAAAGAATGGTTAAAGAGGAATGAAGCTTTGGAAGACAAAATCCTGACCATAATCCAATAGAAATGTTGTGCAAGCAATTCATGTGAGGAAACCAAAAACAACATTCCAGAGCTCAAGTTCCTTCAAGCCTATGAGTAGAACTGTTCAACAGTTACCGGAAACAATTATTTGCAGTTACTGCCTCACAAGAGTGTCTGAAAGCAAATGTTCACATACTTTTGCCTCTCACAGACATAAAATGTAATCATTTAACTCAATAAATATAACAAAAGTATTACATTTTTGATTCATTTGTTTAACTGGGTTTTTATATTAAATTTAAATTGGCAAAAACATAATACGCATTACATTTCTCAAGTTAGTAAAGCAACACAAAATCCTATTGCTATACACCCCAATAAACTGTTACAGCACTGAAGGTCTCGAAAGAAAATGAAATTTGTTTTTCCATGGTCGTTTTAATCTGCTGCCTGACAACAGTGTTGCACATGATCTTCACATGCCTAGTTATTAGGTCATTTAAATTAATCTGAAACTTTATTTTACATTTTTTGTGTTCAATATTTTTAATAAAGAATTGCACTAGTGCTTGTAACCCACCTTTGACAAGGTCGTTGATTAGTGTGCGTAGAACGTTGGTCTGCTTCTTTTTGCCCACACACACCTGCACAACATCAGTGAGGTCTTGACGCACATCTTGCAACATCTGAGCACCCATCTTTACCTCTCGCTCGAAGTAACGGAACAGAGGATCCTATAGTTGAAGCGGCAATGGAATAATATAGTGTTCATTGGGACATAAAAAAACCACTGATACTACTGCATAGGTCCAAAAGTACATCTAGGTGTAAATCATAGGTAAATGTAAATCTGGGTGTGAATCACAGGTTCATATTTGTGTGCGCGTTCTGATAGTTTATTATTCCTATAGCAAAAGCTTTTTTGAAACTTTACTCCACCTTTCATTATCAGATCAGAATTATGATGTCATATGGAACCAACAGCATCATCGACTACAGGATCATTTGCTACACTGTCAATTATAAACCTTGTCATTTAAATCATGCCAGTTAAAACAATTGAACAATGAAATGTTTGGCATGATAAATATTCGACACATTTTTAATAATTAATAAAATGGATCAACTTTGTTACACTGACATCAGCTGGGGCTGGCCACTGGTACAAGTATATCAGGCATAGCAGTTGTAACAAGAAGATATTGGCTTTAAAGAATTTACAGTTCATGCCTAGAAGTGTGATTGACACATTATATCTAAACGGTATGACAAACTAAACATTTTTAGTACTTTTACACTTTTAGTATGAGTTCTATGCAAAGTTTTAAAAATGAGACCCCAGGTGATTTAAAAAAAAAAAAAAAAAAAAAAAGTTTGGAAGATCCCTGTGATGACCTCAGATTACTGATTGAGTTACTGCTTTCTTCTTTCAAGTGTTCTTGCAGCTCAAACAAATCTGGTCATTTTCTTGCTCATCAAAACCCACAGAACAGTCACTCACTCAATATCTCAATAGAGATCAAACTTTTTCTTCATTTTGATGTTTAATATAAATATTAACTCCTAAGCTCTTGTATCTGTATTTTTTGCATTGAGCTGCTGCCACAATGGCTGATTAGATAACTGCATGAAGGTGCAGGTGCACAGTAAATGTATATCATATACATTATGAAGATCAAGAAGTAGTTTTAAACTAACTCAATCTGGCAACCCCATTAACTGTTCAGTCCACTGCTCTTCTGATACGCACTGGGCAGGATGATTCTTGCACCAGTGGGCACCTTAATGCTTGTTGTAGGTCTCATATTTGATGAATAGGTTCAATACATTGGGATTGAGTGAGCTGCAGAATATAAAATCAATGTAATATTGGACTATAGCAACATTTTTAAAAACGATTTGGTCATTCAAGAGATAATGAGGACTTAAAGATAAAAAAATTTTGAACACTGATATGATATTTTTAGAACCCTGATAAACCCACCTTGATGTTCTCCACGGTACGTTTAAGTGGACTGACTGACAGCGGGATAAGCTGGAGCCAGTTGCATGCAGTACCGTGCAGTGTCCTCATCCATGCTGGCTGGGCATCTGAGGATGATGCTGTACGCTGTTTCTTCTCAGTTTCATAGGCCAGGTCATCCTCATCCTCAAACATCTGCATTTTCAGCAGCTTACCCATCATGTCTGTGCCTGGTGAGAGCAGTGACCATAGCACAGGGTGGGGGAGGTGGTCAAGAACAAAAATAGACAGAACCAGAATCACCCCAATGGAAATAAATAGGGGAAAAATATATATGGGGGCAGGGAGTTAATTTGATTTCACTCCAACCCAGTTAATATGAACTTGTAGGAGTTAAAAAGGAGCAAGCTTGGATCAACTTGTCTCTAACTTTAAGCAAGTTTGCCAAAACAGGTCAAACACTGCATCACTCAGCAGGACACACATGTTTATAGTCAGAGTATAACTCATGGATGACAACTCTTGTGATTAGAACCCTAACTCTTCTAATATTTTTATTCAAATGCATAATATGGCCAAACATTTGTGGACACTCGACTACCACACCTATATGTGGACTTCCTCAAACTGTTGCCACAAAGTTGTAAACACACTTTGTATGCTTTAGCATTACAATTTCCCTTCACTGGCACTAAGGGACCTGTGCCAGCATAGCAATGCCCTGTAATCAAGCAAGATCCAGGACCTCACTAATGCTTTTGTGGCTGAATGGTCAAATCACACAGCCATACTCCAAAAGCTACATAATCTTTCCAGAACAGTGAAAATTATTATAACATTATTATAAAATTATTATAGCAAACGGGGAATGGGTTGTTCAAAAAGCACATATAGGTGTGATAAAGTGATAGCGTGATAGTCTACAAACTATAGCCATCTAGTGGCATGTGGTCAATATGACTTGACGGAGATCATACACGTGAGATTGTGTACTCAGCTCAGGGTACACCACGGAAACAAATCCTGTGTAAAATGTTTGATCTGTTTAAGGCCCTGACAGAAGCTGACAATCTATTAGAGAAAGCACTTTTAAGAGGAAAATCATTATTAATAGAGGAGACATAAGAAAAAATATATATTTCCATGGCAATCAGAAAGACAAAGGAGATGAATAACTGTACCCTGAGTGGTGAGAAGAACCTTCTCAGCATTGCTTGGCAAACCCAGCCAAGATGGAGTCTGAGTGTCTGGGAGCATCTCCACCCAATGCATGAACTCTTCACGACTGTTAAACAAAAACAAGTTATTCATTCTAAAAGTTATAATTAAAGGAACAGAAAGGGGCCAACCCCTTAAGATGTTTTAATCATATGTAGCATGTGTCATATTTCACTGACCGAATACCATCTGGCATTTTAATATCCTTGTGGCCATCCACTTTGAGCGCCAGCTTGAACTCGCTGTCGAAGCTGCCAGTTGTAAAGATGCGCTCCAGGAAAGTGTTCAGAAGGCGCTGGTCAAATTCATTATCAATGCGGCCTCCATATATAGACTGGGCCATCAGAGTCTTCAGTGCTGCCCATGGTATCTTGTCAGGAGAGATGTTTTGTCTACCCTGTTACAGACAAAATAGGGCACAAACATGCTCAGAAATCCCTTATTCTGAATTTTTTAACTTTACATACACATACTTGTACACATAATGGCTTTGGGCTGATAAATAATCAACAACAAGGATTTTATTTGAAAAATCTCTCGTGTATTAGTGTTGTACTTACTGAACTTGGAACAAATGTAAATACTCTCACAAGTAAGCAAGACTTAAACGATTTCAGACCTTAGCAGTATCATCCAGCCAGGTGTCGACAGTGTCACAGGCCGAGCGCAAGTCAGACTCTCCAAACTCGTACTTCTTGGACCAGCCAAGTGGCGCATAGCGAAGACGCTCCTGAATGACTGCATGGAACCAAGCCAGGAGAAAGTACAGCCGTGCACGCTCATTTGGAGCCTGTAATATAGTGTATGGTTGCTTAGTATCTAAAGTTTACAATACTAGTAAACAAAATAAAAATAAAAATAAATAAATAAATCAAGCTCTGTTAAAAGAAACTATGCTGTTTGAGCGCAGTCTTCACCTTGCACATACGAGCCACTGGAATACTGCTGAAAGTCCTCAGCATGTTGGCCTTCACGCCAGGGGGTGGCTCAAAGACAAAGATACGACCAGCACGCAACAGGTTCACAGGAACCTGCAGAAGACATAAATTATCTAAAATCATGTAACAGTCAAGTATTTCGAAGCTTGGATTAGCCAGTTCTGCTCGATTTGATAAACGTAAACTGTTCACAAAATCAAATGCGGCGAAATAATTTATGCATCATATTTTAGATCCTTGGCTTGGCTGATTGATCTTAAACTATCAAAATATTTAACCAATTACATGAAGTCATTTTTAAACAAATTCAACACAAAATTGCAGTTGAACATAGACAGCAGTGTGGCTGACCTTAGGGTTGATCTCCATGGTGAGGAAGAGCCGGAAGCTGGCATGAGGCTGCATGGAGTGCAGCTTCTTTTCCAGCTGCATGAGCCAGCCAGGTGCTAGATGTACATTCTCCAACATCACCCATCTATTTGACAAGAGAAGAGTTCAGGATCAAGCATATAGAGCTTAGACTCATTGTGGGGTAGGACATCTTAATACCCCAAAAATTCAACAAAGACTTGATCACTGAAGTTCTAACACACCTTCCAGACTTGACTGCTGTGTTAATGTCACGGTCAGCTTTGTTGAAGCCCTCAGCAGAACCTGTGCAGAAAAATAAAGTTTACGGATTGTTCATCTTTGTAACAAGACTGTTAGGATTACAGGTAGGAGGCTGATTTCTTACCAATGGAGATGGAGGTAATATGTTTATTTTGCTCTGCAGCCAAGTCTCTGACCAGACCACTGGCATCATAACCAGGGACAGAGCACATAAGCACTGGAGTTCCTGGCTTCACCTAGAAAAGGTTCATTATGCAGATCACATGTACTCTGACTCACAATTATGAGGGCTTACAGAAATTTCATCAGAATTAAATAAGGAGAAGATTTAAACATATTCAAAATATGAAATAAATTTGAGAGTTAGCATGGACATAGTCCTCAAAGCCAGTCTCTACCTCACTGTCTACAACATTGGCCAAGTCCAGTGGCTGTTCAATAATAGACATGAAGTTCTCTCCCAAGACCTTGGCCACAAAGATAGAGGACATAGCTAGCAGACGATCTGGTCGGAATGCCTGGATGAGCAGTAACTGGTGCACAGCTTGGCCAATGGGAGCTGGAGGACACAAACGCAACGTGATATTGCATTAAAACATCTAAATAGGTTTATGTGAAACTAGTTAGCAGTAATAAAAATTAGAAGTAGAAAATTCTACTACAGCTTACTAGTTGTCTTGTCCTCTGCCCAGAGGTATGGCACAGAAAGCTCAGGGGAGTTACTCTCTACCCACATGAAGAATTGCTGGAACATACAAATGACAAACTTTATTAGAAACCATTCGCTCTGCTCGCCATGTATTACCCTCTAATACAGACAGGTCCATAAATATTTGGACACAGAGTTATAGCCTTTTCAACTGCTACCACAGGATACTGAGGTTGAGATTAAACAATGACTATGAACTCAAAGTGCAGGCGTTTGTGCTTTAATTTTATGGTCTGTACTGTACATCCAAATCAGGTGAACGGTGTAGGAATTACAGCACTTTTTCTATGACCTTATTTTCACTCACTTGTAAGGGACATAATAAGGAATCAGCATTCACCCACCATGGAACTTCAGTATACTGTGGTATACATCAACATCCAAATATATATGTACCTAACTGTGCAATCACTGAAAATGTCTGTCCATCATTACTCCTTATTCTACCTCACCTCATCAGCCTGTACTTTATCTACCAGGTCTCTGAAGGCAGGCAGGCGGCTTAGGCGCACCATGGCCTCACTTTGCTCTGTGCTCAGGCCTTTCACCTTAGGCACAGCTGTGCCTGTCAAGACAATCTCCTTCTCACGCAGGAAGTGCTGGAACTCTGGGTCATATGATGGTTCACTGAAATGCAACATGAAATTCCTGAGGAAGTATGTGTTAAGTAAGTTTCCCCTCATTACAATACATAACAGTCCCTCTACGCTGGTTCTGGAGTTCCCCCTGTCCTGCACATAGTCCAGCTCATGTTCTCCCTGACAGATAAACAAACAAAAAAGTAATTCCAAATAGTAGGCAGTTCTTCCTTATTTTGGTTGACAACACAACAGCATGGCTGACAACACAGAGGAGATGGTACCAAAAAAAAATTCAACATAAGTGACCTGGAACTCGTCTGGGTTTTAAGGCAGGGGTATTGATGAAGGAAGTTTTTAAGGATACGACAGTTGGCGGTGTTGCCATGCGGATGTTGTGTGGAGTTATCTATAACATTCGTACTGTTTGTTAGTTATCAAATGAAGACAGCATTTTGTACACTAGGATGACCACTATTTTCCGCATAAAGATGTTACTTCATTCAAACCAACACCGACTGTGTGTGTCCTTACCCATATACCTGCTAGAATCTAGGAGCATTGTGAAAGCTAGCAAGCCAGATTCCCTGGCATTTCAACTACAGTCAGGACCTTGAAACAAGGAAGACACCATACTGCAATAGAAGGTGCTGAAAGATACACATCCTGTCCAAAAAAAGGTCACCACCTGGATTTAACAAAGCAAATAAGCAGGTAGGAGCCTGCTATTTGATCGTTACTGCATTATGTTTCAGCTGGCAACAAGTTATGTAACCCTAACTGAAGCAATGAGTAGCTTCTCATTACTTAAACAACCATGTCGGAAGACACAACCTGTGGTCATGGAAAAGATGTCAATCTGTTTCAGAAGGATCAAATTATCGGCATGCATCAAGCAAAGAAAACGTCTAAGGAGATTGCTGAAACTACTAAAATTGGGTTATGAACTGTAAAAACGCTCTAGTATAGACTAGAAGGATAGTAGGGAACCATCATCTTCGTGTCAGAAATGTGGTCAGAAAAGAATCCTGAATGACAGTGATCGGCGATCACTTAAATGTTTGGTGAAATCAAATCGTAAAAAAACAACAGCAGAACTCACGGCTATGTTCAATAGTGAAAGTAAGAGCATTTCCACACGCACAATGTGAAGGAAACTCAAGGGACTGGGACTAAACAGCTGTGTAGCCTTAAGAAAACCACTGATCAGTGACACTAATCACAAAAAAAAAAGGCTTTATGCTCCTTTTGCTAGGGAGCATAAAGATTGGACTCTGGAGCAATGGAAGGTGGTCATATGGTCTGATGAGTCCAGATTTACCATGTTCCAGTGTGATGGGTGCATCAGGGTAAGAAGAGAGGCGCATGAAGTGATGCACCCATCATGCCTAGTGCCTACCGTACAATCCTGCTGGGGCAGAGCTATGATCTGGGGTTGTTGCAGTTGGTCAGGTCTAGGTTCAGCAACATTATGTGCCCAAAGAAGGAGGTCAGCTGACTACCTGAATATACTGAATGACCAGGTTATTCCATCAGTGAATTTCTTCTTCCCTGATGGCATGGACATATTCCAAGATGACAATGCCAGGATTCATCGGGCTCAAACTGTGAAAGAGTGGTTCAGGAAGCATGGGACATAATTTTCACACAGGGATTGGCAACCCCAGAGTCCAGACCTTAATCCCATTGAGAATCTTTGCGATGTGCTGGAGAAGAATTTGCGGCGGTCTGCCTCTCCCATCATCTCTACAAGATCTTGCCGAAAAATGAATGTAACTCTGGATGGAAATAAATGTTGTGACTGCAAAAGCTTATCGAAACTATGCCACAGCGAACGCTTGCGTAATTAAAGCTACAAGCGGTCCAACAAAATATTAGCGTGTGACTTTTTTTGGACTGGCAGTGTATTTCTCCTGGCTATAAAAATTCCCATGTGAAGTAAGCTAGGCTGTTTGCCTGAACAGAGCCAGCTATTTTCATCTCATCTTTACTCATCAGTATATAATAAACAGAGATTTCACTGTAATTTTCATTGTTGTTACAGTTAAGTGATGAAATAAAAGGTCATCAAAGAACACGTCAACATTTTGACAAAATTAACACTTGTGATAGAGA
>JAOVYU010000002.1:5521839-5539994 GCA_025674565.1 Synodontis membranacea | reverse complement strand
GGGTCGCCTGATTGCTCGTGCAACGCTCTTGCCGTTGCGCCACGAGCCGAAGTTGGGGGCGTGGCCCCTTTTTTGGTATTATTAGCAAATGCTATGTAGAGATGCTACTTTCCAGGTAGAGGTCAGAACAAAATTATCTGGCATGCTGTCCTCTGTTATTAACAACAGTTTGGTGGTGGATGTTAAATTTCATGTAAAGTGACCATGGGATTTACAAAAATGCTATAGAAATATAACAACTATTATTACTATTATTATTTAATGGTGGGGCTGGAGAATGGCGCAGTAAACTAAACTTAAGTAGCCAGACATTAAAGTAGCCGTCAAGCAGAGGACACTGAGTCACCCGTGTTGTGGGTGACTTTTCGTACGGGAGTGTTGGTGGCATGTGAGGGAGACTCTGATTGCGTACAAGATTGCAATGAAGACACTGAAATTTTTTGTATTTCATGTGCTATTATTAATGTTTGTAATACACTTTTTGCAATAGTTTAGCATACCAGATTAAAATTTCATTTGTAGATAAAATGCTATAGGCTACCAAATAGCGATAATTATGTTTAAAAAAAAATTCAATAAAAATGAATATGCTGCAGCATGTGTTCTTTGGCAATAACATGATTTATTTAAATTCAAACAGATGGTGCAGCAGACTCATAAACCAGTTCTTAATGCTAGTAGTTCCCCTGCATCACCTCCAAGTGTCGCCATCTGACTAAAACCATGTGAAGAAACGTGCATGCCAGTCATGAAGATGGCATGGAGGAATGTGCATTCTCACATACATTTTACTCTGGATACATCTGACCGTAAACATTTTTTTGTGCGTATGCGACGTTTGTAAGAGGCCCCAGGAGAACAAATTGCAAGTGAGCTACAAAATGCTAAGAATGAATATTGTGAGACAGTTTAATTACAAACATACCTGCACGAGTAGAGGGTTACCAAATCTCAGGGCACTCTCCAAGTTCTTCCTGAAGGCATCATCCAAGAAGCTAGTGCGTGTGATCTTGCGGTCCTTGTACTCATTCATTATGAACTCTGTGGCCTGGCCAGATGGATCAATGATCAACGGGTACCTAGAAAATATATGACAAATACTTAAGTGCCTTAGTTCTCTAGGAATAGAGAACACATTTGCTGAATTTTCTGACACTTGCCTGTTGAACCTCTTGAGCATGATGGCATTTTCAGTGCAGAGATCATCAGCAGGAAGAGAGTTAGCCTGCCAGCGCAGCCTCTCATCAGCATTTGACAAATATTCTGTCCTGGCTATGTCTGTGCGGAACTATGTATGAAACATTAAAATATCTCAGCATTAAAGGTTACAATCCAACTCAAATTCATTGTCAAGACAGACATTTAATCAGATAATTTAATCTCAAACTGTGTGTAGGTACCTGAATGTTGGCTTGTTGAAGGTGGTGAGACCAAGTGGTGAACAGATTTTGCCTCATTTGCTGGTCAAAATAGCCAGCATATGCAATGAAGGCAGCTGACAGCAGACAGTCACCAGCAATGGTAGACATCTGGTTCTTGAAAGTCTCACTAGTCTTCTCCCAGCGCTCCCTCTCAGCAGATAAGCTCTTCAATAGTGCTGTGCTACGGTTCACCTGTATTTAGCAAAGGTACAGAAGTTCCTTTAATGGACAAAGGGATAATAATAGACTTTGCACCCATGGAACCTGAATTTTTATTAACTTTACTTATTTAAGAGCAACTGCCAGTTTAAAAAAACAACTGCAAAAAAAAAAAACCTAGGATAAACCAAAGAAAGGTGCCTCACCTTGGCCTCTACTGCTGCCAGGTCAGCTTTGATGGCCTGAGCCTCAGAGATGAGCACAGCATACTCCTCCTTATAGCGGGCAATGCTGGCCTCCAGATCCCGGATCATCTGCTCTACTTCTTCTGCTTTGGTTTTGTTGTCCTTGGCATCATCCTCAAGCTTCTGCAGTTCATTTCTTAGAGGCTCCACACGTTTCAACATGTCTGCATAATTTAACTACACACAGGCAAAGAGAGCTTCTTAACACCACTGCAGTGTTACTAAATGATCCATTTCTGTTATCCACTTAGCAACTTATTCAATCTGCAAGACCAGATCTGGCTTTCCAAAATTAAATTTATTTAAAATTATGATTATGTTATTGACACACTAAATGACTTTGGATTTGGTCAAGTTATTATTTAAATTACAAGCAAAAATATTGTCTATTTTATTAAACAAACAAATTCAAGTAGTGAATAATGTGCAAGATTATGATTTTCTGACCCTGAAGTAGGTATCTGATATGTACAACAAAAAGAAAAAATCATGGCCTTGATTAACCATCGATATGAATCTATTCTTAAATATTCATGCATACATTAATTGCAATAAATAAATAAATAACATAAAAAATAAGTATGGACAATTTATTAATAAATTAATTAATCAATATATTTTAAATACTAGTGTATCTAAAAAAAATTATAACATGAAAAAGTTCAATATTTTGAAAATACTGATGTTGAAATAAATTTTCATTTATTTAAGTGACAATTGAATATATTCTAGACTCATTACATTTAAACTATGTGTAAAAATGTGTCAAGCATTTTTCTATTTTCATTTGGTAATTATGGCTTATAGCTCAAAACACTGAAATAAACACATCTCAAATTATTACAATATTTCATTTCATTTCATTAAAATACTTTTAGAACAGTACAAATGGGGGCATCTGTGGCCTAAAGGTTATAGAAGCGGGTTTGGGACCGATAGGTTCGATTCCCTGGACCGGCAGGAAAAAAATGTGGGTGGGGGGAGTGAATGAACTGCGCTGTGCCTGCCCTCAACTTCCACAGCTGAAGTGCCCTTGAGCAAGGTACCTAACCCCTAACTGCTCCCCAGGTGCTTCAGTGTGTGGCTGCCCACTGCTGAGTATGTGTGCTCACTCCTCACTTTTATGTTGACTGCTTGAAGGGGTTAAATGAAGAGAATAATTCCCCCTTGGGGATTAATACATTATCTAAAATCCAAACAAATACAGTTTATCTCTTGGTCTAATTCAGTGCACGCATCTACAATCATGGGAAGACTGCTGACTTGACAGTCTTGTCAGAGTGATGTATCAAACATATTAATCAAAAGTTGACTGGAAGGGAAATGCATGGTAGAAAAAGGTGCACAAGCAACCTTAAGAGAACTGTCAAGAAAAGTAGATTCAAGAAGTTGGGAGAGCGTCACAGGGAGTGGATGTGGAAGCATCGTAAAGCTTTCACAACATTAAAAGCCATCATGCACAGACGTCTTCAGGAAAGTGGTTACAACTGTCGCATTCCTAATATCAAGCCACTCTTGAACCAGACACAATGTCAGAAGCATCTTATGTAGGGCTAAGCAGAAAATGAACTGGACTATGGTTCAAAGTCCTTTTTTTAGATGAAAGTAAATTTTGCATTTCATTTCACTGAAATCAATTCCAGTGTGAAGTTTCACAAGTCTGATTTTTTCATCCGCCGGTGTTGGTCCAGTGTTTTATCATGTCCAAAGTCAACGCAGCAGTCTACCAGGAGATTTTAGAGTACTTCAGGAAGAAGTACTCTAAAAGAAGTACCCCCCCCCCAATAAATAAATGTGAACATTATCTGAAGCTCTTGACCTGTACCTGCAGGATTTTTAGGCATTGTGTTACTGCCACATGTTTGGATAACTGCATAAACAAGTGTAAATAAGTAATTAAAATACAAAACAAAATTTGCTACACCCTTTTTCCATGTTAAAAAAACATTTAATCTTTGATTAGGAATCTAGACATGTCAGTTCAATAAAACTGGATTGTGCTGACCTGTGCAATAGCCCATTTGACCATAGGCCCACATGCCAGCGAGGCCCTGTTGACCTGCTCGTAGTTGTAACTGGGGTTTGACATGTAGTTCTTTTTCATCTTCTCACGGATAGCATCACTGTGTCCCAAAACATAAACAAGTCATTATAAGTCAGGTTTCAATTTGAGTTAATGGCAAACCAAAAGGGGTGTGATTTTAAGGGACGTAAGTGGGGAAAGAATGATGAGGATGAGTTTACAGGGACTTATAAGCTACATTACCACCATTTGATGTTTGTAATTAACTGTACTTTATATCTGGTTCGAAAAAAGGCTTATTGGTCTCTGGAATCGTCTGTCATTCAAAAAGATCAACAAATTAATTGTTTGCTAAATAATCAGAGACAGCACTTTGCTATTGAGACATGTTTGAGACGTTAATATTTAAGGACCAAAATAAGAAATATTTTCAAGAAAATACCAATTGTAATTACATACACCAAGCAAAGTTACATATGAATGGAAACAATACCTCATGTCCTCAGAGACAAAGTTGACTATGCTTGAGATGAAATTGTCTCTGATAATAACTTGTCTGATCTTTTTCCAGTCATTAGTCTCCTCCCCCAGCAGGAGGCAGATAGACTCTAGTGCCAGTTTAACAGCAGCGGGTGGGTTGGCCATGGCACGGACTTCAACAAGATGCTGCTTCTTTATAGAGCTGACAGCTGGGGAGGTAAGGGAGGGTGGAAGTGGGAAGGGCAAGAAGGGGGAGGGGGATGGAGAAAGGGCAGGGAGGTTTTAAAACCATGCAGGACTGATGGCGAGTGGGGGGGATGCAGGAGCCAAACAGCTGTACTAAATGAGAAAGTGGACTTTGTTCGTTTCAGCCACATTACCCTCTTGGAGATATTAAGGCCAAATCTGAAACCCTATACAGACCCAATTTGGACTAAGTAGGACCATTTATTTTAACTGAAGTTAGATTTCTGTAGAGATGCAAATATGACATGAACCTCTTTCTCATACACAGGCCAACTGTGGCTCCATGCTACACACTACAGTCACCTGATCTCTTCAGCAGAAAAGTTAACGATAGTGGGGATGAAGTTCTCGCGCATTATGATGGAGCGGATCTGCTTCCAATCAGTGGTGCTCTCGCCCAGCAGCAGGCAGATGGACTCCAAAGCCAGTTTGACCGCTGCCGGCGGGTTGGCCATGGACCTCACCTCCACCAAATGCTGCTTCTTAATGGACTTAACAGCTAAAAACCAATCAGTCAAGGAAGGGGAATAATTGGAGCAACAGAGTGCAGAGAAATAAAGAAGGAATGAAAAAGGAAGGCCATAGGTGTTACAAACAGAGCATATTAATCATTAAGACAAAGTAGCAAAGAGTAGGATAGGATAGGACCATTATGAAAAGCTAACAGAAAATTTGTAAAGTGTTAAAACAAGACAGAATACCATAAGAAATGTTGAATAGGGTGGCCCAATACATTTTCTCTTTTCGCCAGATTACAACTCAGGAGTTTCTTTTGCCTTTACATAAAATGTTCACATACAAGTTTCAACTAAATCAAACCATATTTAGAGGTTGCACAATGCATGAAAAGATGACTTTCATTGTTTACTTAGAATCGTGCTACTGTACATATGCGAAATTGCAAGCTTTGCATGTTCATAGCCAAATTACAAACTGTAAAATACATTGCTTATGCCATGTAATGTACTGTAACATTTGCAAACATTGGCACACAAGTGTCAGTCACCATCTCCACTAAATGCCTTATATAAACAATAAACTGATGTCTCAATCATTGGAGTCATCCAGTGACAAATTATAATACTGCATAACAGCTCAAATGGTCAATACTACATAAAAATTAGTATGACATGCCAAACTTGCTACAAATTCTTAATCTATAATACAGGTACAACTGTCTTTCTGAATTTCAACAGTGACACCAAGTTCAACAACAGCAGCTTGTTTTGATTCGTGGTACAGCTTTCAGTGTTCCTGTACAACTTGCTGTAGATATTGTTTCTGGTCTTAATCTTTTGTCAAAATTGCATTTAAGTCCTGGATCAGCTTTACACCTCTATATTACCCCAGGCTATAACAAACCAACCAAAACTATCAGCAAAGGCTATTTCAAATTCTCATGACTGTAAATAAAGAAGTAAACAGAATTGTAAATAATAAGACACTAGCACATAATGATAAAATACAGACTGCGGCACTGTGTAAATTTATTGAAATATCAAGCACACTGTGCAACCTCTCAATCATCTCAGAATTGATACAAATTTCACTCTTCTGTTACTATTTCATATGTGGTTTTCAATTTTCAGGGTTCTAATCAATGATTTATCATTTCACATTTTTTTTTATATGTTCTGATGGGCCACCCTAAAGTAGAAGGCAGAGGAGAACGACAGCAAAGCAAAGAAACTTCTTTTCACTTTGTCCAGTGTCTAATTTATCTTCAGTCTTAAAGAATAAGGAATTACATTTACAAAGCACACACAGAATTGAATTAAACAGAAAGGCCATCCATACCATTCTGAGCCTCGATGACAGCAGGCTCCACCTGGTCCAGGTCTTGCTTCACTCTTAACTGCTTGTCCTTGATAACTTCCTGTTGTTTGTAGACTGCTTCTTGTATCTCCTGACTCATAACCTGCCAATAAATATACCCACTTGTGTTACAGCACCATAACCAACTCCAAAAGAAAGTCAAAGATTCTGCTGCTAAGTAAGCAGTCATGTCTTGCCTTCTTCTTTTCAGCCTCTTGCTGGTCTTTAACCATCTTCTTAAGTTTGTCATTGGCAGCGGCATTCTTCACCTCCAGTTCCTGGCTCTTAATTCTCAGATCCCGACGCAGCTCCTCAACCTGCCAAATAGCCACAACATTACCATATCAATGGTTAAAAAAAATTTGTTGATCATAATAAAAAAAAAAAAAAAAAGAGCTGGGAATAATGATTGTTTTATCAATACAAGCTATGATTAATGCTGACATGGCAGCAGCACTACAACATAAAAGTTTACAGCTGTGACCATCTTCATAATTAACAGTATGGTAGGAGTAGATGACAAGCAATTTGTCCTTTAACTTATTTAATGTGCAATATGAAATTACAAATTGAAAAACAAGTAATGTAAACATCTGAATTTGGAATAAAAATCTCAAATACTGGAAAAAAAAAAAGTTTTTATGCCTTGCAGGTTTCACCAACGATTCGAAAATGAATATTTTTCAAAATTTAAATTTACAATTTTTTTTTTGTATTTAAACCACATGACATGATGAGCAAATAGAAATGTTACCTTTTAGGAAAAAAAAGAGCACACTGTATGAGCTGCATTGAGAGGATAAAACCCAGCTTTAATCACATAACATCATTCCCTAAACACAGACCATTCGCAATTGTTTTGTAATAGAAATCTGCCCAGTGTCAAAATAAAAAAATTCTACAGTTCAGCCAAATGTTAGTTGATTATTATGTCAACATCAACCTCAGAAGCGCTGCAAGCTTTTAGAGGTACATGAATCAGGAAATCAGCCACTGGATTTTTTTAGTCAGTATATTAAGAATAGTACATGCTCAGTTACCTGATCCACAGTCTCTTTGATTTTGCGCAGGCCAACATTAAGGTGCATTTGCTGCTCTTCAAGCTCACTGCGCTTCTCATTGAACAGGTTGGCATAGTGGTTGATGAAGTCCAGGTAGTGACGTGGAGTGATGGCCATGGTGCGGCCGCCACGCTTTGCCAGGCGATTATTAGCCTTATAACATGGATGAAAAAAAAGGAAATTAAAACTCTGATGCGCAAAACCTTTACCAAAACAAAACACATTCTATGCCACACAAAGGAAAATTATGTCAAGTCAAACCTGGTGTAGGGTCTGGTGAACAAACACACAGCCATTGACAATCGCCTCACGATGAGTGGGAGGTTGGGGCAGCTTGTCATACACAATGGGCATGTAGTCTGGTACTTTGTAATTGGGCTTTTCCAGGTCCATCTTACTGGTAAACTCTTTGCCCACCTGGTAGAGAGCCTCTGTGGACCAGTCCCCAAACCAGTTCAGCACACACCTATACAAAAGGAATCAGAAGCATATAATGAACAAATAGGTGAATAGAAAGTAGAAGTTATCACTTTACCTATAATACAAAAACAGTTTCTAAATGTTGCAGCAAGTTACATTTAACATTGCATTTAAGGCTACTTTTGTCTTTGTGTAGACACAGATTCCAAGAAGCAAATCTTAGTAATGCTACACATCTAAGAACGATGGATAAATAAAATAACCTGTTAAACAGAGCAGGAGAGGTGGCAGCTCGGTCCTTCAAGCCCTCAGATGATGGGTTCATAGTGAAAACCACATGAAGGTTCCTGATCACCTGGCTAGTGAACCACTTGTACAACTCCTCATGAGTGTCCAGCATCAGGCCCTCCTTCTGGGCCCCTTCTTTACACTGTGTCATCAACGTCGCATATTCATCACCCTCAAACAGACCAGGAACCTGCACCAAAGCAAATTTTATTATAAATCAAAGTACTTATCTAAAAAAAAAAAAAAAAAAAAAAAAAGAACTGAACAAAAGCAAAAGTTAATATTAATTTGCCCCCTCCCCCGAGCCGCACTTCTCCATTGGCCAGCAGTGTGTTCATGCGCTCCAGGAAGCCTGAGTCCAGCACATTCGATTCATCCATGATAAAGGCAATCTTCTCATTTTTGCATCCAGACCTACGAAGGACAGTTCGCAGGTCCTCATCAAAGTCTTCACCTGTGTACTTCCTATGAACCTGCACAAGCATTTTCAAACAGTTATTAAAAAAATAAAAAGTTGGCAAATCCATAACCAACTACAGTCTCCAAAGCTGCTTCAAAAGTGCACCAGTGTGCCACACTACATTTTGACCATTTAAAAATTGTTTTAAGTGAGCAAAACTACATAATTGCATTATTTTTGCATTTATTATCTTTTCTTATGCCAACCTTGATCTGATAGACACTGAGTCCATTCATCCAAGCCACAAAACGTGAAAGTGTGGTCTTTCCTGCACCACTGACACCAATTAGGAGTAGATGGCCCTGTGGTTGACGGAATATTCTAAAAGAAAAAATATATAATAATAAGAAGAAGAAGATGAAGAAAAAGAAATAATAATAAAAAAGTCAGGAATTTTTAATCAGTATGCCAAAAGTCCTAATACATGTGATAAGTAACCACTGAAATACTCGCCTGTCAATTCTCAACACGTGATCCAGAACCTCGTTGAAGAGCACCAGAGGAACATCCAACTCCTCCTCGTAAAAGACTTTCAGGCGGGCCTTAACATAGTCACGCAGCTCCTCCTGCTCAACTGGGATGTAGTCCTACAAACAATTCACACAATCAACTTAACTGAATATGAAAAAGAGGAGCAGCTCAATTTCTTGGGGCTCAAGGATAAAGAATGCATCTAGGAACTCCTTGAAATCACCTTTGAAAGCCAGTTGCTGTAGAGGATGGGCCGGTTTAGGGCCTTCTCTCTGTTTACGTTCGGGAAGTGCTTCAGAGCCACACTGTCAATGTTCTCATCAGTCCAGCGCCTCTCCTCGTCCTCCACCAGTCTGTAAACATGAAATGATCAAACATTCCAATAAATTTTACAGATTAGAAACACAGGTATCCTATAATTAGTATGACTGTGTACAAGTATGTACTGTGTGGTTTTCAACTGTAGGAGCAAACTGTAACAATACACAATATCCTAATTCAGTAAAAGTCTGATATGATGGTGCCTCAACACGTTACATTTTCAATTGATTAAAAATAAGCATTGTCTGAATGTGTCATAGATTTCCATTTTCAATTGATTAAAATATTTAACATTACAAAGGTACAATAATTGCAAATTTATAAAGACAGCATTCGTGTGATCCACTCAGACTCTTAGCAGTGTCATAATTTCCATCCATTAAGAAGAAAAAAAACAACAACAAAAAAAAACAAAACAAAACAAAAAAAACATGGCTAGTTTCAATGTATAGTCCTACGTTTGCAGTTTTGAGGCCCAATACTTCAGTGGACAAGGCTTTGTGCAACAAGTATCTCTGAAAGCATGCACACTACAACTTTAATACCCGAATCACCTACTGGGATTGACAAAAAGCATGGTCTGAAATAATACACCTAATAAGATAAAACAAAAACACAAAAGGAATGTGTGGCAGTTTGCAATTTGTGAGAAGAAATTATTAATACTTTATGCTGATGCTGGAAGAAGAAGAATGAGACAAGAAGAAGAAGAAAGCATTCTAAAAATGTTTTAAAACATTCCTCTGTATTTCACACTGCAATTACTCTCAATTATTCTACGCTTAGTTTCACACATTTACAGTCAATGCACACAATGTACAGTTGATGGACAATGTGTGGACTGTCAGATGCATGTAATTTTTGAAAATCCCTTTCCAGATTAAGGAGGAACTTAGTTTGTCACAGGGAGGGTGTGTGAGATTAGATTTAATACCTTACTACCCCTCACATAATACAGTATAAGCAATATTTTATGACAAACCACCTACTTTATTATGCAGTGTTGAATGTATTATTTGATATGCTGACATTTCAAATGAAGAACCCTATATCTAAATGATCAATTTAAATAATCATCTGGCCCACCTATCCTGGAAGAGGCGCAATGCCTCATGGGCCCAGACACGAATCAGTCCTTCCACGGGCAGTGTCTCAAGGGGTCGCAGTGCCTCGAAGATGCCCCTGACCCAGCGGGTCATCTCTCTGGGAGAGTAGATATAGTGGGGCTGGGTGTCCTGTGTGAAACGCTCCTATGATCGTAAACACAAAAGCTTGGTTAAAATTAGGACTAGCTGAAATTATAAACCAGAACCTATATTTAAGTCAGCTGCATATGAACCCAGCCTAACCTGAGACATTGTGTAGAACTCCACCATGGCAGCTGTGAGAGGCTCAGCATAGGTGCGCAGTGAGGGAATGAGACGGAGCATGGCCCTGTTGAAGGTGCCATAGATCTGAGTAAGGGAGGCGGGGCCTGGATAGTCCACATACACAACTGGAACATGACGCAAAAACCTGAAATACAAGAATATGCTGTGAGTAAGGCTTGAAACATTACCTGACTATCATCCATCTCCATGCAGTGTCTGGTTAACATTAAGCAATTAATCACAATTTTTTTTTAATAATTTTATTATTATTACTACTTTTAATATTATTTATTATTACTAAATTGGTAAGAGACAAACCTGTGAGAAAGAGGTTTTCTGCCAGGGTCTGTAGGAGGGTTACAGGCACCCACAAACTGAATCCTCTCCAGTTTTACCCAGGTCTGATCAGAGGTACGATAGAAGCCACCATGTTCCACCATCTGTAAAGCACATGCAGAAACTAAGAACAAAAAAACTTGGTGCAGACCAAACTGTGGTGTACCCTGATATACACGGATCAATCATAACATTACGAGCACTGACAGGTGAAGTGAATAACACGACTCTCTCGTCATCATGGCACCTGTTGGTGGATGGGATACATTAGGCTGCAAGTGAACATTTTTTCCTCAGAAAGGCTGTCCTTAAAGTTGATGCGTAAGAAAAAGGAAAAACGGGCAAGCGTAAAGATTCGAGTCTGACAAGGGCCAGATTGTGATGGCTAGACGACCGGGTCCATGCCTTGATGGGTCAGGGCTGTTTTGGCAGCAAAAGGGGGACCAACACAATATTAGACAGGTGGCCATAATGATATGTCTGATCAGTGTACCTTTAAACAAAACTACACATGAAGCTCAACCCCATACCTGTCTAATGAAGGATATGACTCTCTGTGTGCCGTACTTGTCCATATCAGGCAGATTGATTTCATCACAGAATAACACCAGCCACTTGCCCAGTTGCACAGGGGCTAGAACAACGCCGTTGGGTGTGCGCCGGTATTCACAGTAGTGATCAAAAGTCTTCAGCAGCAGCTCTGGGGTGGTGGCACTGGAGAAGTTCAGACCCACAACCTGTGGAAATGAAATTACATAAATACACTTGAATCTGACTCCATGAAAGAGCACTGAGAGACTTGAACTCCAGCACAGAGACAAGTTTTTTATTTATTTATTTTTTTTTATTTATGTGGTATAGAAATACCGTATTGTGCAAAAGTCTTAGGCATCTTGGATGTAAGCATGCATGTAAGCATAAAAATGTTTGTATGTCAGTAAAGAAAGCAACATATGTAAGAGACCACTTTTCAGACAAAAACCATAATGATGGCTCCTGGGCTTTGCTGCAAAAAAAAGAAGCAATTGCGATAGTCAAAATCTCCAGTAGAACTGTCAGTTTCTCAAAGATGCTCAGGAAAACGCACCAGCTCATGTCCTAATAAAACTGCACAATTTGTACTTGGAACTACGACTTTTTAAAAAAAAGAAAAAAAAAAAAGAAAGAAAACGGTCATCACACCAAATACTGACTTAGTTTAGTTCATCACTGTTTACTGCATGTTGTAATATTTTTATTTTGAGTACACAGATTTAATTTCATAATTTTTGAAGTCACCATTACTCTACATTATTTCACTGCATGTGCCTAAGACTTTTGCACAGTACTGTAAATATTTCTACTATACAGAATGCTATTCTGCCCTACAAAGCAAAAAGGCAGTAACTGCATTTTTGGTCAAAAATGAGTTATCATCATTTTCATGACATTCAAGGCATCCTTTGTTATGTGACAAAATATCTTATCTCACATGTGTGTTGTTTTGGAGAAAAATGGTAGTCAAAAGGCAAAATGGTAGGCAAAAAGCCCTAGTGAAACAAAGCAAAAGTACATTTTTCTCAGTTCTGCACTCTGCGTAGTTACTGCCTTTTTGCTTTGTAGGGCAGTATTGCTGTATCTGTCAATCCATTACATTGTTATCGATTTCGTCAACTAATTGTTACCCAGATACTGTGATGCGTCGAAATTAGTGCTTGTTTATATCCCGTTAGGGTGTTAAAGTAGCACCCACCTCCATGTCAGGAAGGGCACGCAGGGCACTAAATAGGGTCATGGTTTTTCCTGAACCAGGGGGGCCACACAGCACCAGAGGCTTGTGCTCAGCCAGCCAGGTGTAGAGCAGAGCCTCATGTCGCACAGTGTCCAGAGTAGGTACCACCACATCAGGCGCAGCCACCTTGTGAGTTTCCACCTCAATCTGAGGCACCTTGCCTTGCCATGACTGCCACTCACCTGTGATGGACACCTGGGAGAAGAAAGTTAACACAGGGTGGTAAGTCTGCTGTACTTCTAACGTCAAATACATAGAAAAAAGTTGGCAACCCAGGGCCTAACTATTAGGTGTTGGTTGAAGATATCTGCCAATACAAAAGATCCAAACATATCAGCACAGTGGAAAAATGACTCAAAGTGCATACAGTCTGTCACTGTGGTGAAATTAGGCACTTGTAGATGGCTTTGGCGTCATCTCTTTATGACAAAATATTATTCGATGTTTCTCTAAGAAGCTAGAAGACATGATACACAAAGTGAGAATCCATGTAAATATTTGTTTTAAGTGTTCTGTGTTTAATTTTATATGGGTATTATTTTCAGTGATCAGGGTTGTGTTAAACTACTGGTGTCTAAGTGGGGTTATAATTTTTCTAATTGTTATCAGCAACAATGATAATCTTTCTATAATTAGGGTAATGATTAAAAAAATATCTAAAACAATTAGTATTCCAGCTTGATAATTCATTTGCTTGGTGCTCATTTAGGTTATTAATGCAGTTGACATATAACCTTATTAACACAATCTGCCAAAAAAATGAATTCTGAACATCTTCACCTCATAATCGATGATTGGCACGTTAGGTGCAGATGGGAGAGGCACAGTGGTGATGCGACGGATGTATTCTCCCAGCTCTGCCCTCATCTTCAACTTGCCGTCACCAGAGAAGGACCACAGGACGGCATAAATCAGATATTTCTGCATGGTGTTAGAAAGAAAAAAAAAGGGACATGTTTTTTAATTGCAGGCTCAGCTGAAGGTCTACTTACAACCTAGCCACTTTGGTATTGTAGCCTTGATCTGCTTCTTGCAATAATCACCTCCAGATGCATTACTACGAACGTGCACCTGATTTATAAACACTGACCTGTATGTACTTCTCCAACTGGTCAACAGGCATAGGAAAGTCAGGATGGTTGTTGTTGTAGAGGGCTATATTGCGGCAGGCCTGGTGCATCATTGAGAAAAGGGAGCCCAAGCAGCGAAGGCGTGTAAAGTCCATTATGTGCTCCATTTTAGAGGCATGTTCAAGGGCCTTGATCACAAGCCCTGTGGAAGTGAAGTAGGGCTGAAGGATGGCTGCTGCATCTCTCTGGATCTGTGGGGTAAAAAGTCAGAAGCAGTATAGATGCAAAAGTGTCAAATTCCAATATATATTCATTACAAAGGATATGACTGGCTTACAGCTGGAAAATTGGTATCTAGGTAAACCATTTTCTAAAGAATAACTAAAAGAGCAGTTCCTCTTGCAAATGCGTTACCTAAAGCACGACAACATAACAGTTGCTAAGAAGAATTGCCAACAAAGGAATGTTCAACTACCTGTAGCATGGGGGACGCAGCCTCTTCTCCTTCATCCTCAGTACTTTTGCGCATGCGCTGAGCCTCATCCTCACCTTCATCCAAAGCAATACTGCGCAGGCGGGACAGGAAGTTGCAGAAGATCATGTCAGTGCTGAGAACATCCTCACTGAACCACACCATTCCACAACGAGACACAGTGGCCAGTGTGGCATACTTCAGGTCCTGTACCTCAAACATGACGCGCACCTACACAGAGCAACACTCCATCTGAAACATTTCTGTTCAACAGACTATAAAGCAGGTTGTGTACATTGAAAATGCTAGTCTAAGCTAATCAATTGGTATTTAAAATTACATATTTTTAATGTACTGTATTTAAAGCAGTGTTTTGTACATTTGGAGGCAGGCTGAGACGTTCTCCATTGGGCAGTGTCAGAAGCTTGTTGTCATCCAGAACAGAGTTCAAGTTCTCTACCCACTCAGGATCTACATCACCATCAAAAATGATCCACTGTCTTTTCTGCAATTCCCCACGCACATTATCGATGATTCTAAAATAAGACAATACCATCCATATTAATATCAAGCTTTTAAGGAAAGTATTGCCACTTGGCAATCTCTAGTTTGTCTTAGCAACAATAAAAAAAAATAGCAACAATTTAATCCCCATTTTGAAAGGGTGTTGAGATGATGGCCAGATTTTAACAACTTACTTTCTGAGCACATGTGTGAAGAGTCCATCTGTCCATTCACGGGTGTTGGGGTCCAGTGTTCCATAGAGGTGGTCTTTGCTTATGGCTTTGGGATCAATGATGTGTGCCACTCCCTCAACACCCTCTAACCTCTCCAAAGCTTTGAGCAGCACACGCCAAGCCATAGTCTTCCCACTGCCTGATGGACCCACCATCATCAGACCATGATTGATCTGGGTGATTTGGTATAGCTGAAGAACCTGGAAACAGAAAATGTAAGGTCATTCAATATAAATAGATATCTTTAGACTCTAAAGGCATGCAAGAAGATTTCAATTAAAGATACACAAGAGGTCCTTTAGTAAAAGACAAAGCCCAGTTGAGGACAACAAATAATGAGAAAGAAAGAAGTATATACTGTATGTCAGACTTTTAGGTGGGGCGATAATTTTTTTATAAGGTACATTATCAAAATGCCTAAAAACTGGTGAGTTTATTTACCTTTTCTACCCACATGCTGCCAACATCATCACCATCTCCATACATAAGATACATCTCAGAGCAGACCTTCTTGAGTTCCTCCCTGAGAGCAGTCATCTCTCCGCGCATGTACTGGACACCTGGAAAGACGTCTGAGAGCAGGCTGAAAAGCAGAGGGATGTCCTCCGCCACCAGCTTGGGAACCATGGTCTCACACACACTCTGAATCAGGATCTGGTCAGGAAGGTGTTACACTTGGTTTTATGCACCCAAAACTCAATTAATATGCCATGTTAAGTCCAAAGTTTCTGAGTGATTGACAGTGACTTTTTTTTTCTGTGCTTTTGCACCAAACATTGTACATGCTTTCATAAATCTAAGATACTGTGAGACAAGTCCTGCCCTAGTGAATCATCTAATAATTCTCTCATTACCTCCTGCTCAGGAAGGTTCTCTGCAATCTCATTCTCGTCCACATCCTCACCACGCTCGCCCTTCTCCCGCTTTATCTTCTGGATGCGCTCTCTCTTCACATTTCCAGCACTGATCAGCACACTCTTCAGAGCTCGTAAGCCAAAGTCGTAATGAGACTGAGAGGAAAGCTGCTCATCACACAGCCTGATTAAAAAAAAATGCATGCTTTACATGAGATGGAAGAGTGAACTATTACATTTTATAAATTTTGATATATGAAATTATTTTTTCAGCTTAACTTCAGAATGCAAAAATAATTAGCTTTAGCATCCCCCCCAAAAAACCCGACAGTTAAGCATCAACAGTTACTTAAGAAACAAGATCAGATTTAACATTTAATAACTACATCATGTGTAACATCTCAAAGTTAAATCCATAAATAAACATCAAAATATGGACTACTACAGTACTTGAAAAAGGGGACGATCTTCTTGGCAAGGGTCTCGGCAGTGCGAAAGCCTTGTGAGTAGAGCATGACCTGGGCAATGAGCTGTCGGTCAGGTTTGGTCATAGCCAGACTGCGGAAAAGCTTCTTCAGGTTGTCAGGCAGGTTTGAGCGGCCAGCATAGCCAGGGTTCATGGTGATAAAGATGGCCATTTCGGGGCTCACCTTCACTTGTTTGTTCAGCAGCTCAGTGGTGACTGGTGTGCCTGAAATAAACAAACATATGTAGACTCAAGCAGTGATAACCCTACTGTCCCACGCTCCTCCGATGCCATCACCAGCATAACCCTTGTGAACTTTTGAACACACCTCATTTGTGATTTTCTAAAATAATACATATAGTCTTCAAAATAAACACCATTAGGTTCTATGACTTTCATTTATCTGGCAAAGAATTAATACCTCTTATTTTCTGTCAACAACACCCACAAAACATTAAAATATGCATACATACTGTTTCAGTATTCACGGGAACGTTATTTGAATTTTTTTTTGCCAGATTTACACTTACATAAAAGCACAATTATTTTTACACTGTCTCTCTTGAACTTAACATTAACATATATTTTAAATTGATACAAATGAACATTCGTTTCACATTATCATCAATTTGGACTTCACAGTCTAACACTTGAATTTGATCTTTTTTTTATTCTTATTTTAACACCATCCCTTTCACAAAATATTCTAAAACATGTAAATTTAATCAGTTTTGATTTACTACTGACTCGTGTAAATCTTGACACTGACATTCTGTCAATGTGTGTATCGAGCTGTTACAATGCGTTGTTGCAAAGATATACCAGTATCAGTGAAATCGCTGAAGATGGGCGGGTGAGCTTGTAGTGAGAGAAAGAAGAGGCTAAAAACATGAATCATGTGCCGCAATGTGCTGATGGCCACTATGTTTTTTGAAGTGACCTAGTCAACAATAAAATCCTTTCAGAGATTAGTAAAACTATGTAGATTTTAGTTGATTGGACTTATGGCCTGAGCAATAGCTATTTGAATCTAATTCTGTCCCCTATTAAAACATTTAAGATGTGTTTTCTTATAAAACTACTGAATTATAGGAGAGCATCATGGCACACAGACACCTCATGGTCCAAAGGGTTGCTGTTTTCTATAGGCTACTAGCTGAATACCCAGTGGTATATGCAGTATATATAAACACAGAATAGAATTACAGTTATTAAATTATATTAAAAGTAACAGCCTCTACTAGTAGAGCAGAACTACAGCTAGCCTGCTAGCTAACCCCAGCCACCTGTATTAGCTCGCACTGCAAACTGCAGTGATGCGTAATGAGACCAAACACATTTGAATACAAATTAAATTAATCAGGTTTTATTATATTTTAATATATTTAAGTCTTATGCAGACTTTTGTGAGCGGTTTCTATAAGTTGTTGAAATAGCGAGGCCCCGGCAGTAGCTGCTCGTGCTAATGCTAATGGCAACACTAAAGCTAACCATGTCAAAGTTAATGACAGACCGGCCTGGGTTGTGTTAGTAGCTTTAAGTTAGTGTCTTGGGGTGTTTTTATTTTTTTTTTTGGGGGGGGGGAGTATGAACTCTACTTGCTAGAATTCATATATAATGATCAGATAAACAGCCTAAGACAGTTTGAAAAAGAAAAGTTTTTTAATAT
>JAOVYU010000002.1:5447790-5457790 GCA_025674565.1 Synodontis membranacea | reverse complement strand
TTTTTTCTTAACTGTATTTACTAGGGCATATTTCATTTAGTCCAGAGTAAAACTGGGGTAAATAAATAAATTACACAATTTATTTATAAAGGACTTATGCAGTAAGGGACTTATTATACTAACAGCATTAAAACAAAGGATAACAAAGGATATTAAAACAAAGGATGTTTGCACTATGTAATGTTATGTAATGTAATGTAATGTAATGTAATGTCTGCAAGAATGTGCACTGTACAATGTCGTGCACAGATCATGATCACATTGTTATTACTAGTATGAAATCTCTAGAAGTAGTGTGAAAATATTGAGTAGTATATAGTGGTAAATAATATTATTATTTTGCATTGTTAGAGTGGCTAAATGAAACAAGACAGCAGGCCATATTTGACCGGCAGGGTTCTAGGACGTCCTATTCTCAGCGCTCAGTCTCACCAGACTTCTCAGGCTAAATAAAACAATGACACACTTCTTTAAAGACCTGAGAATTCTAAATCAGCCCATCATACAAGGTTGGTGTCGGTTTGGCCATGACCTTTGCTAGGCTACTGTTTGAGTTGCTATGCAAGTCGTTCAGACTTCAGTCAGCTTAAAATCTGCTATCAGAACGGACAGATGTACACCGATCAGGCATAAAATTATGACCCCTTTTTGCTACCAAAACAGCCCTGACCCATCAAGACATGGACTCCGCTAGACCCCTGAAGGTGTGCTGTGGTATCTGGCACTAAGATGTTAGCAGCAGATCCCTTAAGTCCTGTAAGTTGCGAGGTGGGACCTCCACGGATCTGACTTGGAACTGACTTTGTCCAGCACTTTCAACAGATGCTTGATTGGCTTGAGATCTGGAGAAGTTGGAGGCCGAGACAACACCTCAAACTCGTTGTTGTGCTCCTCAAACCATTCCTGAACCATTTTTGCTTAGTAGCAGGGCACATTACGATGCTGAAAGAGGCCACAGGTGTCAGGGAATACTGTCTGCATGAAAGGGTGTAGCATCTGAAAAGGTCTGCATCAATGCTTAAGTAGGTGTTATGTGTCAAAGTAAAATCCACATGGATGGCAGGACCCAAGGTTTCCCAGCAGAACATTTCCCAAAGCATCACACTGCCTCCGCCGGCTTGCCGTCTTCCCACAGTGTATCCTGGTGCCATGTGTTCCCCAGGTAAGCGACACACACCCACCAGGCCATCCATGTGATGTAAAAGAAAACGTGATTTATCAGACCAGGCCATCTTCTTCCATTGCTTTGTGGTTCAGTTCTGATGCTTTAACTATGCCCATTGTTGGCGCTTTCGGCGGTGGACATACAAACTGCGATGCGCTGTGTATTCTGACACCTTGCTATCAGAACCAGCATTAAGTTCTACAGCAACTGAACTACAGTAGCTCCTACAGGATCTTCAACAAAGTATTACCTTTTTGTCTTGAGACAATATAACAGGGTTTTATGTTTAAATAAATGTTTTTTTGTTTTTTTTTAAATGAGTCATTAGTCATTACTTAGAACCGCACACTTTACATACAGATGTCATTTTATTCAGTAAATGAATGCATACCTGGCAGGGCAAAGATGAGCTTCCGTGTGCCATCCATGTCTAAGGTGGCAAACGTAGTGGGAAGACTAAAAAGAGCAGAAAACGGGGTATAACCTTTAAAAGGTATTTGGCTAATGTCTTTGAATTTTGTCATTGTAGGGTTTTTGGGTTTTTTTTGCTTTGCCCTTTTCTCACCCCGGCTTCATAAACACCCGGCCAAAGTGGATTTGGGCATGGAGGTCAATATCCAGGACCTGCTTCAAGTAGTCCTGATGGAGAAATATAAAAACATGGGGGATAAAAAAAAAAAAAAAAAGGAAAAAAAAAAGCCCAAAACAAAAATTGAACTGAATAGTCATTAAGCACATGTCTGGGCTTCATATTTGTATGCAATATTCAAGTACATTTACTATGCAATACAGTAATACCTCGTGCATTCGCAAAGTTGCCTAAATCCAGTCTAAGTGACGTTTCTAATCTGTAAATTCTGTAAATATCTGAAAGTGTTTTGGATGACTATCAAGCATTTTTGAGCATTATATCTTCAAATATTAAAAGCATATTAAAATGATATATTATTGTTGATCCTGTTTTTGTGCAAATCTGGTATTTTACTGATTCCCTTGTCCCTCCCTGATGCCCATTCCTTTAAACTCATTTCCTTAGCACCAGGTATAACATCAGGTTTTCCCAGATTGGTGAGAACCAGCAAAGAGGTGGGTTTTAAGAGAAGTGATTTTGCACTTCATGCCAAAAACACTGTGCAATGGGCAAGTAAGTCACCTGACCTACATCCAGTTTTGCATGCAGTCCACATACTGATGTGCTCCTGTTTACATTTATATTTAAGTCATTTGCCAGACGCCCTTATCCAGAGCGACTTACATACTGTACAGTATATCACTTTTTTTTTTTTTTTTATACAACTGAGCAGTTGAGGGTTAAGGGCCTTGCTCAAGGGCCCGGCAGTGGCAGTCATGATGAGGCTGGGATTTGAACTCACGACCTTCCGATCAATAGTCCAATGTCTCAGTGCCACTGAGCTACCACTACCCCACTACCCCACGTTGATGACGGCCCCACATGAATGCCTGAACATACGCTTAAACAGTGAAGATGGTGTTGGACTGCTGCTGACACGAACATTTCTGCTACTATATCTTACGACTCAAATTACCACAAACCGTGTCTTGCACTCAAATATCCGTCGGTGAATTAGACCTTATGCTAAAACTAAACTAAATATTGTGCTACACAACCAAACTCTTTTTTGGACCATACACACAGTTAAAGTGTGTATTATTTATAACCCTGCAAAGGATTTGGATGCAAATACCCTCAGATTCAAGCTGGAAGACTGCACTCTGTGCTCATATTCATTATTTAATTTAATACACTCCTACATTCTGTGGTACACGGCTAAAATAACTATAACTTCGTCAGTGAACAAAGATTTATGGACCTGACTATTTTTAACCCCAGCTAAAACCTTCGGTAAAAATGTGCCGTTGAAAGTATACAGTAAAGTTACAAGCTGTGACCTTTTGCAACGAGGTCATGAGCATTACTCAGAACAGTGTTACAGTAACTTTAGTAAAAATTCTCCCACCTTCTCTCCCATAGATACTCCTCCAGAGGTGATAATGACATCCGCGCGACTTATTCCCTCATTGAGGGCATTCAACAGGTCATCTGGGCTGCAAGGAGAAACAAGGAAAGACAAAGACTGTTACATATAATTACTTTCATTCATGTCTTTCCATAAGGCCATATTCAGAGGTAGTATAGAGGTGTATGCTGTTTTGAAATCTCACTCCTTCCCACTCCTGAAAAAATTCTGACCAATCGCTCCCACTCTTACGTAAAGTTTTCTACTAATTTTAGTTGGTTCTGTACATAAACAATATATATATAAACAATAAATAATTTGCACCACACTGACACTGACCTGGTTAAAACAGAATGAATAAATGTACAAATGAGTCAAGTTGTCAATCATATTTTACTCATTTATATATTTATTCATTCCTCTCCAATAACTGCGACAACAGAGGCTGAAAATGCACGGCACGGGCACCACGCTGTGTCCAGTTTGCTCTCGTGTTAATAGTCCCATAAGCTTCACGGCTACGTAACTTGCTCACTCAGATGTTAAAGGCAAAAAAGACCCACTCCCATGACTTCGCTTTCTGGTTCCATGAGTTCCCATAATCCCATTGCGCATGAATTCAGAGAACACGTGAGAAGTAAGGAGATATTAACAGAATTGAACCCTCACAAACATGGAACAGCACCACTCTCTCAGTTTGTTACTACAATACTACAAATATTTCGCTGAAAAATGAATGTTCTGGGACACGAAAAATAAACGCAATCATGTGACTACAAAAAAAAAAAGAACAGATTTCAACATTCTAGCATTTTTTCCCTCAAAAAATAAACCAACATTCAGATACCAGGTGAAAAAAAAACAAAAAACATACACCCTATAATTCAGTAACATCTTATGTTTATCTGTCTCTCAGATCATTTTGGAGACATTTTGGGACACTCTTCTTTACAGCATTGCTGCATTTCAATGATGCTCGAGGGAATAGGTTTATCCACAGCTCTCTGTTCAAATCCTGCCACAGAATCTCAGACTGGGGTTGAGGTCTGGACTTTGACTTGGCCATCCAAACACCTTCATTTCTGTCTTCTTTAGCCGCTCAGATGTCAGGTTGCTGGTACGCTGGGGATCACTGTCCTTCTGCATGACCCAATTTCAGCCCAGCTTAAGTTCCTGGACAGATGACATCACCTCTTAAGAATATTCCGATATAAAGTGGGAGTTCATCGTTGTCTCAATAACTGCAAGGTCTGGCAAGTTCACAGGTTCTGTTGCTGCAAAAGAAAAGCCCAAATTATCTTCCCTGACCACCATGTTTGATAATGGCAATGTGCTGTGTTTCGTCTGGGACACACATGGGACCGTGCATGATCGCCAAACATCTCCACCTTGGCCTCATCATCCCAAAGGATATTGTTCCAGAACTTCTATGGTTTGTTCAGATGCAATTTTGCAAATTTAAGTCATGCTCCATGTTCTTTTTTTTTTTTCAGTAAAGGGACTTATTCCGAGCCACCCGTTCCTGAAAGCCATACTTGTTCAGTCTTTGTCTGATTGTGTTGTCATGAACATCTCTTGAGCATTAAATGAATGCTCTAAATGAACAGAATGATTAAATGAACTGGATTTGCTGGGACCCCCACTGTTAAGAGTGGCAATGGTCTTGAAGACTTTCCATTTGTAAACAGTCCTTTTCACTGTAGAATGGTAAATTTCACATTGCTTGCCGATGACCTTATAACCCTTCCCAGTTGCTTCTCTGAGATAATGGTTGATGTCATTACTACATATCTGAATCTGTTGTGGGTTTTGTTTTTTTTTTTGTCACTTGAGGTTATTCATTTGTTTATCGAAAGTTGGTGAGGATCAATCAATTATTACAGCCCCATCCTCCAAAAGATGGGACACTGTGCACTGATCACAAGCCAGATGGTCCCTCTCCTCTTTTAGCCCGGAGGATACAGCATTCAGGATTTCCAAAAAGAATTTCCAATTTTGCTTTGTCAAAACACAACACAGTTTTGCACTTCACCCCAGTCCATTTTAAATGAGCTCAGGCCCAGAGCAGGTGGCAGCGTATCTGGATCATGCTTATAAATGTTCCTTCTTTGCTCAGTAGAGTTTAAGCCTGCATTTGTGGATGCAGCGACAAACTTTGTTCACAGGCAATGGTTTTCGGATATGTTCCTGAGCCCACGCATTGAATTCCAGGACAGAAACGTGTCTGTTTATAATGCAGTTCCACCGGAGGACCCATAGATCACGGAATGCTGTATTTGTTTTTCGGCCATGTCCCTTCAATATTCTCTGAATCTTTTAATGTTTTTATGCACCTTTGATGATGAAATACCCAATTCTTTGCTCTTTTTTATATCCGATCATGTTACTAACCTGTTGCAAATTTACCTACAGTAATTATTTGGGAGATATTCAATCAGGTAGTTTTTTTTTTTTAAGCACTATGCAACTTGTTTAACGAAATGGGTTACTTATGGAAGCCTGTTTCCGCCACAAAAAAAAAAAAAGAAAAAAGGTATCCATAACTCGAAATTTCAAGACAGATCTGCCAATCAGGAACCTACGTGAATGACCAGTATACCAGTACTACAGATACCGGTCATGAACGCGCACATTCGACTTATAAACTCGAAATTTTGAGAAAATAACTCGAAATTTCAAGTTATGGATAGGTTTTTTTTTTTTTTTTTTTTTTTTTGTAAGTGGTTTGCGTGTTCATGACCGGTATCTGTAGTAGTGGAAGCTTACCTGAAGCATTGGTAGCTGAGGCCTTCAGCTTCCGGGTAACAAGTAAATGACGTCATTCACGTAGGTTCCTGATTGGCAGATCTAACTCGAATTTTTCTTATTTACTCAAAATTTCGACTTATAAACTCAAAATTTTGAGAAAATAACTCGAAATTTCGAGAAAATAACTCGAAATTTCGAGTTATGGATAGCTTTTTTTTTTTTAGTGGCGGAAACAGGCTTCCATAGTTACTGGCATCAAATTCAAAATAATATATTTTTCATTAAACAATAAAATGTATCAATTTCGACACTTAATATATTGTCTTTGTTCTGTTTTCAACCAAATATGGGTTTACGGGATTCGCAAGTCATTCCGTTTTTATTTACATTTTACACCGCGTCCCAACTTTTTTGTTGGTAATTGCAATCAGAATATGCTTGGGAACTCAAACACTAGAAATGGCAAGTTTTTACAATATGCACTAAAAACAGAGATATTGAGTTATTTGAAGAAACAGCCCCACCAGCACAAGACATGGGAATAATATGAGCTATTACCCAGCAACCCACTGAAAAGAGGTGGAAGAATGGATAAATTTGGGAATATTCCACGAAGGGAAGGTATGAGTCCAATCTTCACTTTCGTAGTTCAAGCAACCTGACCAGTGCTATAAACATGGTCCACAATGACTTAGATGGTAGTGAAACCTCTGAATATGGGCGGAACAGCATAGTGAAGGCCACCAAAATGTAGTATTCATCAGAGTGAGGGTTCTCTGGATTCCTTGATGACCAGAACTAAGAAAAGTTTAAATCCAGTGCATCGACAATTCTTGCATGGTTTGAGAAACAAATCATTTTGTCAACAAATCAAAGTCTTGTCTGGAGGGCACTCTGGTGATGTGGGTTTGTCATTCCGAGCCATTCGTTTTGACTTGTATCATAATAATTGTTCTAGGTGTTGATAGTGTTATTTGCTGAGGATTATGAATTGTTTAAAGTCTTGATGCTGTATACAAATATCTGAAAGTGACACTAGTTTTAGTGTCACTCTGGAGGAGGCCGTAAACCACACTGTATGTCATTTAACGGAAGAAGCAGTCTCTTCAAATGCATTCAATACCCTATCACTTCCTTAATACAGTTGGTTAAGCCATGTTTGGACTCCTCTTTACGGCTCTCCCCAAAACACACAGAGTAGCCCACCAGCTGGCAGTCACTACCACTTGAGAGCACTGACTAGAAACAGGGTTGACCTATATGCATTCTAATCAACATTCATTAATATATTGTGTCGCTAATATCTTACGTGTTTCATTAAAGGGGCCGGCAGGTCCAGTGATCGGCACATTCATGCCCCAGGTCACACTGATGAAGATAGTTGTGCAAAACGGCCTCAAGCTTTTTGCCATGCTGTAGAAGCGTGGCAGTGGCCAACCTTTTTCCATCTATTGCCACTCCTCACCATTCTTCTGATGCCCCCACTAACTCCCTCTCAGCACCGGTAGAACTTTTCATGCCCACTAAGTCTGCAGGCGTGGCAGGATCGTTCAAGGATCGGTGTTTCCTCACTGAAGTGATAGTTCTGATGTGGATTCCTAACGTGCCTCAGAACTCACCTCATCGAGCAGGAACATACCGCATGTCAGTAAGTATACAAAGGAGTACACATGAGGCCTTTCTGTACACCCTAATGGCATTTTTACCTACAGTCTAATCGTCATGGAAAAAAAGCCATACCATGGCTCAATCACGACCTCATTTGTAAGGTGGTATGATCATTGCGGGTTTATTTTCACGCAGGTTAATTCCATCGTGACCCAAACAATTTGAAAATGAAAGAAGAATGAATGAATGAGGGTCAATCTTTATTAACTGCTTGCATACCAGACCCAGGCACATGAGCATTGTATTTCTACACTTCTTAGTATAAAACTAAGTGAGGTTCATGTGGGCTTTTATTAGGGTTTCCGTTGCAGAACAGACTGAAACATAGAAAGAAAAAGTATATACTTGTCTCCGACAATTCCAAGGTTAATCGTGGGGTAGCCATGCTCTTGGATTGTAGCCAGCAGTGTGGAGCGGTTACTGTCCCTGATCTTTCCTGGGTGGAGGTCATCTTCAGGATTCAACAACTACATAACACAGTCACATATTAACACCAACAAATGATGGGAATGGCACATTAAATATGTGTGATATGAGAAGTAAAAAGATTAAAATAGACTTTTTTTTCATGATGTACTCACTTCGTTGCCAGTAGACATGACTGCCACGACGGGGAACTTGTGCACCTCCACCTCTGTGATTCCCACAGTGGCCAACAGGCCAATTTCAGATGGGCCCATATGTGTTCCTTTGGCCAGCAGGCATTCGCCACGCTTTATGTCATGACCAATCGGCCTGTGCATGTGAAAAGTTCAATACTAAAATCCATTACAATATTTCACAGCAAATGAAAAGAGACCTGAAAATGTATACGTAATTTTAAAAGGGAGACTCTTAGGACCGCATTCTTACTGACCTGATGTCCTGGCCTGGGCGTGCCTGCACCAGAATGCGTACCTCTAGTTCCTCTGTGCCCTAAAACACACCAACCTGTGTATCTATGCATGCATATGCACGTGTGAGAGGAAATCAAAATCTCTCAAGATACGTGCTTTCATGCTTTTAAAGCGCATTATGCATGCCTAAAATTTCATTGTATGGGACGATTTGCATGCCGGTTACTGGTAAAATTACAGCGGTTAAAGGAAAAACGGAGGAAAGGAGGGGGTTACTAAGAGAGAAAGAAAAATGAGTGAGAGAAAATGAGGCTCACGTCTTCAGACTCTCGCAGTAACTCTGTATCCTCCACTTGCACTACAGCATCTGCTCCACATGGGATAGGAGCTCCTGTCGTCACCCTCATTACCTGGCCTGGCATCACTGTGTGAGTAGGCTACATGCGTATACACACACACACACACACACACACACACACACACACACAGCTATCTTAACAACTGGCCTTCTACAGGTGTCCAAACTAGTATGCAGCCTGTGTATGTGTGTGTGTGTGTGTGTGTGTGTGTGTGTGTGTGTGTGTGTTGCTTACCTGCTCCCCAGCCTGGGATTCCCCAATGAGAAATCGATCTCCTGGGCCATCAGCAGCTTAGAAAACAAAGAAATAAGATTCAAGAATATAAACTTCAAAAGTTGCAAAAACAGCTGTCTGAGTAGAACTGATAACCTCACCTCGAACAGCATAGCCATCTTTGACTGAGGCTGGAAAAGGAGGCAGATTGTCTTTGGCATAGACATCCTGAGCTAAGACGCGACCCATTCCATCTGTTTAAAATACAAACAAACAACGTCAATTCATAAAAACACGACTGCTGCATGTGTAGACTACTTAAAATGCATAACCAGCTCACACCTACAGTATTTCTCACTGTGGAGGGATAGAAACCATACTGTTGTTTGGGTTAAGAGAGGTCATAGAGAAATGACAGTGAACTGATATTTGTCCTATTCGGGTTCAAATTGGAATCGAAACTGAAATTAAAACTTTTATCAGTTGAAGTAATGGTGCGGTCTACTTGAGGTTAAAGAGCTTACAATGTGTGTGGATTAACAGATATTTCCAAGATGAGACAGCTAGTTTGATTTTGTAGATCCCTGGCCCCAGCTTCACAGCTGGGTTTGGACAGCAATAGTATTACCCTGGCAACATTACTGCTTACCCAAATATTGCCCAACGATACACAGGTGTTCACAGGTGGCAAAAGATAACATCATGTTTACTTGGTGCAGTCATTAATTCTAGCTCGAATGGCAGTTTTCATACAGAATCCACATACGAAATCTGTCCCTTCTTACGTGGACTGCATCAACCATGGCCTGAATGATAATGAGTGTGTCAGTGGCACTTCATGTTCAGTTTAAGCGTGTCTTTGTAGCTAGCTAGCTGTTAGCTGCATTAGGCAAAGTAACCTTCGAGGTGAGATATGAAAGCAATATGAACTATCTGGCATTTAGTCAATGTTGTCACATTATGCAATTGCGTGTATAAAAGAGTTACTTTTATTTTTTAGTTCCTTTTTAGTTGTGTAGTGATTACACAAAA
>JAOVYU010000002.1:5350165-5363498 GCA_025674565.1 Synodontis membranacea | reverse complement strand
TATATATGGTTTTTAGGATTTTAAGTAAGGGGTGGGGGAGTGGGTCTTTCAGTGGCACTCTTTCTTCCTGCACCATTTTATTGCCTATTTCAGAGATCTTAGCATTGTGTACTTATTTTAAACAAACATTATTACACTGTATTGGAAGAATATAATAATAGAATACTTTGGCAGTATCCAGTGCTAAACTAAACTCTATAGACAGTGTTTAATCCACTTTGGTTTGAGGTTGTTCTACTTGTATGTCAACTAAAAACAACAAATGTTACATGTTTGATGGGAAACCAATATTAACATAATAAAAGTATATTATCTGGATTGAGTTACTCAAATGCAACATACCTAATACGCTGCTATTACAAAGCACTATACCTTCTGAGTTACATTACCTATATATTGCATTTAATGCCATTGCTTTTGTGATCTAGTCACATTTGTATAAGTAGTTGTCAATATCTTTAGTGAAGCTATGCAAGAGTTTATGGTGTGGAAGAAGTGTGTCGAGAATGCTGCAAATATGAGATGTTGTGTAACGTATTTATTTGATTAAAGAAATCTAGACATTAAAATTCTTTGAAAAAAAAAAATAAAAAATCTCCCTGTTCAGTTTGTTGTCCCTTTTAATTTTTTTCTTATGAAAAGTAGTTCAGTGTGTCCTTACTGTAACTCAAATGTAAATTCAAATATTGTCTTTACTATACATCCTTTTTAAAAATACCTAATTCTGTTAGCATGTCAGTATGAATAAAACATGCATTAATGTCTTTAAAAAATGTCTTTTTGTGAACTGTAGTCGTGCAATAATATGAAATGATCACTGACGAGGTTTCCTTTGATTAATTAAGACCAGGTTGATTTTATTATTGCTGATAATCAACTATGTTGATTAATATTACTAATAAAGCACTTAAGTACTAAAGAAGCAGGTTTAAAGTTGTAAAGCATGTCTCTCCCCAATAATCTGCCTATTTTGGTCATCAATTTGGCTATAATGTCACATATGTACGTTTATGAATGTTTAGTTGGTTTAGTTGTGTAGCTATGAAGAACAGAGCTACTGATTGCTCATATGGCAGGTAAAACTGCTCTTTTTTAAGTCGGTGGTGTGTGGATGATGAAGGCACCCTGAAAGACTCAGCCTTACTGGGGCTTCAGGACCATCAGAATTGGGGCCCACACCAGGTAAGGCTTCATATGAGCATTTTTGAGTGCCTTCCTTTCAATCCCTCTGTGATTGCTCTGCTTGCTTTTGAGTGTGTTTGGAACAGGAGCTCTTACTTTGTCGCCCTGGGAGGGTATGAAGGTTCCTGCTGTGTGGGTCTAGGATAGCCCAAGTATTTTGAGGTTTCGAGGCATCATAACCATGTCTCCATGTCATTGCAGGGTGTGCTGACCTGACGAGTCTAGATTCCATGAGCTTACAGGAAAAGAAACGGCAAGGCTACATCCACGAGCTCATTGAGACGGAGGAAAAATACATGGAGGATCTTCAGCTGGTTCTGGAGGTGCAGTGTCAACATCAACTCATAACTTTGGTCCACATACAGTCAAATCCATAAATATTTGGACATTGACAAAGTTATTATTTCAACTGTCTACCATGTACTGTATATAACAATTTCCCCCTTCAAACATAACTGGACAAACTAATGTGTTCATCATTTTTTCCCCTTAAATTGCTTGGATTCTTGTGGGGTTTTTTTTTTTTTTTTTTTACTGCTTCAGTAGTCAATGACTGCTCGATCTCAGTTTCTTGCCTGGTGATACCCTTCCAGGTCTTTATTGGAGCTGTAGCTGGTTCCTGTTTTGCCTTAAATACAGCTCCATTGGATTATACTCAGATGATTTTACTTGGCCTTCTCTACCTTTAAAAAAGTCGTGTTGCTTTCGAAACATGCTTTGCTTCGGCACAGTGACATTATGAAGCATTTGGGTGAATCTGAGAAGATAATATCAAATATTTACACTTCAGTATTGATGCTGCTTTTGACAGCAGTGACATCAATAAATCCAAGGGAACCATTTCCACCGGCAGCCGAACATACCCATGCCATAAGATGACCCAGGGACACAATTCTGCTGTCTTTCACCACAGTTGTTTTCAGTGCTCTTTTCTTTTGGTTTACCTGAGCTGACCAATGTGTTACTTAAAGAATGTGCCAGATTGGCCACAAATACCCTAAAAAAGCTGAAAGTTAAATTTGAAAGTCAGCACTTTCATCTTATATTAATTATTTAAATTCAAACTCCAATATGGACTCCCTGTCCAAAAAAAAATAAATAGTCACTCTCATCAAGCACAGAGAATAACTAATAACTTTTTTTTTAATTGCTGGAATTGGGTTAAGAACTGTCCAGCACATTATTAAAGCGCATGTTAGTGAGGCTAATCAGAAAAAAAACTTTAGATTTCAAGATGTGGTGTCTGGAGCAATGGAAAAACGTCATGTGGTCTGATGAGTACGGATTTACCTTATTCAAGAGCAATGGGCATATATAAGAATTCAAGTGTATGAAGTGATGCAACCGTTATGCATAGTTGCCACTGTACAAGACTCATGTTTTGTGGCAATAAAATGAAGTCAGCACATACTGAATATACTGATTTATATACTGTTTATTAATATACTGTTATCCATTGAATTTTTTTCTTCCCTGAGGGCATGGACATAAACCAGGATGATAATGCCAGGGTCCGTCGCATTGTGAGTGTGGCACAGAGAGCATGAGGAATCGTTTTCACACATGAATTGGCCACTACAAGTCCTGACTGTAACCCCATTGAAAGTCTTTGGGATGTGCTGGAGAAGTCTTTACAGAGTGGTTTGACTCTGCCGTTCTTAATACAAGATCCTGGTAAAAAATTAATGCGACTCTGGATGGAAATAAACGCTGTTGACAAAACACGACTGTAAATGCGGTCCAATGAGATATTAGTGCGCTAATGAGATATTGATATGCGGTCCAATGAGATATTGGGGGTTTTTGTGTACAGTAGTACCCAGCTAAAATAACAACCTTTGCCAATGTCCAAATATCTTTGGATGTCTTTAGAAAGTCAGTTTTTCAAAATTGATTTGATATCTGAAAAATACACATGAAGATATATGAAAGTAATTAAGCTAATGTTTTGCCATTACCAGAATGTTTGATTTGTCCATTACGTTCTTTACCATTACGAATGTATTGTTTGTGGGAAAATGCTGCTGATGTTCTAATATGTAAACAAGGTGATAAATTAATAATTAGGTGAGGTGTTTTGAATTTCTTATAGGTGTTCCACAAGCCGATGTCTGAGTCAGGTCGCTTAACAGAAGCTGAGATGAACCTGATTTTTGTGAACTGGAAAGAGCTCATCATGTCCAACACCAAGATGGTGAAGTATGTGTAACACATGGTGCTCAGTGCTGACCCCTGACTTTTAGTACTGAACATAGCTCTTCTTTTTAGAGTAGTTTTTAAGCTGTTCGACACACTGAAGCATAATGATTTGAGTTTCTTCGCGAACTTTTTAAATTGCTATTTTTCCTTAGTGTTGGCTTTTCTTTGTTTCTGTGTGGATCAGAGCTCTCAGAGCGAGGAAGAAGACGGGAGGAGAAAAGATGCCAGTGCAGATGATAGGTGACATCCTAGCCACTGAGCTGTCGCACATGCAGGCCTACATTCGCTTCTGCAGCTGCCAGTTAAATGCTGCAGCATTGCTGCAACAGAGAACCGACCAGGAGCCAGAATTCAAAGACTTCCTTAAGGTACACGTTAGCTGAACCTCTTGGTGTTAGTGTTCACCATTTCTACAGTAAATTAAAATGTAGTTTCAATTGCACAGCTGAGAGAAGGACAGGAATTAGATTTTTTTTTTGGATGTTGAAATTTTTATTCCTTTTTTTAGAGAACTTTCAGTGTATGCCAGATCTGAAACAGACTTTTAATGTTATGCCATACAAGTTAAGGATTTAACAAAACGTTTAGCCAGTCGACGCCTGAATGGTTAGAATATATATATATATTTTTAAATATTTTATAAAAATACAGAGTGCTTTAAAAGGATCTAATTAGCAATGATGTCCATCTGAATATTGTGAGCAAAATTTAAGGGTAAGAGTTTAAGGGTGATCATATAATGGTGCTGTAAATAATACATATTAAGTTATGTATATGTAGGTTTACACTTACCTAGTTTTTGACTTTTTGAGCCACAATATTGAGATTGATATTGGATTTTGAACTTTTTGAACATTATATTGCGATATCAATATTGGATTATAGGATTATACAGTTGCCATATACGATTTCATATTTTTCACCTTTGTTTTGTTTTGCTTTAGATCCAATTTTGAAGTAGTTTGTGTGACTGTTTCTGTTTCGGTTTTTTTCTTTAGAAAATCGCCACAGATTACCGCTGTAAAGGAATGCCTTTGTCCAGCTTTTTACTAAAACCTATGCAGAGAATCACGCGGTACCCTCTCCACATCAAAAATGTAAGTACCCTTACAGGGGCTTGTCCTCTTGCCATGCTCTGAAGTGAAGACGCCTTGTTAGAAAATGGTTGAGTGTTTATGTATGCCCCTGAATCCATCACCAGATTCTTGAGAGCACTCCTGAGAATCATGTGGATCATGCTCACTTGCGGGAGGCTCTGGAGAAAGCCGAGGAGCTGTGCTCTCAGGTGAACGAGGGCGTGAGAGAGAAGGAGAACTCGGACCGACTCGAGTGGATCCAAAACCATGTCCAATGTGATGGAATAGCAGAGGTGAGCGACAAGGTTCACTTATTTTTCTACTACCTTTGGCTCTTTATTTTTATTTAGTCTCTCCTCAACAATAATATGCAGCCAGATTTTGCCAGTCTCTTCCAAAATTTTTTTATTGTGAAAGTGCTTTTTATATTACAGTCAACATTTAAATGTTTGGTGACACCCAGTCACAATTTACAAATCATATTTAACAATAACCTAAATTTCATTTTTGCTTAAAAAGAATCTGGATTTCAACTCTTTGACAAACTGCCTGGGTCCACGAAGACTCCTCCACAGTGGTAAAATGTTCAAGACCAAGAGCAATAAGGAACTGTATGCCTTCCTTTTCAATGACTTCCTGCTCCTAACCCAAGCTGTCAAGCAGTTCACTTCTTCAGGTTCAGACAGACTCTTCAGCCCAAAGTCCAATACACAGTACAAGATGTACAAATCAGTAAGTCTTGACCGTTCAAACCTATCTACAGGATTATACATCCATGGACAAAGCTGTAACTTTACACAACACATACAAACCACGCAAAAATCAAATTGGACAATTTATTTATTTATTTTTTTATGAGTGAGGTTTTTTTTTTTTCTCCTTTAAGACTTTCTCTGTTAAAGAATGTATGAGAGTTGTGAGAATAAATAGTGTCTTTTCTGTAATCTGTTTGTCGTCAGCCTTTGTTCCTAAACGAAGTCCTGGTAAAGATGCCATCTGATCCATCCAGTGATGAGCCGATCTTCCACATCTCTCACATTGACCGGGTCTATACCCTCAAAACAGATAATATTAATGAGAGGTGAAAATAACAGTATAAAATCTTTGCTTCAGATTAAATGTAGTAAAAGACACTCAGTCATGCATTATATTTGAAATTATTGTAATTGTGACTAGGACTGCATGGGTTCAGAAGATCAAAGCTGCTTCGGAGGAGTTCATCGAGATGGAGAAAAGTAAACGAGAGAAGGCCTATCAAGGTGAGGTCACAAGCTGCAGCACTCATAATGAATTATTGTTAGTTTTATTTCTGACGTTGACGTATTTTGTCTAATTGGAGATGGTTTCTAATATTATACAGTAGTAATCACTGTGCTTTTTAACTAATGACTAAATAATCATTGTCGTTCTCTTATTAAGGTCGCTCAATGAAAGCCACTGGAATTGGCCGACTGCTTGTAACCATCCAGGAGGCAACAGAACTTAAATCCTCTAAACCAAGTGGTACGATTTATTTTGATCTTTGAAAGGACACTTTTGTGTTCATTCAATAGTTTTGGAACATAAAACATTACCTTCTGTTTTGACGAATTAGGAAAGTGTAATTCGTACTGTGAAGTAACCATGGGGGCACAGTGCTACACCTCTCGAACGCTGAATGACACGCCAAACCCCAAATGGAATTTCAACTGTCAGTTCCACATCAGGGACTTGTATCAAGACGTGTTGTGCATCACCATTTATGAGCGTGAGCAGTTTGTGCCCGATGGTCAGTCATTTCATTCTAGTTATCTTATGATTATAAATACTTGAAGCAATGGTTGAAATCTGAAGGAAGGAAATGACCATGGGTTCCCTTTGTTCGTTCCCTTTTTGTACAGAATTCTTGGGTCGGACAGAGCTACCCGTGGCCACTATCAAGAAGGACCTGGAGAACAAAGGTGCGCTAACGAAAAGATTGCTGCTTCACGAAGTGCCTACTGGAGAGGTCTGGGTCCGTCTTGATTTTCAACTGTTTGATGGCAAAACCCCTAAATGAAAGGAATAATGCCCTGTGGACATAGGAATAATGTCCTACATGCTGTTTATTCCCCGGAACTTGCGTACAAAATCCTGCCTTAAAACCTCCTCAGCTACTGTGGAACATGCTACTGAATGTGTGACTTTTCTTGAAGACTTGTGGATAGTGTTTTAATGACTATGATGATGATGCCAAGTTTATGCCTTTTTTTGGATCCTAATGGAGGATGTGTTAAGCAGTTTGCAGTTTTGCTTAAATTCTTTATCACTGGATGTAGAGATGTCTCAGGATTTCTGTTTTCCTGTCTATTTTGCTGTATTAGAGGGTTTGGGTTTTTTTTTTTTTTTTTCTTCCTTTTGTAGGTCAGGACCGGCACTTGATCTTGACAGTTCTGGAAGAGAACACAACATTTAAAATTTTGGTCAGCCTGCGTAACCCAATACTGTTTAACTATTTAAGCATCTATCCAGATATAGAAATGCTTTTTCAGAAAGATTGTGATATGGTAATAATAGGCAACCTCTTATTTTCTTTGAGCAATTCTGAGTTTTATTTTACAATGGTGCAAATGAAGTGATTAACCAAGAGTGACTTTACAAGCCGTAATCACTGTTGATTTTGTGTGAGTTGTATTTATTTTTTAATTTATGCGTCTCTGACTATCCAAACCCATCCCAGCTCAAGATGTTCATGATGCTTGTCATTTGATTTAAATCTCCTCTATACTTCAAAACTTTAACTGAACCTTGCTGCATGTTTTCATGTTTGTTTGAAATTTAAATTTAGTGACATTTTAATAGATTTAAATGTATAGTTAAAATTTCCTCTTTGTGTCATATATATATATAACATTAGTTGGTAAATTCATTCAGTTTTACCTGCTGGTCATCAGAATTTGCACAGAGTTGCTTGAGCACAACATAAGAAAAGTATTAAATAAGCAGAGGTGCCAACGTTAAGAAAATCCCAGAAGGACACAAAATAGAAATATAAACAGAATGCTTTCAACTCCTATAAATGGAAAAAAAAAATACTGGTTGACCTGCAATCTGCAGAACTGTTTGGTCTCTTAAGCAAACAGCTGAGTGTTTTTTTTTTTATTTATTTTTTTATCATTTTCTAATCAGTGCAAATTTAACATTATTGCATTTCTGGTTTGCAATCAAAACAGATGTACGTATTTAAGCATCAGTACAAAGTCGGCCTTACTAGTTTTCTTATTAACGTTGAAGGGAAATATCAGACAACTTGCCTGCACAAATTGAAACACAATAGTACAATGGCTGTAACTTCATAAAACTAGAAGAAAAAGCTTGTGTTAGCTTGTGTACAGAAAGAAAATAAATGGCAATGCACAGCACATCCTGCCTGTGCTTTTAATTTTGACCTTTACAGTGGATATGGAAAGTCTACACGCACCGGTTAAAATGGCAGGATTTATCAAGTAAAAAAAACAAAACAAAACATGAAACTAAGATGCATCATGTCAGAACTTTTCCTACCTTTAATGTGAAATTGAAAGTGAAAAATGATAAACTTTTTTTAAGGGAAGAAATGAAAAATTTCTAACTTAATAACCTGGTTATTAACACTGTACTTTGTTGAAGCACCTAATGATTTTATTACACCACTCTTTTTAAGTAGACGTCATTCTGCGTGGTACATCTTCACTTGGTAGCATTTTCACACATTTTCTTCCAAAATACTGAGAGCATTTCCAATGCACAGCTCGCTTCAAGTCACCTCAGATTTTCAGTTGGATTCCTGTCTGGTCTCTGGCTTGGCCATTCAGAAACATTGGTTTAGCCACTGCCTTTGTTAATTTGGATTGGAATTGGAAGTCATTGTTGTGCTGAAATGTGTAATTCCTTTTCATCATCAGCTTACTAGCAGATGCCTGGATGTTCTGCACTAACCTCATCTGGTATTTGTCGCTATTCATGATTCCCTTCACCTTGATAAAAACCCCTGCTCTGGCTGAAGAAAAGCAGCACTAAAGCAGTGATTCTGCCACCACCGTGCTTCACCGTGTGTTTGCTGTTCTTTTGGTGAGGTGATTTTTGTGCCAAACAAACCTTTTGGAATTATGGAATTATTAAACGTTTTGGAATTTGTCTTATCAGACAACACATTTTTTCTTGTTTAATTTGTATGATGATCTATAAAGGGTTACTGTAACTTTATTTTCCAGCTTTTTCCAAAAATGCTTCTAACTTTTTATATAACTTTTATACACTGTAATTTCACATCGAGTCTGGAAAAAGTTCTGATATGATTTATCTGGGTTTCATTTTCTTACTTCACAAAAATCTGCCATTTTAACAGGGGAGTGTAAATCTCTTTATATCTTATGTGTATGTATACACGTTTAAAAAAAATTTCCCCACTCAGATCTGGCCAAACTTTTCTGGAACCATGTAGACTGATCATGTGATATCTTCCAGTTGTATGGATTGAAAGTGTGCTGGTTCTAATGCGTGTGATTTTGAAGAGAATGCAGGCATAGTGGGGTTTTCTTTTCTTCTCTTTTCTTTTCTTTTCTTTCTTTTTGTGACAAGTAACTGTAAAAAATACTTTCTCGCTAGCTTTTCTGCCAGGTGAATTTTATTTGCTTATTGTTTAATCTGAGTGCTGCATGAGAGCATGGTTTTAGGTGGCTCCTGCATTGCAATAGAAAGGGGACAACAATTGTAAATGCAACAGTTAAATCGCATGTTGGCACCTCTGAATATGAGCACACATATGCAACAAAATCAGGGTTCAGAAGCATTTTCTCAGTCTTCTCCTGGTTTGAAATTCCACTTTTTCTTTCACAATGTGCTGATGTAATGTTGCCAGATCGGAATATGCAGATGGGAGTGCTTCCCAATTTATAAACTGAAAAATAAATAGAATTTATAAAATTTTAGTTGATATCTACAAGAAATGAATATTTGTCTTGTTGGACTAAACATTCCCAAATCATTTTCATTTGGTTTGGATATTAGTAGCATTTCTGCCTTTTTGTTCTACTATTGGCACACAAAGAACAAAAAAAAGTTAGTAGTAACAATATTAAGAGTTAATACGTTTTGGTTAAGAAATTAGTACAAATCTAAATGTCGAGGATCATATGAGATTATCATTATGTCGTAGGGCAGCTTGCTACACCTTAGCAACCAACTGGAATGTTGCAGTAATCACCTAGCAGTACTTCAATCAACCTAGTGACCAAACGGGGTCTCAAACCTGCAAAAATACAAACATTTCAGCACGTTAACAATCTAACCTTTAAACACATTTCAATGTTTTTAACGTTTTAACCTTGTTATATTTGATCTTTTTTTATCATTTATGAATTTATCTGATACGTTTTAACATTTTGAAATCAATTACAACAGAATGTATTGTCGTATAACACTTTTAGCATGTTTAGCAGGCTTTGTCAAGCCAACACTAAAGTTCTCAAGCTTTAGCAGTCTAGTCTTGTTATTCTTAACCAGTTTACTTGGCACGTATCTGTTTTTAACCGATACGATCATGTCACTGGATCTGCCGGGACCAACCTCTGTCCAAGTCAACTTTCAGACATGGATGAACTTAACCATCATGACCATACTCCCTCATGCATAAAGATAAAACTTTGGACATTGATTCCCTATAAATATAATCTTAATATATTAATGACAGTACTAAGGACATAGTCTTTATTATTCTGATTCTGATATGATTTACCGATTCCAGGTGAGTTTGTCTTTTCTTAAAAAAGGGTGAGACATGGGTATAAACTGTTTTTGAGAAGTGCAGATCTTTAAAGAATCCATGTGGGATCATCCACACCGATCTTTATTATTCGTATTGGACCATCCATAGCAGCAGAAAGTGAGTCACAGGGTTGGGAGGGGCAGATGGTGGCCTAGAGGTTAGGGAAATGCCCTTATAATCGGAAGATTCCAGATTCGAATTCCACAACCAGCAAGGTACCACTGAGGTACCCTGAGCAAGGTGCTGTGGTGTGTCAATAATGACAATTACTCATGTTCACTTTTATTCAGATTTTTGTTCAATTACTAATTACCAGATAAAAAAATTTGATCAGTAACCTAATTCAAGTATCACAAAATTAAACAGATTGAGACAATCAGGGGTGTAAAGGGAACCCAGAGCAGGTGCGTGCTCCAGTGAACTATTTGCATCTTCAAGTGCAGTTTCCTGCTCAGTATTAAACCTGCATTATCACCTATAGATGGTTAAAGAGTTTCAACTTGCTCTTCATAGCCTAAAAAAAAAAAAGTGCCAAATGTCACCTCTGCTCTTGCTCACATTGACTCTGCGAATGAAATCTAATTCAATGGAGCTCAAAAAAGCAGTCATAATCTGACAATTACGATTACTCAGCCTTCTGCACACATGGATTTTATTATTTTTCAGTTACCCAACCAGGAAAAACCTCAGAATTCCTGACTGAAGACACCATTATAAATGTTAATATCAAAAAGGCAAAAGAAATGCTAAACCGCGGATGGGGATGCGAGCCACTAACGTCAAGGTAAAGAAATGACTAGTCTATTTCGAGAAAGAAATGGTCTACTTTAGGGGTGGCTGAAATCATATATCTAAGTGTCTAGACACCCCCACGCTTAACGTCCACATGTGGTTTGTGTTTGATGATATCTTCATGGAAGTGCGGTTACACTGGTGCTGTGTCCTTCTGGATATCGCCAGAGCCCTTTAGTCTTTGGTTTTATCTAAACTGTTGCCACCATTTTGTTGGGGGGAGTTTTCTTTGCAGTTGCAGGTAAGTAGGTATTAATATTTTCCTTTGTCTTTTTTGTTCTTTACCTAATTACAGGGCCAGTTTATCACTACATTTATTTGGTACCTTTGTCAAGGTATTAATGGTATCAGTGGGGACAGGGTGTCACTGTTGACTCCTCTGCCATCAATGGGAAGAGCTTCTTTAACCTATGGCTTCTGTTTGTTATATCCAAAAATACACCTTCTCTTGATTTTCAAGTATGATGTCACGAGGTGAGCTATTCATTCAGTAAGAACAACATTGATGTTCTAGCTACAGTAGTACAGCAAACAGGATGTTCCAGTAGTGACAATCTAATATTTTTCTTTGTCAGATGGAATAGCAGATTCTGGAACAGCTGAGCAGCTAATTTGTCCCATTACTTTTGGTCCCTTAAAAAGTGGGAGGCACATAAAAAAAACTGTTGTAATTTCTATACTGTTCACCTGATTTGTATGTAAATATCCTCAAATTAAAGCTGAAAGTCTGCAGGTAAAGCACATCTTGTTCGTTTCATTTCAAATCCATTGTGGTGGAGTATAGAGCCAAAAGGATTCGAATTGTGTCAATGTCCCAATATTTATGGACCTCACTGTGTGTGTGTGTGTGTGTGTGTGTGTGTGTGTGTATATATATATATATATATGTGTGTGAATGATCATAAGGAACCATTATGTAATCCCATTTTTTAAAATCTGTTTATTTCATTTAGGGCAGACGGTTATTGGTCAAAACTGCACTTTATATGTTTTCCCACATTCAGAAAAGTACACTTAAACTTTTATGTCCCACTTAATTCCTTAAAATTTGAAGATGATTCTGATATGATCACCTTCATGTTTTAGTTGAATATGCAATGAATGAACCATTGCAAATCCAAACGTAAGAGAGTAACAAAACATATTCCCTAGCGCACGGGTGAACGGTAATGGTCTTCACAGAGACAACACTCGGCATTTGTGCAACAATCAGATTTTAATATACAGATCCACATTTGCCCTCTATTCACATCATTTACATATTGTTATCAGAATAAATCCAGATACCCATAACCACAACTTTGGTTCTTTCATAGAAAGAATATCAAATTGACACAGATCGGAAACATACAATCTAAGACACAAGGAGTCGGAGTCCAATCACTATTTAGGGACATGCTATCTGAATCCAGTGTGGCAACTGAATTGAAAAGAACCATAGTCAAAAGAAAAATACTCTGACATACAGTAGATACTTACAGTTTTAAGTTTCATCCTGCAGTGTAATTCTTTTTTTTAGTGGTCTACTATTGATATGATAAAAAGAATATGTTAAATTTCATAACTTATTGAAAAATCTTTGCACCTCAAAACCTATTTAGCTAATACTCACATCAGAACACACACAGACAAAATTCAGTTCTTTTCCAAATATACAATTACAATTTTTGGTGGGGTGGGGTGGGGTGGTCAACAGGAATAATAATTTCATGTGCACTAGATTAAGCGACATAGTACCCGAGCAGCACCCTTTCTCAGACGCACAAAACTTTTACAATTTAACACACTTCACATCTCTGACAGCCCTAATGTCTCCAATCAAAAATGTATCATCTTCACTCTTATTCATATTCATTTCACGTATAAAATGCTACATTCGATTTAACAGCCTGATCAGTTTGAAGAATCTTTACATTCACTCATTTTTAGTAAGCGCATTATCCTGGTCAAGGTTGTAGTCGATTCATAGGACCGTAACTGAGACACCGGTCCACTGCAGAGCACCATGCACACCTAGGGCAATGTAATGTAGCCAATCCACTTATGGGAGATGGGAGGAAACCATATAACCCAGGGTAAACCCATGTGAACATATAGTCCACACAGACAGTAACCTGACCCCTGGATCAAACCAGGGACCCTGGAATTATTGAAGGTTTGTCGAGTTACAGTACGGGAAACTTGTAAAAGGACACAGATGCACGTAAAGGAATCACATGTAGATTATTCGCAAATTTTTTTTTTTTTGTAAATTTGAGGTTTCAAGTATTTCATATTCTGAAACTTCCGAAATATTTAATATTCTATACAGTAAACCCTC
>JAOVYU010000002.1:5299847-5315121 GCA_025674565.1 Synodontis membranacea | reverse complement strand
ATAATAGACATTCAAAAGCTGTATTAAACCAAACTAAACATAAAGTTTAGTTTGCAAATTATTAGTCCTCTTATTGTTCTGACATCCTGACAACCCATAAATGGCTAGGCTAGGTGTCCAAGAAAGCAAAAGATGATTTTTAAGTCTCAGTATCTTGTCATGAATTCCTGGCATGATCCCTTGGTTTAGTGTTTGGTAGCGTTTAGACCCTTGTTTTGGATTATGCCCATGATTGTAAAATTATCATATTGAACACTGTTTGATTTGCCTGCCTCTGCTGCCATGTGGTACAAATATATGTGAAACTATATACTGCTATTCAGAAATCAGCAGGGACATTGGCCTACTGTACCTCAGGGCCTAGGTTGAGGTAGCAGTCGACAGAAAGAACCGGATGGCTGTAATTGCCAGTGCTCAGAGGGAAAAGCCGCTGACTTGTGTGTTGGAGGTATTTCTCCAGCAGAAGTTGACCTGGAGTAGCCAGGAACAGGTGCTTGCTATCTGGAGCACAGATATACTGAGATGGCTGCACTGTGGTTGGTACATCAGTCATCTGCAAGAAAATTGATTAAATTAGGTTCCAGTTCTCTTTCAGTTATTTCATTCATAATGAATGAAAGTCATTGCTGATTATTAATGAAATGGAATGGTGAGTAGTTAGCATAACCTCGATGGATTAGAGTAATGCTACCAAAACCTCTGCCTGTATAATCTGCAATAAAAGTAAGTTTAGACTGGAGTCTAACTTTAGGATTTTCTGTAAATTTTTTTTAGTTTCTTTAGCTAGTTCCTAAACCAGTAAGAATACAAAGGAATTGAAAATCAAAGTGCTATAAATGATAAAGCAACAAACTCTAAAATACGGTATATTATGTTAAGTACCCTTAACCAAGCTCTGCTTTTGTTTCTGTTCTTCTAAATAATAATAAAAACAAACAGAAAAAAAAAACAAAACAAAAAAACAGCAGTGACAACCTTGGTCTTGATGATGAATGTACGATATCCCCCGATGGCAATCTGCTTCTTCATCACACTAAAGTTGTTAAAGCGACAAATTAGCAGGCCAGCACTGTGGACACGGAGGTTGAAATCTACATCATCACATGTAAACCTGGAGAAGACAGAGATAGAAGAAGTAAACTAATGGTAGAAGTAAACTAATCAGAAATGGCTACTCTGTTGTTTCTCTTAATATTTTACGCCTCAAGCACACAAAAGAGGTGCCACTTGAGCTCACCGGTTCTGATTGTACTGCACATCCTGAGTGAGGTCCACGTTCAGGAGCAGGAAATCATGTAGGTGTCCTCGTGAGAACGGTTCTCTCCTTCGTCCAGGGCCAGCTCCACGGCTTGACCACTTCCTTAGTCCACACAGGCCGTATTGAGTGATATCCGGAGACGATTCCATGTGCTGCAGCACCTGTTTCAGTGATACATTCCTCTCTGGTCCAGCAGTACCACTGCACACACAGTTTGGTAAGAAGTTTTCATACATAAATGTCATCATGGACATGAATTTCACAATGGAACAGAAGTGTCATGCCAATATTGGAATTTCACTGACTTCTTTGAACTTGCACAAAAATGACTGCACAAAATAGACAACCAATAATTTGGTGCAGAGTGTTGATTTATTTTGTGTTTATTTCTGAAGATTTCTTATTTCTTCAGTTATTAATTCAGCGGTGCTAAAATTTCCAAAACGGCAAAGGCCTCTTAACTTCCAGTTAGGGATACGATTGACTAAAGTTGGGACCTTCTCTGCGCCAACATAAAAACGGTTTGTTTGACAACACTCATCTGACTGACCAACACACAGTACAATAGGAAAGTCTAAGGAACTCCGTGCAGATCTGAGAAAGAGGATCATAGATTTACACAACTCAGGACTGTCTCTTGCAACCATTTATAAACAATTGCAGATTCCAAGATCATCAGTTCAAACAATTTAAAGCTATTGAGGGATATTGGGAGGAGCGACCACTTTGAAAAGCACTTTGCTGGAAGAAGACCCAAACTCTCACCCTCAGCTGAAAGACAATTGATTCAGATAAATAAATAAAGGTTTCTTTTTAATTGAATTGAATTGAGATGGTCAGGAACAACTCGGGAACTATCAAGGCACACCCTTGCCATGAACTGGACCCAATTGTACTGTACCAACTGTTAAGCATGGTGGTGGTAGCATCATGCACTCAGGTTATATTGCTGAAAGTGGAAGTGGTGCATTGCTCAGAGTTTAAGTCACATTGACTTTGACATTGAAGAACCTCAGAATTATTAAGCAACACCTCAAACCATCAGCTAGATGATTGTAACTTGAACACAATTGGGTGTTCCAACAGGTCAATGACGCCAAACACACATCAAGGCTGGTTGTGGAATGACCTCCTGACCTCAACCCTATTGAAAATATGTGGATTGTTTTAAAAGTTGGATCCATGCCAGGAAACACAAATTTAACCAAAAAAAAGTTGTCATAAATCCAACCAGAATTCTGCCAGAAGCTTGTTGATGGCTACCAAAGGCATCTGGTGAAACTTGCTAAGGGACATTAAACCAAATATGATGTGTGCTGTTATTATTCCTGTGTTAATTTCAGAAAACCCAAAATAAATGAAAACTTATGCACCAATTTCTTTCTTTTTTTCTTTTTTTTCTTTTTTTTTTTTTATTAAAGTTGCTACTAATGTTGTACAATCATGCTGCCACAGAAAAAAGAGCAGTTCAAAAAAGTATCTGAAAGCTTAATACTGCTGTGATGTTCATGTCCATGATAAAATTCATTTCAATGTATATAAACCACAATTGTACATTGCACACATGCGAGAACATAAATAAGCCAGATCAAAGACGTTATAATGTGTTTTTATATCACTGCAAAGTCTCGCTGATTTGGGACATATGCCCAACAACTGCACTACTACTACCACCACCACCACCAAAATCTATCACACCTGCTGCAGCCGCAAAGCCAAGAACATCATCATCAGTGCACCCTGCACACAGATTCTTTACCCCTATGCCTTCTGAAAAGTGCTACAGAGCCCTGTATGCTCGCACGACCCGAATGAAGAACAGCTTTTGCCCCACAGCCATCACACTACTGAACACGCAGCCTTCACTCCCCTGATAATAGAACCACAACACTGCACTGGATTCAGAACACATGCACACACTCACATGTGCTGCTTTATACTTGTGCAATACAGCTCATCATCTTGTTCCCCTCATCCCTTGAATGCAATAACATATCTGCGAAATACTCACACACTTTATTCTCCCACTATACATGTTCACATTCTCTCATTATCTGTATTTTATATTCGGAATAACCTATTCTTTATTGTGATATTTTGCAATACTTACAGCATCCTCTCTCTTTGTATTTCTGTTATGTATGTATATATATTTTTATTCTATTTATTATAGTTTTAGTAATATACTTTTAGACTTGTTCTTTACTGGGCATCTCCTGACTCGCTCAAAACGACATCTGACTTTACTTGTACAAGTGACGATAAAGGCATCTTGTTGTCTTGTATCTTATAGTACCACTACTAATGACTAGAAAGGGCCAGTCAGGAATTATCCTAAGTAGTGTCCTTTCATTGCAAGCAAACTTATCTGGACACAAGATTAATGATGAAGTCCAAAGAAGTACGTTAACATTCTTTATTACATAGATAGTAGAGGAACCTTTAGAAGCACCTCTTGGGGTCAATGTCAACACTGTTCCACATGACACAGGAGTCGTCTGCCAGGATAATAAATGGCCAGACATCCTGAGGACGACTGCCATGCTCCACTCTCCGACTGCGCTCCAGCTCCAGATTCTGATAGGACAGCTCTTTAATTAGGAAATGTGCTGCTCCTGTGGGACGGACAGCAAAGGTGGTGAGAGATTAAACATTCTGCATATAGAAAAAAAGCATGTGCTGTGATGCAATGTTTAATTTGGGAATAAGAAGACATTTTAGGTACCTATTCCAGCTCCGTTAAAGATGGTGGGCAGGACCAACATGATGTGATTGGGCCAGTATTTCTTATAGACAGCCATCTCATATTCTTTGATGACCAGGATGTGCAGGTGGGAGGCTCCGTCCATGGCATGATACAGGTTAAACAGGCCATGCTCATGGCGACCCGTTGTGGGTGTAAATATCGGACTCTTTATACAATCAGGATTCTACAAGCAGGAAATACTCCCATTATATTTCCTATTATCATCACATAACCTAACTTAAAATCAAGTTCCTGAGTATTTACTTAAAAGCGCTTTTTTTTTTTTTTTTTGGTGAGTGGATATTACAAGATGACGACTATAGTAGTTCATACCCAATCGGAGGTAAGGGGCAGTCTCATGCTCTCAAGCTGGCCTCCCGGTTGGCTGAAGGCGAAGTGATGCTCTTTGGATTTGGGGATTATAAAATAGAGCTGTATCTCTTCCCCAAGTAGCAGATGAGAGAATGTGAAGGCATGCAGGGTAGACTCGCACAGCTAAACACATACACACACAGAAAAAGAAAACACACACATGAAAATGCTGATTAACTGGAAAATGTTGTACACTTTTCGATTTTGTTGAAAATTACAACTACTATCTAGCTCTAGCATATGATCTCACCTGGTATCGAGGGTTGAATCCCATGTACTGATGACACTGCTCACAGTGATGGTAAGTATTATACGCTGCGTATTTGGAGAGTTTTATCCGGGCTGTGCGACGACGAAGGTATACGTCCTCCTGGCGTCGGGGGTTTCCTTTAAAAAAGAAAAAAAAAGTAATTTCTGAATCTGTATACTATATGTCAAAAAAGATTCTATATGAATTTTTCATTACAAAACAAAATGGCAATAAAGACTACATTTGGGCAATTTTTGATATTCGTACGTTCTACATTTGGAGTGAAGTCAGGCGAGTAGATGATACTGATGTCCTCATATTTGGGGTCACGGATGGTAAAATCAAAAGGCATTCCTCTCAAGGTTTCAGCATTAGGCCATGATGCAATGGCCTGATGATACCTCACCAACTCTGACTGGCAATCTGAAGAGAAGTTACAGACCGTGTACATGTGCTTTCATGGATATTATTAAGGAATTTCAGTATCTGATCATCTGAGGTTATATACTGACTGCAGTTGATTTCCTCTTCATCAAAGATGTCCACCTCCATGAGCCTGATCAGCATTCGAGAGAGAATGCCCAAGAACTGCAGATATGCACCAGTCTTTCCGACCTGAAGACATACAGGTTCATCTTTTTGTTCTGTTCACTACTTAGCAGTTTATTGCAATAAAACTTAAAAGAATTCATTAAAAAAATATCCAGGGTGACTTATCCTCATCTCAGTCATTAGCAAAAGGAACAAAATAATAATAATAATAATAATAATAATAATCATGGAAGCGGACACACACACACACACACACATAGAACATGGCAGGTCAGAGTGCCAATTAGCCAATGAGAGTTTGAGATTAAGTTTCACCTATTTACATTGTTTATTAAGGCCAAGAAATTATTTTTATTGTGTCTGTAATATGAATATGATTTTTTAAAGGTCCACTTTTGAATCTGTAGGATTCAAACAAACGAGTGCCCCTCCCTTACCCCTTCATTTCCATGTGCATATTAGAATGCACAGTGGCCATCAGGTGTCCCTGGCATACTTAAATTCACACGCCTTGCTTTTTCCGTGTTAAATAATAAGTATGATCCTCCATTTTTTTAATTCGGATTCTCGGATTCTTAGCCAGCACAAGAAAATACTGATTCCTCTTATTTCTTCTTCTTTTTTTCTTCTTATCTCTTATCCTTTCAGTGCTTACTTCTGGACTCATGCTGCCACTTGTACAAACATGAAACAGGGAGGGACCTCTGTAAAGGTCTGTCCATTCCGGGCTACTGGAATGCCACAGCATGGCAGCTCCGTAGAGGTGGACCTGCGCCCAATTTAGATACAAAGGGCTCATTCTAAGATTACGAAAAACACAAAGATTCATAGTTACAGGTAATTATACACTAATGAAAACATCCATAAGTACATTATGTAATATATACTCTATTTCTGCTAATAGATCAAACCTCCTCAAACTCCTACAAAGTGGACCTTCAAATTATTTATTTTTTTCATGTTGATTAGTGTGATTGGGTCAAGCATATAATCACTTAATTCTTGAAAATCACAAAATATTTTTGCTCCATTAGAAGTAAAAATGTAAGATCATAATTTCTTCTGTGTACAGAACAAAAATTGTTTGGTATAAGCTGATGCCTCTGATATTATTCCACATACACTACAGATTTTCACTATAAAAACAAGTTTCTATCACGCACCCTACTCTAGATTATAAAATTTTTGTTTTGGCTACTGCCATTAGGGGTCGCCACAACAGATCTTTTTGTCCACATGTTCCATATGGCAGAGCTTTTTACACTGGATGCCCTTTCTGACACTACCCTCCCCATTTATCCGCACTTGGGACCGGCAGGAATACACTAGAGTGTGCTCTCCCTTATCCCAGGGTCTTTAACAGCACCCAGAAGTCTCCCATCCAAGGAATAATCAGGCTTGCCCCTGTTTAGCTTCCAAGAACAGGCAAGATCGGGCATACTCAGGGCAGTATAGCTGTGGGTTCTAGGTTACGTAACACACTGGGCATTTCAATATACTGTATATCATGCATTCAATGTTAAATTTTAACTGCATTACACCATTATAGTATCAATCCATTAGTGTGTCCAGTAATCATACAGCACTGCTGCTTACTTGTGGTGGTCCACTGAGGAGAAGCCTGCGAGGGTGAAAGTTGTCAGTGCGTCCCTCAGCCCAATTGCTGCTGTCCATATGATGAGATTTGGGCACAGTCCACTGCCTGTAGTACAAAGACTGCTCTGTACATGTCATCATCTTGCTGAGAAGGGGCCTGAAAGAGCTGGCCCACTCTACACATGGGTGTGGAAGGAAGGACATGGGTTTGGGCAAGCCACTGGCATCCACACTGGTGATCAGATCATACAAAGCTTTTGGGAGGAGGACCACGGGAGGCCTGTTTATGTTATGTGCCCAGGAGCAGCAGTAGCGCTGTGCGGAGGTCTGCGAAGATGACAAGGAGTCGGGTGAGGTGGATTTTGAGGATCGACTTGGTTTGTTAGGAGAGAATTCATCCTGGGTTTGCTGGGAGTGATCCTGACCAGGGAGAGCACTATTCACTGCAAATCATCAGGGAGAGGCATACGATGCATGTTAGAAAAATGGAACTAAAAAAACGTTTTTCAAAAAAAGCACAAAGAAATTAATTTGACTGGGCCTGCCATCTTCTATGAATAATCACATTAATATCTGACATTAAAATCAGTACAGTTAGTCTTTTATGCTAGAATGTGAAAGGTAACTAATGGCATTTTTCCTTTAAAACGTTAATGCCATGTTTTAAGAACTTTGTGGAAATTTGCAAGACTAATAATTCCAGGAAAGAGCTTTAAATTCTGAGATGGGCAGAATGTGTGCAAGTATGCTGACAGATACCTACGTAAACATCTCAGCATAACATGTTTTGCAGATGGTGAACTTACATGACTTCTAAGACAACGATACATGGGTTCTGGGACATAAAATTTTCAAATTCTTTAGCTAGTTACTTCAAACAAATCAGTACATCGAAGTGAATATTTTAGCTCTTTCTATATGAATCCCAGACCAACAGAAAGAATATTTAGAAAGAAAAAAAATATTCAGAGTGACAATAATTTTTATTTGTTCCGAGTGCTACTGAGGCAGACCACTCAACTGACCATCCGCTACGGACTCTTCCTCCTCATTGTCGGTGCTGCTGAGTTTATCAGGATCGCTCTCAGACAGGTCACTGGACACGCACGGCCCATGCTGCCTCTGATCCTCCACACGTACCAAATATGCAGCCAGACCAAGTTCCTGCTCCAGAGATGTCCGTTGCAGAGCGCAGCAGCTTATTACACGCTCGTCACAGTACTTCAGAGACCTGAGTATCACAGGACCCATACGGCACAATGAGATTGGATGTTATTTGTAAGCAAATTGTGGTATAGTGTAAAGTGTGTCAAATTAAAAGGTCTTGAGCTTTTACCACCAAAATCGAAATCAATAAAGTTGCTTTCTGAAAATGTCTATTGATTAAAAACCTATGGAAATAAAATGTAATTGAACTGAATGCATTGGTTAAATAATATATGCCAGACAGAACTGTAGGTGCGTTCTACATGGAGACTTCTGTTGTCTGTGGTCCAATACTGACATCCAGACATTCACTGAACCAAGTCTTTGCAAGCATGTGTTGACAAGTTATATGAAAAGGCAGGCATGATGATGGCTAGCTGTGTAGTTTACATGCTCTGAGTTATATCAGTCAACTCCATAAACTGCAACGGTGTAAATGTTTTTCTATAAATCTGACCCAATAATGAAGAAAAATAATTCTTATGTTATTCAATATTCCAATATTCAATACCCATCTTCTTTACAACTATTTAGAAGTACAAGATGACATAAAATCAGGTCTCTGAGTCAAAAAGAGAAAAATACCTGATTTGTAATCCATCAACAACAAAAAAAATCTAATTTGAATGAAAGTAGTGTGTGACATCTTACATACACAGTTATGCCTAGAGGAACGGACAAAGCTTGCTCAAACAAACAACAGATATGTCAGGAAGATCTGGACTTATGTGGAAGATGTATGGCTATCATATATTACAACTGAGAGAATCCAATAGCTGCTGCGAGGATATGAAAAGGGTTGAAGGCAGTTTTAATAGTGTATAGAATTTATTAGAGAATTTACAAAAGGAGATCCAAATTTCTGAACTGATATACTTCTTGTCCACTATAATTTGCTCATTTTTGCAATCTGTGATAATTAAGCAACAAACCTAACACATAAAAAGTCTTGTTGGTATAAATTATATTTGATTGTCTTCTTTATTTGGTTCTTAGCATATGCCAAATTTTGCTCTCTAATTTATGGAGTCTCAAGACAGACATGAAATGCCAGAGAATTTTCTTTCATCCTCCAGTTTTGATGTTCAAACATGCCACAATAGCTGTAATTGTGGCATGTTTATTTACAATTGTAATTATAGAAATTATTCTTTCCCTAAAGCAGACCTTGCATTAGTTGAAGTTTATGTACCTTGGCAATGACTCCCCCATTGGATCCATACCAGTAAAGATGAGGATACAGGGCAAAGCCTCTAAATCTAGGTATGTGCGAGGCGTCCAATCTGGATCCTGGATTTTCAGCCACCCCTACACACATGTAACCCAAGCATGATCAGCATCAGTCAAGGCAAATGCCCACCAAATACAGGAAACTCTTTATCTAATTAATAAGCACATGTAGTGAACAGGTACCCTCAGCTGGCTCAGGAAATGCTTTCCCACAATGATCCCGGTTGTGGGGTCTCCCAGCACAATTTCAAAGTGCTTGTGGAGGCCCAGGCGGTCGCGTATGTGACAAAGGCGCTGATGTGCCAGTGCTGCCAGACATGGGAAGGGTATACGCAGCAGGAGCATGTACCCATGGTGGCTGGGGCAGCGTCGTGTCGACCCCAGCAGACACTGCACTATCTCCAGCGTTTCTACAGAGGTATGTTTCTGCAGCTGGACCTGGCCTCTGGCGGCAGCTAGCAGGGCCACGGAATAGTGCTGGAGAAGCACCTGAGTGCGGATTACAGAGCTGTGCAATTTTGGGAACCTAAAAAGGAAAAAAGTTCTTAGTTTGAATAAAAAAAATTACAAGACATTTATATTTCTATATTTTACAATCTGTGAAAGTGAAATTATATACAGGATATGATAAAGACGCTGTGTATGCTGTCGTCAAGGAATATTGTAGCAACATTACACTGACCCTTACAGAAAAAAAACCAACACTATTTTCAGATTATTCGTGTGAAATGTACACTATAAAAAAATTTCAAGCTGGTTAAATTTAGAAATGAACGTTCACCTTGAAGATAGCCTTTGTTTCAACTCAAAAAGTTTAGTATAAGATAAGTTGTTTAACTAATGATTATTTGTTGTTTCAACTTTCAAGATAAGATACAGTCACTTAAATTATATTCATATCAACTGCCGTATTAAGTTCTGAGTACTAATGTTTTTCATTTGCTTCTACTTTATTCCTTATCTTGAATAATAATGGCAAGTTTGCCAGTTTCCTTAATCTTCACACAGAATCACTTCTGAAAACCGGCAGCTTCGCCATATTCCAATTATTTCAGTGGCATCACCCCACCTCCTCCACCTTTCCTTTTTTCAACTTATAACTTACAGACATGAGTTAAATGAACATTGACAACCCAGACAAAACTCAAAGTAGTCAAGACAATGGTTTAATTTCTGAAAAATTATAAATTTGAGTTTAATATCCAAAACTTGTCATGACATTGAAGTTAAAGGGAGAAGAAATAAGTTCACATAACTTCATGGGACTGTCATTCCCACAGTGCATTTATACATATTTTATTTAATTTAATGTCTGTTCATGTAGTTTTATGTGAATGTTGCACTGATATTCGTTACCTCTCTTCCAGGGCAGTGACCATACTCTCAAATGAACTGTCAAAGCGTAGCAGAGGCAGGCCGCTCCCTGAGCGTGTGGATTCCAGCAGCTCAGACACTCCAAAGTATTTTGTTTTCTCATGGTACAGATCAACATCCTAGTTAAAACATATAGCACATACTTAGCAAAAACTAAAAAGGGTAATACAATGTAATGTTCATATTTTAAAGATGTCTCTCATACACTTATGGCCAAAATTATGTGGACATCTGACCATCACACCCATAAACTGAAAATTTTGGTCTGAAAAAAATTTTGCATCTGAAAAAATTTAAATACCGCGAAAAATTTTTATTTTTTCACAATTTAATTAAAAAAAGAAAGGTTTCAAAAAGCTTTAAAAAAAAAAAAACAGAAATCAAATTAAAGAATATTTCCTAAGATCAATCTAAGAATGATTTACAATATAGAAATGTCCTACGTTTGAAAAGTATGCTCATTAATATAGTCAATACTTGGTTGGGGCTCTATCACCATGAACTGCTGTATCAATGTGACATGGCATGGAGGCGATCAGCTTGTGGCACTACTGAGGTGTCACTGAAGCCCAGGTTGCTTTGATAACAGGTCAGGGGTCAGGGATTTCTCATCTTCCTCCTGACAATTCTCTGTGGAGTTCAGGTCAGGCAAGTTGGCTGGTCAAACCAAACACAGTAACAGCATTTTCAGCAAACCATTTTGTAGTAGTTTTGCTGGCGGAGTAAGTGATGCTGGATAAGGAAATTGGCATCTCCATAAAGTTGGTCAGTAGATAGAAGTATGAACTGCTCTAAAATCTCCAACTAGACACCTGCATTGACTGTGACAACAAGAACAAAAACACAGTGGACCAACACCAGCAGATGACATGGCCCCCCTAATCGTCACAGACTGCAGAAGCTTCATACCAGACTTAAAGCACCTTTAATTCTGTGTCTCTCCACTCTTCCTCCAGACTCTAGGACCTTGATTTTCAAATGAAATGAAAAATTAAAAAAAAGAGGACTTTGGACCACTGCGCAACAGTCTAGTTCATTTTCTCTTTGTGTATTAAACTAGACCAAAAGATACACTGTTGCTGTTTGAATAGTAATTTACTCAAACTCACAAATATATGAAACATTCTGATTTTTTTTTTTGTTTGTTTTTTTTTTTTTACATTTTCTGAGCTGTAGGCCATAATTCATGTTCATGAAATTCAAATTTTTTTAGATGGTATGCTTGCTGAACATCCCATGCTGAATTCTGTACCCCTTGAACAGCCTCCACTCTCCTGGGAAGGTTTTCTACTAGATTTTGGAGTGTGGCAGTGATGTCACATACTGATAGAGGCCTGGCCCTCAGTCAGAGTTCCATTTCATCCCAAAGTTGTTCAGTGGGGCTGAGGTCAGGGATCTGTGCAGGCCACTCGAATTATTCCACACCAACCTTGATGAACCATGTCTTCATAGACAACTTTTTTTGTTTGTTTGTTTTTTTGAACAGGGACATTCACATGCTGGAACAGGTTTGGCTCCCTTAGTTCCAGTGACAGAAAATCTGAAAGCTACAGCATACAAAGACGTCCTATACAATTGTGTGCCTTCAATTTTGGTACCAGTTTGGGCAAGGTATCCACATATTTGGCCATATAATGTTTTTATACTTACATTGTTGAATGCTGATGGCCAGTGGATTTCATTGTAGGGACTGATGCGTGTGTATTGGGTCTGCAGGGCAAAGGGGAATGAGGTCACATGGAGAATGAGGACATTGGGTGCCTCTTGAATATGCCTGCAGTTCAGCAGACTGTCGACCAGTCCTGAGCTGGACAAGAGGAAAAATGTTTTTAATGACATCCAAACAAGTAGATTTGCACAAACAGCAGATAGCAGAGCATCGTTACCTGCTAATGTCCCAGTGTGCATGGTCATGCACCAGTATGAAGAGGGTATATGGGTTCAACTTTGATTTCTGTATGAGACCACTGATCTTTGCTGCAGCAGCCTGATCTAATTTTACCACATACTGCTCAGCGTCCTTTGGGGACACACAGTCCTGGTCCATGCCTAATTCTTGCAGGACCCCTTGTATAAATAAAAACAGAGAACATGTACTACCATTCGCTCTTAGCATTAAACTCAGCAGGTTTTAAACTGTATATGCAAGGTGCAAGGAGGAATAAAAGCCTTATCATGTACCTGAGTTCCACAGGTGCAGGACCACTTGCTGGAAGGTCACCTCAGAAGGAGGCACAAAGATTAAGAACTCCACCTTGTCAAAAGAACCAAGATCCAGGTTGTGTGTGCTGGAGTCAGCAATTGCACACACATGGGACAACAGCTTCCGTGCCACTGCTAGCTGAATGGGCCGGATCTCATGCCATTCTACCTGATATTCTGTGAAAGAAGGTTGGACAATGAATTTGTTCTAACTAAGGTACAGTATAACAGACAAAGGCAACTTGATCGCGAGATTCACCTTTACACATGGTTTCTGCCGAGCAGTCCTTTCCAGGAAGCTGAGCTGAAAGGCCGCAAGTCTCTGCACCGACTTTCTCCAGCAAACTCTCCACATTTCCATCTGCATTGGGCCATTTTTACAAGACAATATATTCAAAAACCAAATTGAAATTTAATGCATAGATATAGGCACCTTTTCTGCTCATCTAGGCTCATTTAGTTTAAGATATGAGTGCTGGAAACTGACCCCTAATCTGCATTCAAATGATCAAATCCGTTTTACCTGGACCTAGGGAGCTAACACAGGCATCTAATTCAGCAGTCATTCCAGAAGAAAGCTCCTGACTGATTTCTCTCACACATTCACTTGGGGACAGCATACTCTCTGCAAGTGCTCGAGCCTGGTGCTTCCCTGTTGGGAAACAATGATGTACAAATCTAAATGAAAGTCACTCTTAGTATACTTATCAGCTTATAAGATCTCTTTCACGATGAAAATGTTCCCATCCACAGTAAATGAGGCTTATTGAATATTATGATGAATATTAAATGTACAGTAAATCATATGATATTGCCTTCACAGTCACTCCATCACAACCAATTGTTTTGTCAAAAACTGTTGTGTAACACAGTGGCTCCCAATGTATAATTCTTGGTTGTTTTATCTTCCAGTTACGGTCAGGGAACTGAAGGAGGACAGAATTAGGTTGTCCATGGTGGTTTAGCAGGCCAATGGATTGTGTAATGTTAGATTACGCTCCCAATATAGGAGATGTCTGCTAGCCAACACGCTCCCACAGGATTTATATGATGCACAAAAACACCTGCCACCCCACCTAGGACTTCACTGGTTGGACACCACCAAAATACATTAATTGATCAATCCAGATCAATTAATGTATTTGATCACATAGCCAGATCATTTCAGTTAATCCCTGTTTTGTGGTTTACAAAATGCATGTAAGCCTTTTACCTGTAACCACTATGCAGGATTCAGTCTCTTGGCTCCTGGCCATGCAAATGATCACCACAAAATGTGTGTGACTAAGCTTGCCCTCCATTAGCCTCCGGAAGGTGTCTGCCAGTGCCTCAGACAGTGTGGGTGCGGTGTCTAACACTAGAACGGCGTCACCGCAAGAGCTGGTAGCCAGCTTAGCCAGCCATGGGAGCTGAGATGGGGTTAGGGGCTGTGCCAGGCCAGGCAGTGGGGCAGGAAACTGGGCATGACTTTGCTGGTACTGACGGATTTCCGTCAGGTGTGACTCACGCCAAGACCGCATGAGGATCTGCTCCAGGTCTTCCATCAGGGGTATCTGGTCTGGGCCTAAGATCAGACATATGATGATCACACTGCACAAGGATATAAGCAACATGCAACCGTTATATCTGCAACATGTAATAATAGTTATAAGTATGCTTATGAATAACTAGTGCTATTAACTATGCTATAGAAAGGTGCTATACATAAAAGAGATACAGTAGAATAGAACAAAATAGCCGCTGTTTTAAATACAAACATGCCAAAATGTCAGTGTATGGTACTTCCTAGGGGCAAATGAAGGAGGTATGGGTTTTAATTCTATCAGTAAGGGGAAAGCCTGTACAGCAATTATAATGTGAAATGCATTTATGTACTGATTTTCTTTCATTTGTCCATCCAATTTGGAAAATTCGAAATCACTATCTTGTTGTATTCTACTACACAACATCTAACACTCAGTGTGGAGCATGGAATTATTTAGAGACATACAGCTCAGCCAATCCATCTGTTCTATCTGCTTATGCGACATCATAGTACAGCTGACTGAACTTGGAGGAAATATTTAAGAGGCAGATTACAAATTAAAGGAAGAACCAACATAAAGTTAGAAAGACGCCAATGCACCTTGGCATACAGTCTACAAGTCTCTATAACTTTACTGGAAGGAATAACACCATTCTTACAAAAAAGATAGTCCCTTAGATGGTGTTTTTTTCATGGTGGGGCCAATGCTACCTAAAACACTGGTCTAAAGCAACTGGACCAAACCATTTCAGCAAAATGCCCAATACAGTATATGCACTTATTATGTTTTTCCGCTTATGTACTCAACTTTTCCTTTAATTTGTCTATAGAGTAAACCCTCGTTTATCGTGGTTAAACCGTTCCAGACTCTACTGCAAATAGTGATTTTCCGCGAAGTAGTATTTCCGCGTAGTTAGAGCATAGAAAACCTGTTTACGACCTTCTAAATATGGTTTTTAACAT
>JAOVYU010000002.1:5200031-5216182 GCA_025674565.1 Synodontis membranacea | reverse complement strand
ACGTTTTCCTGAGCATCTTGGAGAAACTGGCACAGTTCTACTGGAGATTTTGACTATCGCAATTGCTTCTTTTTTTTGCAGGAAAAACCCAGGAGCCTTCATTATGGTTTTGTGTCTGAAAAGTGGTCTCTTACATACAGTATGTTGCTTTCTTTACAAACATTTTTATGCTTACAATTATTATTATTATTTTATTTTGGAAAAGTAATGTTTGGGAATATGAATTTTTGCACTGAATCAATAAGGCAGAATTCATAAAATGTAATTTATAACACTATTTGTGCACAAAAAAAATAGGATGCCTAAGACTTTTGCACAATACTGTATATACAGTACACTTACTTTTAGATTTTGCTCAACATATTTGCATCAGCATACTGCCTCAACATAGTCTCAGTGATTCCTGACTTTACAGACACCGTGTTTATTTTCAGAGACGCTATGCTTAAACACACTCTCATTTCAGTAAAAATAAATAAGTAAATAAATAAATAAACAAAAGGAATGCATAACTGAAGTCAGGTGTAAGGTCAGTTCATGAATGTGATTCATTAAAGGGGCCGATTCACCCTTCCCAGAATCCTCGGCACCGAGTAACGTGTCGACATTTCCGATGCCGTCGAACCCGCGACAATCCAGGAACATTCTAGGCCATGGGTCTTAAATTGTTACATCAAACTTTTCAAAGTATCCATACTTGATATTCTTTTGACTGCTCTGTTCTGTTTTCATACGGTTACTCCTTATGTAATGGACCACAACCGGCCTTGGCTGTCTCGCAGGAAAAGGAAGGAAAAAAGAGAAAACATATTTTGCTGAAAGCTTTCGCATATGACGCGTGAATAGAAAAAAAAAAAAAAAAAAAGTTCAAGGGATCATTTTATACGGCTTTGGATTGTGGGAAAACAAGAAACAAGGTTTTGGGTTCTGGGAAGGGTGAGCTTTTATATTCATTCATTTTTTCCGCCCCCGAAACATTTTACTTACTATAATTAATGTAATATAATTAGTAAGGCGTTCATTAAGGCCCAAGAACACTAAACTGGGTATGACTAGCCTAGAGTTATCTGCATTGATGAGCAATAAACAGCTACTTAACTACAGCTTTAATCTGAAATGGAGCCATATTTAACTCGGCTTTTGTCGTAACCTTACCCTTAAAAACAACACATGCAGGTGTTAAAAAAAAACAACTGAGATTGGATTATTTGCTTCACTATTCTTTGGCATGGAGCTATTCTGTTTTATTTATTTTTTTTCCTCCTGAAACCAATTAGCGGGCTAGCACTTGTAGTGCAGAATGTAGGTCACAATCGAGTAATAAAAAAGTATTGACTTTTCTCTGAATGTAAGCAGTGTGAAAGGGGTGCCGCGGCCTTGTCGTACATGAAAAGAGCTCCATTAATTTCACTTATTTCAAGAAAGGACCCTGTCAAGTTCTAATGCATCCAATGCACTTTCCGCAGTCCGACGCGCTGACATCTCGCCGGCCTGCAGCCGAAACGAGTTTACATTATGTTCGCTAGCGAGAAGTTGATGGCGTAATTCCCATCTGCAAAGGCAGAGGACTCTTTCATACGCCGCCGCTTCTTGTTCCGTCTGAAGCTGCTACAGCTCTTTACGCTCGGAAGATTGACAAAGCAAACGACTGTTTAGCCTGTTTGATTCTTATGAACTGAGAAAACAATTAGGGCACATCAAGCACATGTGCAGAGTTGGGTTAAGTGCCACGGACAGAGCGTATTTCACAAAGACACAGACGTGCGATAAAAGGAGTGTATCGTGCTCCGCTTAAACTTGGTAATCATGTAGCAAAAAAAGAGGCTTTGTTTGATTGGACACACACACACACACACACACACACACACACACACACAGTATATATATGAATAACACATTACTTTATAAAAATCTAAAAAAGATTTTGCAATGTTTGTTTTAAATACTGTACACTATTATTATTATTATTATTATTATTATTAGTAGTAGTAGTAGTAGTAGCAGTATTTCTGTAGCATTTACATAAGACAGGCTGATTCAGTCTCCAAAGGTGTTAAAGCATTAGTACAAGGTTACCAAAAAAAAAAAAAAATCTGAAATCATTATATTTTGGAATAAAATGATTAAATAACACCATACTGAAAATAAATTATGTAGTTTTAAGACATGTTTCCAGAACATGAAAAGGTAAAAAAAAAAAAAAAAAAGGCTGTCGTGTGATTATTAGTTTCTCCTTTGTCAGAATTAGATTACTTTCAGATTACTTTCTAAAAATCCTAAAAAAAAAAAATTGACCTTAATTTGTAATTTTTCTATTTATAGGCTTTTTGTTTTATGTTTATAGACTTTTGATGATTGAACTGTGTTTTTTTAGGACTTTTACTTTTCTCTGTAAAGACCATCATGCTACAAAAGAGAAGTAAGAGTGGAACAATATCATTAGGATAAAAAAAGTCTTTAAATTGTACAACCTTTACATAAATAAATAAAAAAAAAAAGTCTTTAAATTGTACAACCTTTACACAAATTAAAAAAAAAAAAAAATCTTCTTTTGATTTTGGACTTTTTCATGCGTCTAACACAAAATTTATTTTGACACGACGAAAGGCACAAAACATTTAAAATGTTGGTTTCCCTGGAGAAAGTCTTACGAGGGAGTCGTATGCTGGGATAGGATGTCTACAGGCAAAAAAACAATCAGGGCTAGACTGATAAAAAACAAAAAAAAAAGAAAGAAAGAAAAAAGAAGCCCTTTATGGTATATGGTAATCAGTCCAAGCCCAAGATGGCAATGCATAATAATTCGCCTTCATTCAGACGCTTGATGAAATATGCATCCCACATACCAAAGTCCTATTTTATCATCCTATTTTATTTATTTATCTCCCCCGTGTGAGGAAACGACTTTAGGCTGAGGGTGGGCTACAAGCCTGGGAGACGGAAACAAGAACGGACACAAATCTTTGCTTAAACAAAAATAAAGTGAATCATACAGTGTGTGTTAGTGTAATATTAATAACATATCATTAAGGAGAAGTCATTAAAGAGAAGGGAAGACGTGTGTGCCTTGGACTATTAATTATAGCTCAACTCGTTTGAGTCTACGCTCGCTCGCTCGCACACCTTCATTAAGTCCTCTTCCCTGGTCGTGGTGGATCCAGATTCTGAATCCTGGAGTGAGTCTGAATCCCAGGAACGCTGGGCGTGATGCTGGACTACACCCTTGACGACACATCAGTGCACCGCATGGCAGCACACACACACACATTCCTTTACACCTAAAGGCAATTTATCTTTGCCAGTCCAACTACTAGTGTGTTTTTTTTTTTTTTTTTTTTTTTTTGGAAAAAGCTGGAAACCGCAGAGGAAACCCACACGGCCACGAGGAGAACATGGACAGAATCTCAGCACAAGCGGCAACCTGAGCTCATGCTCTCACTTTGCAAACAGTCATTAGGACACTAACAGTCTAAAAATCAAAAAATCTGAACGCAGCAGATGATGTCATCCTGTATCCCGTACTTTTTAACACTCCACTAATAGTCACATACGAGGAGTCACATTTTTTTTTTTTTAATTATTATTATTTTATTTTTTTTCACACTATCCTTTATCCAGATCAACTGAGCTCAAGGGCTATGCAATTAAATTCCAGGAAACGCTGGATGTGGACGCTACTCCTCTAATCCCGCTCCTTCACCAGGGTTTAGCGCTTTCATTCGTCTCCCTGCGTTCCCCATAACTGTGATTTAGAAATGTAAAGAGGTGCTGCTCCTTCATGCAGGTGCTTCCCCCTTAATCCGACTCGTTTTTCAATGTCAGTTTTTAGCCGAGACGTAACGGGATTAAAAAGAAACACCGTGAGCGCGGGTAACTATCGATAGTGTCGTTTCTGGAGCATATAAACAACTGTTACAAACAAAGTGTAAATAATCAAATTATTGATTATCTTACTTAGGAAAACCCCAATTTGCTTTGCTTAGTGTTAACATCAAAAGAGTAAATAATTACTCAAACCCTGGTGCTATTCTACCTTAGTTAAGGTGATCATAAGGGGACCAAAGGAACATTTTGATGAATCGAGTGTAAAGAAGTCTGAGCAGGCAGACTTTTCGTGGCATGGATGCAAAAGCAATATGAAGTAAAAGTGAAAAAGTAACGGAAGCAGTGTGAGGTCATGATAGTGACTTTGGCTTACAGGTACGCGTGCATGTGCGTGTGCGTGTACATGTGCGTGTGTTTTACCAGTCTCGTACACCCTTCAGATTGCATCTGCATCGTTCTTTTCTTCACCCCCCCCCTCTTTTTTTTTTAAACAAAGTAATCAGATAGTCATTTCCATTTTGTTCTTTTGTTTACTCACATTCCTCACAACGCAAAATGAAGGCTGTCATGTCTGGCTGTTTGAAGGCTGAGATCTGGTGCTGGTGTGGTGAACGTACCGAAAGACAGCAGTGTATTGGTTCAGTGGAGCATAACTATTAAAGAGAGTGCCGGCTGCAAGGGCGAGTCTCCGGCACTCGCTTAACGCAAAGACGCTTTTGAAAGTTGTCATCTTTGAATCCTTTATGCACTGGAAAGGCACCGATCACATATTGCGTTACGGATTTTCTTCTTGTTTTAGGATTGCAGGACGCAGCCGGCATTTGAATAAAAAGGGAGGAACATCGCAAGCTAGTCCAAGACTAAATACACAATAATTACAGGTTGTGTTTAGAGATTACGCTGCACCAGACTTCTTTACAGTGTCAGTGCTCCCGGTTTCCTGAAAATCCTTTAGAACTACAATCTTTAAATGATATTTGATAACACCGAATCAGTCTGATTTGACTCAAACCCATTGTTTGGGCACTAAATATTTAAAGGCAACACAATGCTTTATTAAGTTATATTTCGTTGACATTATTTTGCACGCGGGACGATAAAGAGGGAGAAACGCTGACATGACGGAAGAAGGCGCAGCGTTAATTGATACATACATTACATAAAAAAAAAAAAAAAAGAAAGAAAGAGGCACGTCCGGAGAATTGTTTATTACATGGCAAATGAAGGGGCTGGGAAATTTTTATCACCCTATAAAACAGTTATAGTGAATCACCCAGAGCCTTCTGGTCACTAATGTAGCCTAGACTGATGCGTGTGTGTGTGTGTGGGCATGCATGTGTGTGTGTGATTCGAGGGTTAAAGCCCAGACATCATCAGTTATGCTGAAAAAAGCAGGCTTTTATTATTATTATTATTATTATTATTATTATTATTATTATTTATTATTATTATTATTTTTAAAAAAATATATAGATAATGGGTATAATTTCCGTTTAAACATGCCTCGTACGTCAATCGCATCATCGGTACCAATTTTCGTTCCTTAAATGTGCTAGAATGTGACGTGGTGGCTAAGACGTGAAACGGAAAAAGCAATCGCTAAAGCCACATTCCAAAAAGCAAGCGAGGAGAAATGCAGGCAGTGCACAGGGTTTTCGCTGGCGAGATATAACAGTTTAAAAGCGTGATTGATGAAAGTCTAATACAAGGTGATGGTGAGGGTTTTGCGGCTAGGCACGGCCACTGTCTGCACTTCATTAGGCTCTGTAATTAGCTAGTGCAAGTGGTACCGATGCGAAGCTCAAAACACACGCTCCGGCCATGCAAAGGGCAGCCTGATGAAGGGCCGTCCTCATCAAGGGGGTGTTAACTAATGTGCTAATTAAGGAGTACGCGTCACCCGTCATCCTCACCACCTGGACGTTCACGACGCACCATCAACAGCCGCCTTCGCTGCAAGAAGCCGTTTACTGTGTTCGTTCGAGATCTACGGATCGACACAGGATGGACGTTAAGAGCAACCAGCGTGGCGTGAAAGGGCGGGAAAGTCAGCTGTCCGTCCGCGCAAGACGACACCGCGGCGTTAGGAAAGGCGAAGATTTGAAACGTTTAAAAAGGCAGACGGGAGTATCAGGAGTTCATTAGTTATGTATGTGAGCATGCCTGAGGCCTCTGCCATCTTCATACCCGTTCCTTTTAACTTCACAATTGAGACAAATCGCTGCACGCCGCGTTTTAGGTAAAGGCGCGCTAATCTCGGCACATCACAGGGTGCCATTTTAACGAGAACCAGGAGAGGAAAAAAAAAAAGAAATGTATTGGAAGGAAGAAAAAAAAAAAAAGATTACAGATATAATTTAATCACAAATGCACCTGAAAATAACCATATCCATCATTATCTTCTTGTGAGTCGATGCGAGGGAGGAAGGAATGAGGCGATGCGGAAATTCATTATTAAGACAGGTTTGTGTGCGGCGCATATCTCACCGCTAAGCGGCAAGCACCGGCAAATATGGCACATTTATCACGCCGCGGACAAATGACACTGGGTTACTAGTTAGACAGTGTAATAAGTGCCATTTAATTTCCTCTTTAGAATCAATTTACGTTTAGGATACCTATCAAGGGACAAAGCTTTTTTCCCTGTGAGAGTTAAAGCGCTAGAAATACTCCTGCATGGCAAACAGCAACGCAAGGTCTGATAAAGACGAGAGTACGACACGACGTGGGAACCTGCACGTTATATATCAGTAATGCGATCTGAAACGTACGGATGCACGGGAAGGAGAAAACAACCTTTCTTTTTTTTTTTTTTTTCTAAACAAACATTGATACGAAAGTAGCCTGGACAACTTCTTGTCGAATCTCCAAAAAAAGACGAGAGTGGTGAAGACTTTTTCCAAGAGACTCCTCGTCACACTTCCTTAGCTGTACAAAGTACGTAGGCTTTAGCTAAGCAGTAATTTGAAAACGTAATTTGATGTTTATAGTGAAGGCATGCCGTGGCCTCATTTGGTGCCCATCCAAAAAGCACACACTCAGTACGTCCACGTCTCATCATCATCATCATCATCATCATCCCATTCAATACATCCACCTTTCTACGTTAAATCTTTTTTTTTTGTTTGTTTTATTAATTTCTCACATTTTTCTTTAAGAAAGCACTGCAAAGAAACATTGTCATCGTACACCGACGACACTCTCCGTCCTGCGAAGCCATTTTTTTTTTAAAGAAGTGTATCCTTTATAGAAATGTAACTACTGACCATTCTATCCATTATTACACATTATATCATGAAGTCCTGGACTATTTATTAGTTATTGTTAGTTAACTAGCAATACGGCTCCTTATTTAACGCTTAAGTACTTGTTAAAGTCGGTAGTAACACACATGACTACTTACGTAGTCTTACTGAGGAGCCATGAATCAACCAATACATTTAGAGAGTTATTTCGTGCATCGGTAACTAATAATGACGAAGTCTATGATGCACGTGGAAACCTCAAGTATTATGGTAACATGTGATTACTTACTGCTGAGTTAGTACGTACCTAAGCATTAATTAAGGATATGACGTGTATATGACGTGTATATGACGTGTATATGACGTGTTACAGTCATATCAAAAGTCGGAAAAACTGCAATTAACTGGATTAATTTGAACGATAAGAAAAACACTACCTGAAAACACAGATGAAGCACTGTAATTAATTCAGAAATAAGTGTGTGTGTGTGTGTGTGTGTGTGAGTGTGAGTGTGTGTGTGTGCTTTGTCAGTAAGGCGAGAGACCTCTCCAGGTGGGGCATAACCCCTGATCGGGGGGGGGGGGGGCACACCTCCCTTCTACCTATGGATCAGTGATAATCCTCAATGTGACATCCTCAGCTGTGTCAATTATGCTAATCACACACGCGCTTGTTACGCTGAGCCTTCATTACTGTCAAGCGACAGCAGGACAGGCTTTACACCCCTGGAATATGAAGATGGCTTCAAAAGAATTGAGAGAGAATTGAGATTGGCTGCACTTTTTTTTTTTTTTTTTTTTCGCATGTTATGCCATGATGAACCTAGACAGGGGGGTATAGATCCAGCCATCTTCAGATAGGGATTAATAGAAAAGACGGCGTGCGGAGATCACAAGTCTCTTGCGTTCCCCGAGTTATCAAACGGTGCGTGTACACGTTCAGACGTGAGGCGCTGCAGCACATGCCCGGGCAGTGTCAGTAGCAGGCGCTCATATTTATTTGGTTCCGGAAGGAGGTGTTTCCAGGCAATCGCACTGGACGGAGAGGGCAGAGCCTGCTGGTAAGAGCCAATAAAGAACTTTCATCCATGAACAGCCTTCAGCAAAGACACGGTCAATTACCTAATGTAAGGACTTCGGCGTGGTGAGAGGGACGAGCTTTCCCCCCTCCCCTCTCGTTTACTTTTGGGGATTTATTAAATTGCTGACGGATCTGACAAACGTGGGACATGACTTGAAGACGCGGTGTCTGCGTCTTTTCCTCTTCCCCTCATGCAATGGACCACGCATTCCGTGCTAGTGTGCATATTCTGTGCATCTGTACTAGAAATGTACCTTTTTCCCTTGCAGCTGGGTCGTGTTCTCCTCTCGGAAGTGCTTGGTTCCGTACTCCCTCTGTTCGTATGGAGAATGTACGTTGATTAAAGCCGCGTGTTCTTTGTTTTGGTGGGCCTTTGAGAAAGGCAGAAACCTATAGAGGTGGGGGGGGGGGGAAGTCGTTATTAAAAGTTAACAGTTATGTAATAGTTTGAGTATTTTTTTTTCCCCGCACAAATAAGCTCTTCTGATGTGATGCTGTGAATGTTGTGAAATGTTGAAAATAACAACCAAAAAAAAAAATCCACACTGCTGGAGTTGCCACAATCGGCGGTAGAGATTTAATTAGAGTCCTAAATTGCAGTAATAGCCTCTAGTTCTATCCAGTACATCCACTCGCAGCTAATGTCTCAACACTTAAACATCACCATGTCGGCTCATTCCTCCCCTGGAACCGCAACGGATTCCGGTCCAAATCGGAATGGCTTCTTAATCGCTTGATTTCTTGTGGGTTGTTAGAGTCGCCCGTGTGTTTGTTGGGCACTTGTTCAATGCAAATGGCTGTTACTTAGGAAAAATGCCAGATGTTAATTACAGCGAGGTTGATTTTGTAAATTGCACCCAAGACACGTTGCCTGGAGGAAGATTTATCCGGCGCAGTACAAGAGGTGTCTGCACGAGCACGGCTAAACGTCCTCTGGGCATTGGCTTGGCTCATCACAAAACAAACAAACAACCAACAATTCTGGCACTTCCTGCGCGCCTTTTTTCTGCACTAAAAGGCCCCTTTTAATTTCCTTGCGCTTGTCATATCCGTACGTTTTCTTAACGACGATATGACAACAAACACAGGTGTTAAATTGTACACTCGAACGCGGTTAAACAAAGATACGCGGAAACTACACTGTATCGCCGATAGTTAGATGATAATAAAACCGTACGCAGATATGGAACTGTCACCCTCCCCCCCCCCAAAAAAAGAACATACATTTTATCGAAGCACTTTGTAAAAGGTAAACTGTCTATAAATCATTCCTGGCATATGGATACTTTATAATTGCCTCTTCTCCTGTGGGTAATCATGCGCGGAGGTGGGCTTGGATACAATATGATTGGTGGGGGAAACAAAAGTAAAATACTGTTAGATCTGACAATCTGGCAGTAGCAAAAACTGAACTATCACAAAAAAAAATTATAACAATAATAATAATAATACAAAATGAGCATGATTTTGTTGATTATTCTCCTTATTCACCTCAAGGAGAGAACCTGTATATAATGCCCTAATAAATAATTATGGCCTAATAGCCTAATAAAAAAATAACGGATAAAAATTTTGATGGGGCAGTTAAAAAAAGAAAGAAAGAAAAAAAAAAAGAAAGTTTGCATCAAACACGGCACTTTAAGTAATGGCCTCATACATACATCCTTCCCCACTGGAGACACCAGCCGCTCCTGCAAGACAGATTACAGTGCAACTCATGCTAATGTGCACATGGGACAGACAGCGCAGAGTAAAAATTAATGTGGCCCCAATGTCCTCGAATACACAATGCTTCTGCTGCTAGCCGGCTGTTTCACTTACCGCTTTCATTGCCTCCGAATTGCATTTTAATAGGCTAGTTTTTATTCATTCAAAGCCATTAAGGGGAGTTTGGCTTCCTCACAGGGGATCTCTTGGCACTGTGAGGTAGTGTGCAGTGACAACACACCAGGCAGCCACCAAACAGAGAGCGGGGAGAAAAAAGGGGGGGAAAGATAAGTAATAAAGAGACAGACTAAGTGTGTGTTCGTGTATATGTGAGGAAGTTTTCTTCCTCACTTTTTTTTTTTTTTTTTACACTACACTTAAGACTCTGCCGACTGAAGCATGACCATCCTGATCCGGTCACTTGTACACGGTGTGGAACTTTTTTCTGTTTATGGAAAACGCTGCGGAACGTCCACAAGACAAGTCTGTTTCTCTCGTCGCTTACATTAAACAGCCATGACCTCGCCGGCCTATTTTTATTCACCCTCTTAATTAATAAGAAGTTAAAAAGAAGAAGTAGAAAAACAAAAAGCAGCTCGTCAAAGTCAGCCATCCGGAAGACTTTCCCAGAGCTACCGTCGTAGAAAACCCGATCAACTTCTGACCAATCAGAATCGAGGATTCGACAGCATGCTGGTATAACAACAATTGTTCCATATGAATAACCAGTCCAAAAGGTTGCAAGGCTCCAAACTAAAAAAAAAACTGCCAAATGATTCAAGTCAAAATGTTCAGCCGGACACCAAACACTCCAGGTTCGCATGAATGAGACGTTTAGTAGATGCCTTTTAATTAAAAGTAAGATGGTGCCATCACAGGTAAAGAGATTTAGCAAGCCATTTTGAAACGTTCAATTGGGAATCGCGGAGAAGAGAACGAACCGGACGCCGGATCAAAATCCACGGCCTGATCACACCTCAGCATGCCCCAAGAGCTGCCACGTGCATAATACGATTTGCACAGTAACTACGTCTCGTATAACAGCCTGGCTGGAGCGGTCTGCGTTAATGGGGTTAGCTAATTTACTGTTTAAAAGTTGGAGCCACCCTGAATGATAAACACTTCACACCAAGCTCGTAATTGAAATAAATGGAAGGGCTCTCAAACAAACTGTTAAAGGGATACTGTCTTAAAACGTTATTATGATAATCCGCCGTAATCGTTATATTCTTGAGAGGCGCGCTAATAATGTTTCGGCAAGGACGGGATACGTGTGGTGGGATGCTGATGGCCGAGACGGCAGTGCTGCATTCAAGATCGCAGTTCTTTTTTCGCACTAACTTGTTTACAAGAGGCCCCTTCTGGAGTTTTTAACCATCTGTCCTGAAGTTTGGAAGGATAACGCTAGAAGCTCTGTTGCCCTTTGAGCAACAGAGAGTTGGAGTTCTGTTCGATAAAACCGCTGCTACTTTTGAGCTACCGGAAAAACCACCAGCTGGCATTTAGGTATCTTAATTTACGACTTCTGGATATCAAATGAAACGTGACATGTTGCCTCCTGTCAGTATGATGTATGTCACTTGAACATACAGACATACTGCACCCTCGACAGTGATGCGCGATCCCTGGATTTGAGCAATCTTAAAACGCCATCGCTATGTTTCTTGCTTTGTCAGATCCTGATTTGTACGTACACCTTAGATCTCACACCATCCTGCTTGAAACATTCTAGTCTAAACCCTCTTCTGTTGCATACGCGTGTGTGGGACTCACGGCTGGTCGATGAGGCGAGTCCTCCATTCGCGCTGCCGCAGCTCCTCTCTGGCCTCCTCCAGGGCCGTGATGGATGTGGCCACGCGCAGACTCGGCTCCAGGGGCCGCTGGCGCTGCCGCTGGACCTCTGCAGCTGGCCTGAAAGGCCCCTGACATGAATAGGGAGGGGATAACGTAAATGTTTTATTGCTCACCCTACTTGTTATTGATGATTCCCTCTTGCAGCCAACTGGCCCCCAGGCTCCGCTACTGTTGTGGCATTAAAGCTCACTCCTAGTGATGCTAAAGGCATGACGACCATGAATGGGATTAGGGGTAAAAGGTATAAACATTTCACCCTATACTACCACACACTAAAAAGTCAGTTATGTGTTATATTGAAGTATCTGCTACGAGCTCTTATTTCGAAAGGGTATACCATTAAATGGACATATATCACTGCAATATGAAATGATACTGAACTGTCAATTTAAAAGGAATTTAGTAGTGTTCAGTGCCTTGATTAAAACAAAGGAGAAATACTGTATTTTTTTTATTATTATTATTCATTACAATAATTATTGCAAAAGCTGTGCTAAACCTGAAAATGTTTTCTTCTTTTCTTTTTCTCCTCGATATAATTATTTATATCAGCAAACACACGAAATGGCACGGAGTTACGTTCGCAGCATCATGCTGGTCAGCAGTCTCGCTTTGCTCAGGGACAGAAAGCTTCTCCCCGCTTCCCAAAAGAACCTCGGTTTTTGTTGCTCTTTGTTTCTTAATGTGACCTTCAGACATTGCGGTCGCTAATTCATGCAGGCACAAATGCCCTTGATGCTATCGAGACCGGATCAGCACCCGGCACTGACCAATCCCCTGGCTTCCCCAAATGGCACACATAATCAATCCATCACTCCCTGATGCTTATCACGGGGGGGGGGGAGTTACAATGAGTAAGAGAGAGAGGGATTTTGTATGGGTATAATCTAGATAAGTAATAACATCCTTTCTCTGTTGTCACGGGCTCTCCTGAATCCAGCCCACGATGAGCAACTTGGCCTCTAATAAAAAGAAATGACTCATGCTCACTTATGGTTTACACTAAAAAAAAAAAAAAAAAAAAAAAAAAAAAAAAAGAGAAACCAAAAATGAGAATCGGCCGCTATAAAAGTCATGCGCCGTAAATAACACGCATACAAAGAAATTCCCGCACACACCTGGATAAGATAACAAACTAGGTTTGGAATTGCATAAAAACCTTTTTTTTTCTTTCGCTTTCTAAATTGTCTTCGGATTTCATGACACGGAGCCTCCTGACGGGATTCACTGAATAACGAGTGGCGAATCTTATAGATGCTTTACGGTGCTTTATGACAGTTTTACTCTCAGTGGCTGGTACACTGGCACGAGGGAAGACATGCTTCAAATGTTCTTCTTTTCTAACAGTGTTTTCTAACAGTCACCTGGAGTGCGTGTTTCGCTTTATGCACTTTGATGGACTTGTACGAAGGAATAACTGACTTTTCAATCACTCAAAAAACCCCCCCAAAAAAAACAAATGAGACATTTCTTATTAGCAATTTACTATTTACTACTAGTAACTCATAATCGATTTGATGTGCAAAGTACGGTAAATGCAACGTATTTCCTTTACATGTTACTAGTTATTTTAACAATGAATCATCGTTTCAACAATCTCTTAGGACATGAAAGCACTGGGTTAGGACAGGAAGCATTCTACGGACATGCAAATACAGGCGGTGACTCTACCTGTGGCGTCTTATGTATTGGTGGTAGTCGCTCTATGCTCGACACGAAGCCAGATGGCTGCTGGCTGCTTGTTGTTTCTTTGGGAGCAGATCTTGTCCGCAAAGGTTTTACTGTCCTTAACCTCAGCTCCATCTCATCAGGCTCTGGGCGGAAGGGTGAGTTGAACACACCTGGGCGCTGCAAAGAACACACACATTTTGCCTGGTATATAATGACTTATATACCTCACCACCATAGTACTCAGACAATTCAAACAGTTCGGCACTGGAAAGCCTCATTTGTGTGTTTTTGTTCTCCACTTCTTCTCGTCTCGCAACCTGATCACCTCTTTATCGGAGGTATCCATGCAAAGCCTGCTCTAAAAAAAATATGCACACGATCTTACTGACAATGAACCTGCTTTTAATCACTCAACCTCGGCAAAACAATTATACTCGTCACCTCCCGTGAGTAGACGTATATCTATCACTCCAGCACCTGTCAAGTCCTCCAGCTAGCATGACTGTTGGAAGTTTCAACCTTGCTGCAGGTGACCTGGCTTTAACGTCTGCTTGTTATCCCGGGCATCCGTCACACAATGTGCACGTATGTAGAACGTTGGCACGATACGTGCTAATATCAACTGCTAATGAGGCTTTTTTTTTTTTTATTTCTGCTGCTACTGCATCTGTTGGGGGGGGGGGGGGGTGGAGAGGATACGGGGCAAACTCCCAACTTGCCACAGTCTTCCAGGAAAAGAGCAATGAGGTTGACCCTCATACTGAGCAACTACATCTATGTCAGCACAAGCCACTTTTGTCCAGCAGAATTTTCTCTGGTTAACGATGAACCGTTGGAGACCCATTCATTTCCTTCAGACAAGGTCAGACTGTGGGAACAGAAGTTGCCTAGCACACACACGCAGCGTGCGGGTGACTAAGAGAAAGTGCACGAGAGAGAAAGCGAGAGACGTCGAGAGTGCTTCTCCTAAAGATAGTAATGGCGTTTCTTGCTTTATCGAGGGCTGAGCTCGAGGTTCACGACCTTCTCAATAGCTTTTTATGAGCTGTGCTGAATAACGCGCGTGCGAAATGTGTTTAAGTTGAAATGTTTACAGCACCCCGTTCCTGGAAATCTATCACTGTACAGAGCTCCGTTCCAGCCCTAATGATCCGGAGCTGATGCGGCTAATGAGGTACTCTGATTATCTGCAGCAGATGTGTTGGATTAAGGTATAGGAATGTAGATTTCCAGGAACAGGGCTGCTGATCACTGCTTTAAAGCCTGCCGTATCTGTACAAACACTATAGCCGATGATGGCTATTCTCAGAGTGCCCACTTGACGGCCGTCCAACCCTCTCCCCCTTTCGATCCCTTATCATGCTGCTTACCCACATCTGTTCTCCATTTGCCATTAGCTGGTACGTTTTATTACTTCATTTCTGCACACTGACTGCAGAGCGCTGCCAATGGCATCTTCCTGGCCTAATTGCCATCGCAGTAAACGTGACCCGGTGAGAAGATGACCGTGGATGGCACAGGAAAAAACACGGGTTAAGGGCCATCCGAAAGTGGAAGGGTACAGGTAAGGCCATAGGCAAGTGGAAAAGCCCACCAGATGTGTTTTTTTTTGTTGCGGTGGTGCAAACTCACATTCCTGGAGTCCTTCCACTTTTCTCAAGCACTTATTGCTGCTAGGTTACAATAACACCTTCTAGTAGTTCCCAGCAAAGGAATGACGGAGATCAAGTCTCTATGTACTCTAGAAAGGTTAGCTAAAGCGATGATATAATACCGATCATGGAAACCGTTAAACTTTATTAATACAGTAGATCGTAAATAACTGAGATGCCAGTGAGAGCCAGGATCAGTTTTTCCTCCACCATTGATGACGGTGTTGATATCGTAAGTCCCGCCCCTTCTTGATTTTGATTGGCTGGTGAGACTGAGACGTGATACTGAAAATCCCGGCAATATTTTCAAGTGAAGGTGCCCTGAACACAAGGAAAAAAGTTGAGGATGCTATGGGCTGGCAACCCTGAACTTCATAGGATTTGTATAGAAAATAGACATTGCTGGCGCAAAAAACAGGCCCCATATCTGCCTAACTGATCAGTAGATCTTCTTAAAAAGGACCAGTTAAAAAGGGGAAAAATGGCATATGTCTTGATTTCCATGTGTCTCTTGCCTTCTCTAATTTAAATCTATTATCACCTACAAAACAAAGTTTAATGCTCGTTCCATGGTTTCTGCTAAAACCTACTTTCTGTTACAGCCTCGGTTGTCTTGAGCAGTTACCTTTAACAAACTTTTTCATCTGCACCGTACACGCTCTTCTTAACAGGCAGATACTTTGCTAAGTCTTGAAAAATTCGAACAAACCCCAAAAGCAGTTGGCTGCAGGTTTCGGGTCGACGAGAGAATGGGGTAAAACATTTACAGCTCATGGAGCATTGCGAGCTCACAGGAACCTGGAGTGCAATAAACAGGCAAATTTTAACATACACTCCAACACTGTTTTTTGTGACTCGTGTTCTGAACATATATAATCGAACATATTAAATGTTAGACCATACATACTAACCTGTTTGGTGCTGACAAGGAAGTGGAGTCGTTGAGCTTGCGTATATTTCTCCTGCTCCTCTTTCTCCATGGCGATACGCTCTCTTTCTTTTTTCTGGTGCTCTGCTAATTCCTCTACATCTCTCCTAATGAAACAAACAAACAGACAAACAAACAAATAAACACAGAGCCACAGCCCCCCCCTCCCCAATATAGCCCAATATATA